>SSNS01000208.1:165000-329947 GCA_006937985.1 Aphyosemion australe | reverse complement strand
AATAATGTCAAACATTTCAACTTACATCCAACTTTTAAAGCTAAACTACACCTAATAACTCTCATTTTATACTCCAGCCTAAATGCTCTTCTTTATTCAATCTTACATAACGACATCCACCTGTCTTTTTCAGCCAGCGTGTTAGCTCAGTGGGATACCTGGAGGGTTTGCAAACGGCAGACACGGGTTCAAATCCCACCTGTGGCAATTTCATTATTCTTTTCTTTAAACTATTTCAAACTTCTTTCTTCAACTACATTCAGCTATTTTTTAATATTAACCTCAGTTTCAGCTTCAATTCAGTTATTCGGCAGCTTCGGCAATCAATTTCAGCAACGCAGCATTCAAACGCATTTCTGCAAGAAATGCAATTGATCTAGTTTTATTTAAAATGCTTATTTTAATGACTCAAATATTAAAATATAGATAGAGATGCAATATGACCTGATGTGCAACAAGATGTGACTTTATACATGAACATGTTTTTATCTTTGCACTGCATCACATATATGGACAAAGAGGTGGTACTTATATGCATTTTAAGGATCAACATAAAACACCTGAACAACAATTGATGCTTAAACAATTCTCATTCATTTTAGGTTTTGTTGTAACAAACTTTAACTTCTCATCTGTTTACAAGAGACAAAGTGTAGTGTGAGCACTATGGAGGACCGTCTTCTCCTGGTTGTGGGTGTGATAAGTAGGTAGGGATGCTGGAGGATGATTGAAGGAGTGCACAGATACAAGATAGGGGAGAAGAGGATGTGTACCTTCAGTCAATTGAAAAGCTGTCAAGGTGCAGGCATACAAGCTACAAGCCGGAGATAAGAAGCAACCCTTTCTCTCGAGCTGCTTTCTACTTCACCTTTCCTGCACTCTCTCTTGTTAACATCGCTGCCTTTCTCTTTTTCACCACAGCGCCGGGATTAATCAGACGACTTGTGGTAAAGCAGTCTAGTCAGGAATTCTGAGCCTCTAACATGTCAGAAGTCAATTCCTGCCTCGGCAGATAAGACGGGGCCTGTTTACCTGACAGTGTATTTTCATAATTGGACTCATTCAATAGTTTGCACATCCTGGTTCTTACAAAGCAGCCTAAAATGATGCATTTGGTTGAGTTCAATTATAACTTGTTTGAAGTTAACTTTAAAAAATGACAAAATTAATTTAATGTTCAATTTCGGTCTAAAAATGAAATAACATGACAGAAAAATACCATTAAAGTTTGAAAAGGATTAAGCCTAGATTAAAATAGACTCACTGCAGTTGTCTGTCAGTACAATGATTATTAAACTTTAGAGTTTCTTAGGTGGTGTATACAAATTTTATTTCACATGTAAAAATTTGGCAATCATTTAAAATCCAAATTAAATTGATGAAAGCAAAAATGTCCCTTGCAAAAAATCGATAATATTCTGAAGACATGTATCAATGTATCCAATGATTTGTACATATGGAAAAAAATCAATACAGCCTCTTTTAGACAGGGTTAGTGTTAGGGTTTTTTTCTGGGAAGTCCTCTTCTCAACTTCCTCCACTGATGAAAACCCAAGACATCCCAGGCCAGCTGGATATGCACGTCCTGGGTCGACCCCATGGCCTCCTACTAAGACATACCTGAAACACCTCCCCCAGGAGGCATTCTGAAAAAAAAGAATGTTAGAACCACCTCAGCTGGATCCTGACGATGTGGAGGAGCAGCACCTCTACTCCCAGATTCCCACGCTCCTCATTCATTCTCCAAGAATGAGCCCAGCCACTCTGCGAAGACACACATTTCAGTCACGTGTATTTGCATTCTTCTTCATTTCCCAACGCTCATGACCATAGGTGAGGATTGAGCCGCCCGTTGACCAGTAAATTAAGAGCTTGGTGTTGACTGGACCAGTCTGCACGTCGACCTTCCGCACCCTCTGTCCCTCACTCGTGATAAACTCCACAAGATACTCCTGGTTTTTTATACAACCAAAGAAGTTGAACGTACAAGGCTTCCAACTTTAGTGAAGTTGCAGTACTTCATACTCTTTGTGCAATGTTAATTATAATTATGGCGGGGCGGTATGGCAACATTTTCATATCACAGTTGTTTAATAAATCATATCGGTTTACGGTATTTGATCATATATCACTATAGGTTTTGTTATGGAAACATGTAAACACTGAGCCGGTCTGAACCAAAAAGCACCTGCTACGGCAGTGTTCTTTGCTAGGCTACATCTGTTAGCAAGATAAACGTCAGAGTAATGAAAACATTTAGAATAATAACTATTTGTTCAAGTATTTTGGTAATGGTTAGCATGACCTATTTTACACTTCAAAATATAGTGCATAAAAAACCACAGCGTCTGTGCTGTGAGTCGGTCCTGGCAGCCACCCCTTCTTCCTGGTGCATTGGTTCAACCCAGAGTCTCAGCCGCAAGGAGAACAAACCGAGGCTAGCCTGGCCTTAGCCAAAAGTGCCAAACACATGAGATGTACGTGTGAAACAGCACGTAGACAACAGGTTAACTGTGTGTTGTTTGCACGTTAACAACTCGCACTTTTCATGTGATAGACACACGTAATTTTGCCCAATTTTGGCCCAGCTACCTCCACTAGCTTTGCGGTTAGCATGCTATTGCTAAATGTTTACTTTTCACACGCTGTGGTATTAGTGTGTAGCAGTGAAATCGGCCCCCGCTGAAACACTTTCCCACTGCGAACATTCCGGATGTTGTTTAGGCTATTCACCGCTATACCCATATATGGAAATAAACATGGGTTTTTGATACGAACCGGCATAAAACACAGGCCTAATTAAAATGTTCAAGTGATTGAAAGAGCATAGCTCTTTGAAACCGTGAACCCTGGGCAAAAATTATGCTGATTGAATTCAGGCATACTTGGTTTGATAAATTTGACTCAAACAAATTAACATGTGCCCTAAAATACCAGAGAATAGTTACAGCGCCACACATAAATTCCCTTATTCCCATCTTGGTTTCAACAGAAACCGAAAGTTTGAGCTTGTTAAGATTTTTCTCCATTTACAGACAAAATACTTTCTACATTACAGATACGTTTTATTTGGCTTGCTCTGGTGGAGCTGTACAAAGCGTCTGGAGTTTTCAGAATTAATATTCAGTCCTGCGTTCTTGGCCAGAGGCCAGAAATTGTAACCAAACATGCCAACGGAAAGATGATGTTGGTTCTAAAGTGATTCTCAATATTAGATTTTTTTTCATTTAGGCTTTTTGCCTTTTTGCTGCTTTCAATGAGATGTTAAAAAGATTTTCTAATTACTAGCCTAAAAACGGTGCAGAAGCAACCTCTTTGTAGTTGACAGGACTGAAATTAAATGGTGCATAGGACAAACAAAGCTTCATATGTTTAGCCAAGGCTATTAAGGAATCACAAAAACATCGCTCCTAAGTCTAAGCGTAGCTGAGAGAAAATAAAAGCATCTTTCTTATCAGTCTTAAAGCCTTGCCAGAGGCTTTTTTAGTTTGCGCCGTGTTTTGTGCGTCTGTTCTATTTTCCAGAATCTTCAGCTTTTATTTTCCTTCTTTGTTTTACGAAGCCGCGTTGTCCAGAAGTCTGAGGCCTCTGTTCCGCCCACATCTGCCTTCTCAGCCGGAGATTAAATATAATAGACAGCACCATTAATTAAGCAACTAATCTTGCTGTTTATGTTTTGTCATATTTTGTGCTCACAGATGCATAAAGGACCCCCCCTCCCAGCTTCCTCACACATTAAAACACTTCTGAAGCGCACACACATTAAGAACAACAACCAAATACCCGGCTCAGCGGACTGTCGGAGACTCGGCTTTGGCTAAAAAAGAATAAAAGGAAAAGAAGTTTTCCCCCATCTCCACATCTCTCTTTTTATTTATTTTTGTTAGCGGTTCAGTTAATGCTGTTGATTTAAAGCCTCACCTTCAATTTGGTGTAGCATGTGGACGGAGCTTTAGCTTCTGCCGCGTCTGAACCAATTTTCTGCTTCAAGCGCCTTTAATAAACCTCGTTGCACTATCAGGAGGCTTCAGCTTTCCTGATGAAGGCCGTTTATTTCAAATTAAAGGAGAGTTCCTTATCTTCCCCGGGCTCAAATAGAAGAAGAGATAAAGATGGCGTGCTTTGGTGTTGCGCTGTCTGTGTAGTTAATTTGGTGACAAAAAATCCGAGGGTGAGGGACGGAGTGAGAAAGCAGGAAGACCGAGTTGTAGTGAAGACAAAAAGTGGAAAAAGATGGATTCAATATAAACGATCAGAGATTGGGTGGAGGAACGGAGTAATCTGATAGGCTGTCAGCTTTAAAATAATTATCTGAATAAATGTCAATAGATGCTTCATTCTGCCTTTTTCATTGTTTTATCTCATTTATTTTCTATGTCTCGTTCTCCATCTATGTTCATTATCCTCTCTAACCTTCATCACCCTGCCTAAAGCAACTCACTTTGTCTGATAGTGTCACCGATGTATATGTGCCTGTGTGGATATGGATATGCTTTAATTGAAGCGATTAGGGTCAGGTCCCCTCCACAGTCAAAGGCAAAACGAGCCTTTAATTTGCCTTCCAATTAAACGTGGTGTTAAATGCTCCTCATAGAGAGGGTGTGTGTACGAGAGACACTGTGAAGACACATGTAGGAATGTGTGTGTGCTTTGATGATGAAAGTCAACTACACCGTGCGTCGTGGTTGCAAAAGCCCATGTGCCAGTCTGTACCTGCGTAGGCGTACATAACTTGCTTGTCTCTGCTTCAATCAGTCAGAATCTATTACAGCAAGGCACCGAAGCAGCAAACCTGTCACACTTAACACTCACAAAGACCGACAGGCAAAGAGAAATTATAATACAGCCCACATATCAAATTAAGCACAGCTAATTCAATCTCTCAAAGCTCACTTTTCTGCTGTATTTGATCAGAACGATCCTACCCACTCAATTAAGTGCGATTTAGTTTTAATTGTAGGATTTACAGTGAAGCACGTACCACACTTCCCACTCGTTGTTAAACAGGTGCCCATTAGTGCAATTGTAACTTGATTTTTTTATCTTTATTCTACTCTCTTTATGCATTTTCTTTTGTTCTACATAAGATTTCTTTATACTGTACTTGAAAAAAATACAAAAAGGTGTGAAATATTAACTTTTAAAAACAAAAGTCAAAATGAGATAAACTATGTTGGTGTCATAACTGAATGGCTAAAACCACTGTGTCCATTTTAGAACGTCCTTAGGTCAAACTTTAAATGGAAAAAATCTTCATGGACAAAGAAGAAAGCATCACACAAAAAAGCATCAGAAATAAGTAATCTATCATAAAACGTGTCTGGAAAATAATGTATGTTACAAAAAGCATCTGGTATCAGGAAAAAACGTCTGACGAAAAAAACATAACTTACAAAAACCATCCTTCATAAAACGTGTCAAATGAAAAAATGAATCCCTATAAAACAATAAAAAAATCTGACAAAAGCCTCAACTATCAGGAAAAAATGTACCAATACATTAGAAAAAATATCAAAATAATATAAGCATCCAGGATAAAATGGAAAAAAGAATCAGATATTCAAAGTACAGAATCAAATATGAAACGCTGTGGTCTTCCTGATATCTGAAGTTTCCCGATGATGCCTGATGTTTCTTGTTCTGGTGCAGTTTTGATTGATACAATTTTCTCAATGCCTTTTCATCTAAAGTCCTAAAAATATCCTACAAGGGACTACAAGAGACTTTGAACAAATATAAAACCCAGGGACGTAACTATTTGAAAGACAAGGGGGGCTTAGCCCACAGGGTTGTAGGATGGAATTGGTACCAAGGGCCGAAATAATGAAAATTAAACTCATTTTAATTTTAATCTGTAGTCTTGCTTCTAAGTTTTAAGTGCTTACCTGCTGTCAGTGTACAAGCGCTCTTGTATGAAACGTATGGAATTAAAATATGTTGTAACAGTATGAGAATTACTCTATTTTTAGGGGCTTGGGATCATTTCTGGGGAGCTGAAGCTCAACCAAAATAAGTCTAATGACATCCATGATAAAAAAAAATCTTTCACTGAGATAAATTTTAAACATCTGTATCCATATCTGTCCACTAAACAAAACAAAACTGACTGTTTTGACTAAACAATGAAATTGCACACAAATTTAAACTTAACTAACTGAAATTACTTTTTAATCCCAAATCACCAAGATTTTAAACACACATGGCCAAATATTATTTCAGCTCTGGCTCTCCTGCAGGATTGATCAGGCATATTAAATCTGCTGACTTCTGGTAATATCGTCACAAAGTAACACACCATCAAACAGTACAGTACGTAGCAAATAAGCTGTGCTGCAGCGTTGTTGTTGTCCATTCCTTCGGCCATTGTGCATATCCTGTTTTAACTTCGTCTGCTTCACTTCCGCCAGCGTTTGTTTACTATTTATGTTGCTATTAGCTAACTAGAAGAATGCCTACACAAAAGAGTGCATGTCGCCACCTAGTGTACCGGAGTGGAACAGACTTCATTTGAGAGTTCGGTTTTCTAACGTACATGTAAATTACGATAAAGGCTCCTAGTTTGTTATATAGATTGACTTCGATCAACTTAGATGTGCAATTAAACATTGATTTGTTGTCTCATTGTTGTCTGTGTCTACAGTATGCTGCATAGTGTTGGTACCCAAGTTTTGTTTTCATCTTTTATTTGTGGTTTTTTTAGTGATCTAAGATTACAATACTAGATTACTGCCTATGTGTATATACATGTATCCTTACTTTTATCTTTCTTCTAATTACCCTTTGAGTGCTGGTGCTGCTGTGACAAGTGAATTTCCCCACTGTGGGATCAATAAAGTCTATTCTATTCTATTTCTACAGGGTCTAGGGTTAATCAGTTTTAAAATGTTACTGTGGTGTAAGAATCATAGAGTGATGCTTCAAGTTGGTCATTTATTCTTTTTTCAGCTTGACGTTTTTTTCTTGATGTTTTACACTGTCAGGGAAAATTTACAGAAAACATGATTTCTTTTGTCTTCGTGTTTATGAATGTTTATCTGGGTGTTTGTTACTTTTTGCAGGTCTCGCAATACAACTCCAGTGTGTTCTGGCCTGCAGGCTCAGATTTTATCCTGTTACAAGGACAACAAAGACCAGACCTTAAGGTGCTCAGACCTGGCCAAAGAGTACATGCAGTGTATAAATGCTGCAAAGAAGGTAAGAGATGAAATCTGTAAGACATTTTGCATCACTTGATCTCCCTAAACATTCAGATAAGATTTCCCCAACATCACCGCCTTGAATTTATATTAAATTAACACCATTTGCTTGTAAATGCATTACCTAAAGTTAAAGAAAAGTTTAACAACTGAATGAAAGTACTTTTTTTATATAGTCAAAGAACCGCTCTTTCTAGTGGAGGTGTTATGTTTTAGAGCAGCACACACCCTTTGTGTTCTTTATTGTGTAGAAGTTAAGGGGCACGAGGTGGTAAAAAGTTATAATTGCTAGGATTTTGAGTGTTGCCTCTCAAGGTTTTTACACACAGAGCTCCTGTTATTGAAAACAGCTTTCAGAGTGAATATCTAAGTTCAAAAATCGAAGTTCTACCACACGACTTGAGTTGTTTTCCCACCCGTTCGGAGAATCACAACTTTTCAAACTGACAACATAGTGTGGTTGCTTTAAAAAAGTTCACCTCGTCGCTACAGAGGGGTGTTTGGTGCTAATTTTAGGTTGTGTTTGACAAAAAATTAAAGTGCGGGAAGAAGAGAAAATATGATAACTCAAGATAACGATGAGTTTAATGCAAGATATTTTCCCAGATGGTGTCGTTCGATGTTTTTAAATATATCTGCCTATGATTTTTCACTGAAGCATGTTAGCAACGCTGCGGATATGTGGAACAAAAGAAAATACTATAAAGTAGGAGCAACGTCTTCACTTGTATTGTTAATTTCTTTATTTGTGCTCATTTAAAGTGTTTTGTTTTAAAGTTTTTCTCTAAGCTGGGTAAAAACTTAAAGAAGATTGTGTTAGGAAATATATTTTATTTATATTTTGTTGCGTTTAATCTATTAAATCTGCCTCTATTTGCTCAATCTTTTGTCACAGAATTTAGTCTGTTTTCAAAGCAGCAGATTAGTGTAATAACTTTAATGTCAGATTTGTTTCTCATATTTAATTAAATGTTTTGTTAATAAGCTTTGGAAAATCATGCTTGTTTTGTATTTTTTATTTCAAATGAGTCAAAGAACTAAAAGACTTTATTTTTCCTCTAAGTAAAGAAAAAAAATCTCTATCTTTATTATTTTGTTTTCTTTCTTAACTTTTTTCTCCAGGCTTCAGTGATCTTTTACTATAATGTTTCACTACTAAAAACAACAAATTCTGCAAAACTAATGAGCTGCCAGTGAAGTTACCTTAAGAACAAAAAGCAAGATTCAAACTCCAGATATTCTTTTTCTTATTTTGTTAAAAGAGAACACAAAAAACTTTCCTGTTTTGATGCTAAAAGGAAGATTAGTGAAGCACAACACTCTAAGAGATTAATGACCTGAATTATTTGATTCATATTATCATTTTTTTTACGTTTTTGTTTTGTATTTTTTACCGCAATTTTGATTCAAATTGAGCTGTAGAGAATAATCATTGGCGTATATTTCCTCATTGGAGTTGTGTTTGAGTGATCAATTTGGGTGAATAATTAGATATTCTTTACTAAATCAATAAAAGAACAAACATGAATTCCTAAAGAAAACCTGCAACATTAAAGCAACACTGAAGACTTTTTAACACTTTAAGCTATTCCTTTAAAAGTGGGTTTCAGTGATTCTGTAGGTAGAAACTTTACCAACTTCACATTAGATAGCACTCTGCTGACCAGAAACCACACTTCACAGTTTTGTGGGACAGGTAGGAACCTGCTTTACAGCTGTTGGCTGTTTACTTTGCCGATAGCTAATATTAAGGCTAGCAGTTAGCGTTTTCAGTTTGCCGACCGTCAATTAAAAGTACAAGAAGGAGAAAAAGAAGAAGTTTGTGTTTTTGTTGGCATCATGGCAGAGCCTAGAAGTAAAAGTTAGAGAGTAATATCTTTGGAGGTGAAGCAAAGAGCTAAAACATAAACGCAGCCTACCCTTGTGTGAGGGAGCTAAAGAAGGCTATGAAATCACGGACTGATGGTGACCTGGCTTTGTTGCTACCGGACTTGTAAATAATAATATTTTTTGTCCAACAGAGTGAATCTTTTTACTTGGTGGCTTATTAAGTATATGTTGGCTCGTGTTAGCTCGTTGTTAGCACTAGCTACAGCAGGCTGTGGCAGGATTGTTTACGACAATTGCAATTCTGCTTTAAACCAGTAGGAGGGAGAAGCAGAAAAATGTTTAATGTCGCTTTATAAAGAAAATTTAAAGAATGAGAGGAAAATGTGGAGCGATTAATATACAGATTACTGTAATTCTGCATTTACTAAAGGCGTTTGAACGTGCAGTACTTACTCATGCGTTTTATCCAGCCTCATGCTGGTCTCTGCTCACATCTCCTCTGCACCACTCATTGATGCTTCTTTTTAGACTACAAGAATGCAACATGCTGTTTTCATCATGCTTGTCAGTGGTTCCTCTAATTATTATTTGTATCAACCTTTGAACCACAGTTACTGCATGTATCTGTTTGTATATTATTACTCATATGAGAGCCTAATGACCACACACGGACTGACATGACTGGTTTCTGCAGGAAACTTTCTCTATGTTGTGCAATAGCAAGAAATGGGGAAACAGTTTCAAGAAAGTTTTTTTTAAAATCTATATCTAAAATAATTGTGTGTGTTTGTGGTGTGTGCATAGCTTAGATGTGGCTGCATGCTGTAACTTATACATTAATGTCTTCTGCCTTGATTGGCCCCTGAGGCATGTCCCTGATTTCCAGCATGTCGGTTTTAAAGTTTTTAAAGTTCCTCCTGGATTTGTGACTTTAAAAGCTGTTGCAATTATTTTGCTTCAAACTTTTTTTGTCTTTGGAAGATGTACCAGCAACAAAAGTAGCATTATAAATTATTGTTGTGTGTATTGCATCTTAAATTCCTATTGGTGTAATTGCACTTGCATTAGCCAAAATGGATAATCAGTTATGTTATTTCTATATTTAAAATGGTTAAAAAGGTTTTTATCATTCCTTCTCCTTGGAAAAACATCTTATTTGTCTCTTTATGGAAATCCAACCTATTAAAGATGTGTTACGATAAAACACACGTGATAATAGTGCAAACAAACGTTACTTTTTCCCCCCGACATGTATTTAAAAAGTGAAAGAGAACGAAATCAGAACAAGACTAGTTCTGTTCCCGTTTTGTCATTCCAAAGAATCGGCTGTGATGTGTTTTGATCAGTGTCACAGCGGGTCAGTGGACATGCCTGCATATCACAGATGTCTCCCTGCTGAGTTATGCTACCATCTTTATGTGTGTGTGTGTTCCTGTGTAGATGTGCGTGTGTGTGTGAGTGAGTGTTTGATGGCAAATGAGGGGAAGCTCCCACAGAGCCTACAGAGTTGAAGCAAATAACCTCTCCTCATTATCCACTGGGAAGCTGAACCAGACATGGGCACTGCTACGTGTAATACACACACACACACACACACTGTCCAGACAGTCGGTGGGATTCTATAGTCATTTATCCTCACTCTCAGGGTTGAATGAATACATTCACAGCACAAACACACACACATACACAAAAACACAATGTCTGTATGCCTGGTGGGATTCTCCAGTCATTTAGCTCCAGTCTCGGAGACGGCCTGGTTGTGATCAGTTTCAGAAGCTCAGCAAACAATAGTGAGAGGAGACGAAAGGAGAACGACTGACATTAGACGATGCAAGAAAGGTTTGAATAGCCTACCGGTATAGAACCTGGGCTAAAGTAAAAGCTAAAATAAAATTTAAAAAGTGAAATAAACACATCAATTAAGCCTCATTTTTACCAAGAATACCTGTTTTTTGTTTTCATTGTGACATCATTCGTCTCTTGTGCAGAGTCTTTTAGCTAGCCTAGAAATCTAGACACACCATGGCAAAAGCAAAAAGCTACATTGGAGTCTCGGCAGGCCCCAACAGTCTTGTGTCTTGCCAATCACAGCGCTCTATTGGTTTGGCGGGCCAATCACGACTCTCTATCAGTTTGATGGGCAGGATGATGTAATGGAATGGAACAACAAAGATGGAGGTGGCTTGTTTTAAATGAATTTGACATCAACTTTGGATTATTTAGACTTGAGCTTTTTGTTTGGGTGCAGAGCAAGAGCAGATAGAGGTACTTAAAGCAACATTCCGCAACTTTTACACCTTAAAATTATGCTTTTTTGTAAAGTTTTGGCGTCATACTATCATCTATTATGTTCATTTTCATACCTGTGATAGTGTTGGGGGGTCCCACGTCTGTTTACTGCACTATACAGTTTTTGAGCTTCGGGAAGCCCGCCGGAAGTACTGACTGGGTGTCGTTTTATGGCAGTTTATGGCAAGCCAAAGGGATAAAAATAGCGCACGTTCTAAACGCGCGTTATGTCCACCAAAATGCGCATCCTGAACACGCATTTTGACGGCAAAGGGGGCAAAAACTCACGTGTTCTAAAAGCGAGCATTATGTCTGCCAAAACGCGTGTCTTGAACGAGTGTTTTGGCAGACATAATGCGAGTTTAGAACGCACATTTTTTTTATCCCTTTGGCTTGCCATAATTGTATAACGTAGACTCGCGGTTTAGCAGTGGCAGATTCACCAAAGAAAGCTAGAAATCCCTTATCAGAGGAATATAGGAAAAGAAAAGGAGAACGTGATAGAGCAAGAGCAAAGACCAGAGTTATTATTGGGCCGTCTTTTCCTGGCTGGAGAGCTCTTTTAGAAAGAAAGGCATGAACTACGGACTCTGACCTAGTCGTGCTGCTAATGGATAGGTAAGTAATAAATGATTTCACCAGGGTTATTGTGTTTGGTCGGGCATAAAGTTGTTATACAGTCCTGATAAAACTATTTATTCAATGTGTGGAGGTGGAAAAGTTTGTTTTCGTTGTTTTGCCTGACATTAGGAATGTAAACATGCCTCTTACGCCCGTGAGAGAGATTTAATGTTACGACAATGACGTTACGCAGCAAGCCTCTAGAGGGCGACAGAGACCATATAACAGCAAAGTTGCGGAATGCTGCTTTAAGTCCTTTATTTAGAAGAAGGATGTATTGTTTCTTCTTCTGTATGGTGAACTGCCCCGTTGACTGACATCCGTAGAGGTGAGTATGTTGTTCGTTGTTCAAAAGCATACCATACCATGCCGTTTTATTTATATAGCGCAATTTAAACACAGCATGTGAGCTGACCAAAGCGCTGCACAGGCAACAATCACAAAAGATTGATATTAAAACAGGTACAGATTAAAAACAACAATAAATATAGATAAAAGCAACCTAAAAGCAATTTAAAACAAAGGCAAAACAACCATAAAAAAAGTCATTGTCCAAAAGCCAAAGCATAGATGTAGGTCTCCAATCGTGACTTGCATTCCAGAGGACAGGGGCAGCATATACAAAAGCTCGCTCCCCCCTTGCTTTGTAATTCATTTTTGGAGTGCAAAGAAGCAAGCGGTCCGCTGATCTCAGTGAGCGCACCGGCACATAGGGTCAGAGCAAGTCAGACAGATAAGATGGTGCAAGACCATTCAATGCTTTAAAAACAAAGAGCAGGATCTTAAATCGCACTCTGAAAGTCACGGGCAGCCAATGAAGATGTGCCAGAACCAGAATGATATGGCGGATACGGTTTGAAAGACAACGGTAGATTCTGCCCTATGACTGAGATTTGTCTGCGGGTCATGGCCAGACTGTATATTCACTTATACGATGGCTTGCTGGGCTATCTTTTAGCTGTTGGACATTTGATGTACTAAGAAGACAATGGTCCAAACCTCATGATGAGGGTT
This sequence comes from Aphyosemion australe, assembly GCA_006937985.1. NCBI lineage: Eukaryota > Metazoa > Chordata > Actinopteri > Cyprinodontiformes > Nothobranchiidae > Aphyosemion > Aphyosemion australe. The sequence goes on along the minus strand of SSNS01000208.1, from coordinate 316,997 downwards.
GTTTCAGTTCAATTATTTCTTCACAACAACCGACTAAATCAATACCACAATTCATTGGTCTATGTCACGGTCAATCCTACTGTCACTCGTTCACTCAGCTTTTGCAAAGATTGAAATAACAAGATCCTAGATGCAAACATCTGGAATGTGCTTCTTTTTATAAGTTCGCCAGGCAACCTTAGAGATAGGCCGAGAGGTTCGGTCTTCCAGGGGAAGATCAGAGTAGAGCTGCTGTTCCTCTGGATTGATCAACAACGCTGTATGGTATTTTGGGATAGACCCAGATCTTGCCTTAGAGCACCATAAGATTCCCCAGGAGTATCCAAGGAATGAATGTATAGATAATAAGTGGAGGTTCAACTTGGTGACAAGTAAGCCTGATCCTGTATCTGTTACACAAACCCAAATTATCAACCCTCCACCACCGTGCTTGTGTGCTGTACTGTTATGGGGTATTTGTATTTGGTTAGACTGCATGTTTCTACTCTTTCTCTGGAGCTTTTTCAAAAATTTGGTGATCTGTTCACTTGCAAATTTGCAAACTTGAACTGAAGTACTAGGGGTTTTTTTGGAGATAGAAGAGGCTTGTTTCAGGCAACACCTCCAAAGAAATCATTTTGTTCAGTATTACCTAACGAAACTGTCATCAACTCTGACATCATGCTGTTTAGAGTCTGAGAGGTGGCAGCATGGTGGTGTGATGATTAGCATCGCTGTAACACAGCAGGAAGATCGTTGGTTTGAATCTCGTCTGCACCCCTTTGGAGTTTGGATGTTTTTCTTCCACCGAAAATAGAAAAAACATGTCACCTCCTCCTCTGAGTGATCAACTTAATGAGGTGTTTTTGATTACCTAACTGCTCCTTAATGTTAATTTCTTAGTAATCAAAGGAGCTGCACTTAGATCTTGAAACAGTGAATATGCATTTAGACTTAGTTTTGTTAAAAAAATAAGTCAGTGTCATAATATTAAGTTCTGGTAAGGACTATAAGCTTTTTAGAAAATCTTGAAATTGCATACAAAATGTTTTTTTTACATTATGGCTGTAAAATTACTCTAAAGCAGAAAAAACACAGAGATAAGTATTAATCCACCACATTCACAGATACCGGTGAAGCTTCACCAAAGCCAGAAACTGGTCGATTGCATGTTGAGACCTCTGAAGCTTTAAATGTCGTTATTTTTCTCCCTCTAAGCAGGGCCAACTGCCGAGGCACATGCACACTCGCACATATATATATCCAAAGCCCTGCTGAGGGTTACACAGGTGTAGCAGGCTTTGGGTCTAATACCCAGGGAGTTACTGCTGAAGTTAAAGCTGCCCATCAGGCTGAGGAGAAAGACTGAAATAAATAAAACCACACACGGCGAGAAGAGAGAAATGGAATCGGAGTGCAGAGAAAAACATTTGAGAGAAAAGTCACTGAGTAATTAAGACTCAGATTTGGAAACACTTGTGCATATGTGTGTGTGTTCATATTCCTCAGACTAAATATCACTGAATTGATTGTTTTTCACACAGTGCTCAGAGTTTTATTGTGTTATTAGAAAATAATAATAAAAACTAAAACTTTCAGGTTCAGATCCTTTTCAGCCTTCTTCTAAGTTGAATTTAAATTTCATACATGTGCTCATGTAGCCATTAGTCACTGCATCTTTCTGCTCTGAAGCTATATTCAGGTAAACAAAGTGGATCTGCAAACGTGGTTGAAAGGACAATAAAGATAGTGTCACGAATATTTAAAGCCCAAGTTCACTTGTTTTTTCAATACATTTGCAGTGGTCTCTAGTAGTATAAATAAAAAATACATACAGTTGTGTCAATAACTTTACACACATAGTCCCTCCAGCATGTCCTGGCTCTTCCCTTGGATCTCTTCCCGGCTTGACTTGCCCGGAAAACCTGACCACGGAGGCGTCCAGGAGGCATCCTAACCAGATGCCCGAGCCACCTCAACTGGCTCCTCTTGATGTGGAGGAGCAGCAGATCTACTCCGAGCCCCTCCTGGATGACCGAGCTTATCACCCTATCTCCAAGGGAGAGCCCAGACACCCTGCAGAGAAAACTCATTTCAGCCACTTGTATCCGCAATCTTGTTCTCTCTTCACCACGACAGACCGGTACAACGCCCGCATCACTGCAGACATAGCACCAATTCGCCTATCGATCTCCCGATCCATCTTTCCCTAACTCGTGAACAAGACACTCCACTTGGGGCAGGACCTCGTCCCTGACCTGGAGAAGGCATTCTACCATTTTTCAATTCAAGACCATGGTCTCAGATTTAGAGGAGATGATTCTCATCCTAGCTGCTTCACACTTGACTGTGAACCACTCCAGCGAAAGCCGGAGATCACGGTCTGACGAAGCCAACAGGACCACATCATCCGCAAAAAGTAGAGACCTGATCGTTAGGCCACCAAAGCATCTTCCATCCAGAGCTGCACTGACATTTCCAGTTTTTGAATCATGGGGAAAGCAAAGAAATTGCATCAAGATCTACGAGAAAGGTGATTGATCTCTATAAAACAGGAAAAGGATATAAAAAGATATCCAAGATACTGATGATACCAATCAGCAGTGACTCTGGTAAGTAAGTGGAAAATTAGGGGTTCTGTTGAAACCAAAACATCTCTCCTCTGATTGGCTAACAGCAACGCATCTCTGCCACTGACTCCGTTTGCTTTACGATGTTGATGTTTTATCTCCACAAATAACACAAGCCTGAAGGAGTTCTTCCATATTGTGGAGTTACTAATGCTAACGGTTAGCTTCTACTAGCTAGGTCCCCTTATATTGATGAACCTTAAAAACCTTACTTAAAAGCACAATAAGAACAATAACAGCTTATACTCATACTAAACTACTTATTGCTTTTGGCTTCTCTATCAATGATAGTGAAATCTGGCTGTAGGAATTATTTAGATTTGATTTTTAAAGATTACCTCCACACCTTGATCTTAGTGCTGCATGACCCATGGTGGTATCTCTACCCCAACGTTTGCAACCACAGGTTTAAAGAGTATTTCCTGGTTACTGCAGAAATAAAAAGCTGTTTTTCATGTCCTTTCTCTATGAAAGCAAAGTTGAGGTTGGTGATTGCTGCAGTTTGCATGCTTGTTAACATGATTACACTAAAACTACCAAATTAAATTGGAGTGGGTACTTGAAATGTTGAGCTTCTTGGAGATTTTTTCTTCCTTTTTCAGCATTGGCCTTGTAAAAATTGTTTTACTGATTTCTGTTCAGAAGTAGGCATTTAAAAAGGAAGAATGCTACTTGTTTTTACTTTTGTTTAAAGGTGTCATAACTTAAACACTGAATTACTGTATGAAACAAAATATTCAATAGTGATGCCACCAGAAATTGCTGTTTTTGTTGCGATACTGTGATAACAAAAAAATTTGTTTGTTCATGGTATTGAAGTTTATTTTGTCAAATTAATGTAATCCAGTTTATCCAGATGTATTTATACATTTATGTCAGTTTTTTTAAAAAGCAAAAATCCACCTCGTGTCAATAGAAACATTTAAACAGCAGTTATATATCTGATCCTACCTAGGTTGTTTTTTTATTTTTTGTGAGTGCATGAAGCATTTTTTTTAACCACAAAACTCCTCAGGGAACAATAGAAGCGTAAGATTGTTGCTGCTGTTGCAGAGCAACACCCTGTTGTTCTGGTTGGAGCTGTTTTGTCCATGGATGTGTTGAGATTACTCATGGATCTAAAGAAAGGTGGTACACTATTATTGGCAGTGCCATTGTGATGCATAATGATCCAGCCAGTAGTGGAGGAACACTATTTCTTTATTGTGTTGAGCGTGCTAGTTTGATTCCCTGTGAGCAACACGCACATAAATAAGGAAAATAAATTGTTTCATCAACTTTTGATGAGTGTTTTCAAAGACTGCCTCTGCCAAAAACACTGATAATGAATTTGTATCCGTAGCCGGCCTGGATGTTTGCTGACTTTTGGCAAAGCTACTGAATCACAGCAGTGCACTGTAAAATTTATTATTGATTTTTCTTTTACCTTCTGTGTTGTTGATTGAACTGGAGACACGCAGGCACAAAGATCACAACAGCCTTTTCCTGGTAAATAAAACTGGCAGAAAGGAAAATGCAAAGGAGATGTTGAGAACGATGAGCGTTATTGTATAGAAATACACACCGTAGATGTACAAGGAGCTAAAGAGTTTGGCAAGAGTGGGTGATGTGAAACGCCAGTGTGAACGCCAACCATCAAAACATTGGAAAAGATGGAAGGTAGGGACCGGATAGTATTAGGGCAGAGCAAGAGATCAAAATAAAAGTAGAGACAATTAGCCGTAAAGTGAAAGCTGAAATTAAGCGTTGACAGCTGTGAGCTGGAAATTGGTCCCAGTGAAACACATATTTTAGTTGGCTTTATTTAAAGGCAGACCAAGAGGAGAAGATAAACAAAGTTTTTAAAAAGCAACATAAGGTCTTTGTTATTAGATAATCCTGAAAGGCATAGCATTCCTCAAAGGATTGCAGATCGCCCACCACCTTTCATGGCAAAGTTTTAAACGAAGATCGTTTTATGTAGAGAAATTATGGAGAAGATATTGTGAATATTTGTCATGAATACCTATCAACTATACTTACTAGGGATGTTCCCATCACATTTTTTTGCTCCCGATCCGAGTCCGAGTCATTTGATTTTGAGTATCTGCCGATACAGAGTCCCGATCCGATGCTTCAGCAAAGCATTAAAATAAGAAGAAATGAAGGGAAAACACGTCCAAGTTTTCCTTTAATTTTTTTATTATTTTTTAGGTATGTCTTTCTTTGTGTATTTGTCATTTCCTTAGTTTATCTGCCAAGTACATTAATAAAAAAACGTGTTAATATTTTGAATAAATGTAAAAGTAGCTGAGATGCTCATATTTCAAATTGTTTACGTCCTCATTATGCGGCTGTGGAGTGACGCGCGTTTCCGTGACCGGGAGGCACGTGTGTTATTAACACGTTGTTTGGTTGAAATCACGCAAAAATTTCACGTGTAAAGTATGTGTTGTTGACACGTTGATTGCTCGTTAAAAACGTGTACTTTTCGTGTGAGAGTCGCACGTAATGTTGTGTGTTTGTGGCACACTTTGGATTCTATAGACACACGGTGCCACAGCAGGCTTTCCCCGCAGCACCACGAAGCTACCAGCGTGTTCAGCTCAGGTGCTGCAGAATGAGAAACTCTGACTATTTGTTGTCGGCAATTTCTCTGTTTATTAACGTAATTTTCACTGTTGGCTGGCACCGCGTTTTTGTTAGAGATGCCGCTGTGAACTGGGACTTAACCCAGACCGATGGTTCGCTGTGGCGACGCCTGAAGGGGAAAAAAGCCGAAGGAGAAAGTATTTCGTTTTGAAGGCTGCTCATCATGCAGCTGTCTTTTCCAGCATGTTGAATGCCCAGTATGCACACATTACAAGTGGCTGTTACACTGCCTTTGCTGTCCAGTTTAAAAAAACACCAACATACAGATATTTTAGCTCTCCTGTGGAGACAAGTTAGCTCTGCACTAGCCTGCTAACAGCTGTATGGCGTCTGAATCCCCGCCTGCCGTACGTTGTGTGACGTAATGGTGTTGTTTTTGGCCAAGAAACAAATAATATTGATATAGAGGAACTTGTTAAGATATCAGAATGAATTTAAAATGTCATATTTGTTGTTTTATAAGGTTAAATCCGATCTTTTTCAACCGATTCCGAGTCCTTTGAAAGTCAGGTGATCGGGCCCGATTTCCGATCGGAGCATCCCTAATACTTGCCATATCAAATTGTAGCTCAGTATCTTTAATCTTTACCCATTTTAGTTAGCTTATGTCAGTTAGCTGTGACATCCTCCTAAAGTTAAAAAGTTGTAGATCTAATAAAGACATTTTGGGGATCAGGATTTTTTTTCCAACCATCTTTGATTCAAATTGCAAAGTTTAAGCCCAAGATGTGAATCATAACACTCTATGCACATAATTAAATTATAGCCCAATTCCTTCTAGCCATATATTTGTGATTTCTAAAGATAGTTAACTGTGCCTGAAATCTGGAATTTGGTTGACTCCAAAAGTAAATCAGCTGTAGCTGTAGACGTTATGAAGATGTTCTGAAGTTTCAGTAAAACCAGAAAGTTTTGGCTCCAATTAAAAATAGTTGACTTAATGGCAAAGTTTGAAACAAGCAATACATTTTGCTAGATAAGTGCTTTCAGTATAAATGTCTCTCAGCTACTCACTCCATTAATTAGTTCACTCCATAAACCAAAACATTGTTAAACTGAATGACATTTTATGAGCTTTTCATTAAAGTGATGGTGTGTATTTTCTGTGGTGATAGGTGGAAAGTACATACCTAAATTATTGCAAGCAAGCGGCATTTTTGTGTTTGAGTAAGACCTTACCAACAGATGGCCATTAGGGTCAAAAATCCCTGGAAGTGCAATTTTCAAATGAGTACTTCCTCAGATCGTTCAACTTCCAGCTAAATGACAAGCACATCAGACTCCCTTTCATCACTGGCAGCAAGTAAAGAGGTAAATGTTAAAAACAACGTTTATAAATGACGGAAGTTCTGTAACCGCTTGTTACAAATCAATAAATGCGTTTTGTCCTCACGGGCTCCCGTAGAAGGAAACATCGTGTCTAATATGACATCACCCAGAGACTTATACCCACGCAGATGTATTTTAGACCCGATTTTTATGGTTAAATGTTACGAAGCTGCCAATATTTTTCAACTACTCTATGAGACGGGGGATGGGCTTAGCCAAAAACAAACAAACAAACAAAAAGAATGTATTGCCTACATTAAAACAATACATCCATCAGCCATCTTGAATGTGATTGACTCCAAAAATAAGTTGTTTGTAGATGCACATCTGTTGCTTTTTATTTGATTGTTTCATGAAACTGCAGGTGAAACGCAAAAAAATAAAATATTGTGCAAAAGTTAATTTATTTCATTAATTCAATTTAAAAGCAAAGCAAGATATTTGTGAATATTGTGAAAAGGTTCAATATTCTAGGCTCAGTGTTGCACTCTAATCAGCTGATTAATTCAAAACACCTGCAAAGGGTTCCTGAGCCTTTAGATGGTCTCTCAGTCTAAGTTGAATTAATGGATTTAATGGACTTTTCCACCATAATTCTAAGTTTTTTTTAGTTTCACCTATATGTAGTGGTTTATGAGATATTTTACAGGCAACTGCATTATATACACATTATAAACATTATATAATGCACATTACATTCAGTGATTCTTACTCTCAGCAAGGCTTATCCTGGTTAAATGAAGGTTTTGGTTGGTTTGTTATCACCTGCTGCCAAAAGAGGAGGTAAAAAACAAACAATTATGAAGTGAAAAACAAGAAAAATGTGTAAAAGGAAAATTGAAACACATGATGGTTGATTAAAACTTAAGTAGCGGATAAGTAAAAATGATGAGGAGGTGGAACAGGTGAAAGCCGATGAGAAGGAAGGAGAGCTTCTCAGATGGAAAACCACAGGAAAACGAGTGTTTTTGGGGTTGGAGGAAGCATGAGGTGATGAGGATGGTAAGAAGCAGGATAAATGAAATCTATGGTCATGGGGGACGGGTTGGAGATGGACGGAGGATGAAGAGATGCATGCAGAGAGAGGGAGAGACAGTAAGCCCCTCGGCAGTCAGCACTAATGAAGAAGAATGAGGAGCTTCAGCTGGACCTGCTGCTGACCACACGCATGCAGGCAGAAAGCCCCTCACACATTAGAATACCTCAAGTTTTGACACAAAATTCGTGAAGCGAACTACTAGCTGAACTCCTTTCACCCTGCTGCTTTGCATGAATAAATATTACAAAGAGTCTCCGAGCTTTCTTTAAAGTAGGCCTAATTAACAACTAGATTTGTCTTGGTTTATATATTTGTTCAGAGAAAAGTCATCTTAGATTAAAAACTCAGGCACAGGAGTTTCACTCCCGAGCTTCGGAATTGGTTTAGGTCGTTTTAATTGGGGCTAAAACCTCAGAAGTGTTTCTCTAAATTCTTTCAAAGTGCAGAACTTCTCTACAAACTTTACATCCAGTGAAGCAAAGTGTGTTTTTACTCTATTTTTACACGCTGCCTCTGTGACTTCTTGCCCACTAGAGAAAAGAGAAATAAAACTTTTACATAAAGGTCTCAGATCTCACCACGTTGTGCAGTCATGGTGTTTAATGTTTTTGCAGAAATTCGGAATTGGGTTTTGAAGGTGACGTTCATTTGGACATGTTTTGTTTTTCGTTAGATTCTTGTTACTCGTTTGCTCTCAGTTGAAGGTCTTTTTGCACCTCATTAGCGGTGGCTGCCAACAGACGGAAAAAAAAATTCTTTCTCTCCTCCCCAGAAGAACAAATTGATGTAATGTGCTCTGCCATAAAAAATCTGATTCAAAAGTTTTATCTTCCATATGTTCTTTTTTATGCTTCGTATTAATACAAATGTCGCTTTAACTTTTTTCACATTATTGCTGCTGGATTTCTAGTGTTTGTTGGCGAAAAATGTTTTAAAAGTCAGGTTTTAACTCTCGCCAGCTATGTTGCATCATTTTCTGGCGGCACCACACAGCGGATGAATCCTGCAGCAAGCCCATGCGACAGCAGAGTGAAGTGAAACCAGGATAAATTTGTATAATGTGACACGTTGACAGGCGTCAGGAAGATGACAACGTGTGGGCCCACGTAGAAAACAAAAAAAAATGGGGTTTCTTGTTAGTACAAATATGGTAAGCTTTATAACCGGTGGAGCTGTGTTGCATCTGTTTTCTGTCAAAGGTAGAAAATGCCCTCAAAAAATAAGATTTTTTATTTCCTAACGTAATTGTGATGTGTTTGCATCACACAGGGATAAATATCTTAAAACTATGGATTGATTCTCACCACGGCACCTACTTTTTCAGCTCTGACACGGTTTGTAGTTTCTGTCACTAAAACAATCCCATAATAGTCACCATTTATCATTTTCCTCTCAGTAAGAATTCTATGATCTGGCACTGTTTTCTTCAAACAAAAGTACCAGGAATTAAACAAGCCAATGAAAGAAAGGCTATGGGTTCAACGGCTGTGAGTACAAACCCATTGTTTTCTTGAAACTCGGCTCAGATTGACTCATCACTGTGGGAGTAGAAGTTGGATTGTTAGTTTCAGGAAATGACAAAATCTCGCAGCAGGATTGTGTGGTCAGCTTTCTAAATACCATCCAAAAAGTTCCTTGGAGACGGTAAATGTTATTTAGATGTGAAATAAAAAGATTAACCGCCCTTTTCTTTCTAGTTGTATAAATACAAACCTTAGTTACTTCACAAATGACGTAAGGTCATTGAGCTTTTAAAAGTTTTGTTAATTTCACAGACGTCACATGTCTTGTCACTCCTGGAAACTACAAAAATGGAGCTGAAAGCGAGGCTATGAGGATGGGGGAAGATGATTGACACCCAAAAATCTCTGAGCCGATGGAGCAAGCAAGGAAGCCGCTAGCGCTGGCTCTTCATCTGCTACCTGTCGATCAAAAGGACACGCTCCTAATAATTCATAATTTCAAGCTTTAATTACATCTAAACAGATGAGTTACAAAAAAGTTTGCCCCCCTCAGAATTCATGATAGGAAACTTGATCTATTAAACCTAAAATGGTTCATTATTCCAGGCTGTAAACATGTTTTTTTCTGATGTGAAGTTGGCATTTTTAATATGGGAGTCAATTGGCGCATTCACTTAAGGGTCCGCCCTGTCTAGCCCTGGCAGGGTAATTGTGTTCAGCTCTGGGTTATCTGTGCATTATCAGTGCTGAGCTGACTGTTTTTTTCAGACCTGCTCCTCGACGGTCAGCTTGGTGAAGAGCCGACCATACGCACCTACTACAAACTGATTGGCCAGCTGAAGTTTATGTCGACCTACTAGTGGGAGCCTCTGATTGGCGGTTTGAATCAGCCAGCAGCGGCTTTCCGCATGCACACTTCATTATCAAACTGGATAATAAACTTCTTCTAAGATCTCCAGCTCGGCATGGCAGCACTGCTTCTCAGTGAGAGAGTAGGAAGATGTGTGCTTCATGTCAGAGTCTCCAAAAGCAGCACTGCTCACGCCTGCTTTTGTTTACTAACTTGTGGCGCTTAGGAAGGACACCATGAACTTCTCCGCACCACCTTTATCCCACCCACGTGCTCGGAAACATCCGGCTTCCTGAGAGGGCTGTGTGAACAGAACCTGCCCGCACGGAGGTGGGCTGACCCAACCAAGACCAGACTGGACCGACCCAGATGTAAATGCGTCAAATGGGAAGAATTGCATTTGTTGTCACTTCTGTGTTGGCTTCAGTTTTGGCAGGCAGAGTTTGCCCCTTGGTTAAATCCAATCTTTCCCACTCAATTCCAATCGTTTGAAAATCGCGTGATCGGGCCCAATTTCCGATCACGTGATCATATTGTAGCATCCCTACTATCCATAACAACTTTATTTGTATAGTGCTTTTATTCAAAGCTCTGAACAGACAAAGATATTACAGATAAAATAAGATGGGTAGGGTTAAAAACATTAACGTAGAAACTGTACAGAATGAGAACTTATCAATAGCATTGATAACGTATGACTAAAACAAGGTAAGAGAACAACTAGGAAGACTATAAAAGTCACAACTGTGAAAAAGTATTCACTCAGCTGCTAAAGGCAGAGAAAACGGGACAGTCTTCAGTTTTGTTATAAAAATCTCAACTTGACCTTGTTTTCTTGCTGTAATCATGAAGTGAAGTCATCAAGCTTTTGGACAAACAGGGACTTTTTTTGCCCAGATATTTGCTCGTCCGCATTGATCACCAGCCAGGTTAGCCAAATCAAATCAAAACCCAAAGCTAAGTATTGTTGTGCCGTTCTAACCTCCTGGGCTTGTTAGCTAGCACCAGCAGGTGAACATCAGCTGCTGATTGTGTGACAGTTTGGCCATAGTGAGTGATTTTCAGTCTGGAACCATGCTGTGCTTTTGGGTGGGGGGGTACTTGCAATGGAAGGTCTGCACAGCTGATGCGCTGATCGGAAGGGGGATATTTGGCTTTCCAATCAGGTTTGAGCCACGGTGGATTTCGGCACATTTTGACTTGAACCATAATGTTGCTGGAAGCCAAATGGTGTTTTCCACAAGACGAAGAAAAAAATGTGAAAGTGTCCATTATTTATCCGGTCTGGTATTTAATTGTACTATGTACTTTTGTTTTTATTGAGTTAGTTGTTTGTTGGAAGGAATTTAGTAGAAATTTGACTTTGTGAAATCATCGCTGATTATTGATTAGTTACATCAGCATACTTGTAGCACGCACCAAAGTTTGTTCAGAATATGCTCGTGGTTAGTTTAAAGTCTTTATCACTCGGTTTATTCGAACGTTGGCTTTTGCGTTGGCCTCTTTTTATCCATCTTTAAAGAATATTCCTTCATCTGTCAATGTTTTCCTCTGCCTGTGCTTCCTTTAAAACACTACCTTTTTATCTTCCTCTGTCTGAAACTCCGTTTTATTCTTCTCTGCATCTTCTCCACTTTTTTATCTTTCTTGTGTTATTCTGTCATGTCTCCTGTTTGTTTTCTCTTCATGTACCCCTTTCCTTCTTTTGTCTGCTTTCTTCATTTTTCTCCTCCTTCTCCACCGTTGACGTATTGATTTTATTTTCATACTGTTGCTAGCTGCTCCCTCCATCATAAACCATCAGTGTTGCCTCCTTTCAAGCTGGCATTGATCACCACACAGCCGATCACAACCAATCTCCACAAAGTGTCATTATCAGCAGTCCCTTTCTCTCTTTGTTGCGTATTTGTCTTGTATTGTGTGTTCTGTGGACTATATTTTTCAATGTAGCTGTCCAAAACTCCAGCATAATAACAAATCTGTACATTTTAGTATTTATTTTTCCCTTTTTCTGTTTTTTGTTTCACTTTTTTATAAGATTCATAAAAACACGTCACTTGGTTAAAGTAAAGCATCAAAAGCAACTGCACCACATACCTAAAGAATATTTGTTTAAGAAAATACAACTTTATACACTTTAAAAAATACTTTAAAAAATGGTATATTATATGTGCAATTATCCAAATTCCAGTTGTTTATACTTGTTTACTGTCCTGCCTCTGTAGCCCAAATTAGGCTAAATAAAAGCGTCCATCAGGTTTTGAAACATTTAGCCTTTTTATATGAAAATGTTACTAATGTAATGTAAGAATCTGAAAATAATCAAAAACATTTATTTCATACAAATGGGGTTTGAGTTTACCTGTTCTCCTAATTTAAGCAGCTATATACACCAGACAGTTAAACAGAGCTGGAAAGGTGAGAAAAATGTGGAAATGTTAAAGTGCAAGTTCACTGAGAAACCCTTTTTTTAACTTATTTTTTTAATATAAAATGTTGAAAATAGTCTTCTACCCCTATTTCCTGCATTAGCTACCGATAGAAAAAAGACAGGGAAACAGATTAGAAAAGCCATTCACTTTGAAAATTAGCATTCATGGACTCACCCAAATCATTTCAGGACAGGGAAGGCTGTTGTTGATTTAACCATAGATATCAACACTAGATGCCTTACCCGCGCTGTTCGTCAATTATACGAACGTCCCTACGCGGCGGCCATCTCACTTCGGACAGCTGCCTCCTTTTGTAACATTGGTATCAATGGCGCATGTACTACTTAAATAACTCTAACTTGCTCAGTTTTCAACCGATTTTCAAACGGTTTGATTTGTTATAAACGCCAGAGGTGTGGCTGTGAAATATGAAAAATTTAGCCCGTTAATTTAAAAATGTGTAAGTGTCCTATCAAGCCCATGTTTTATAAGGTTTGTATTAAGGCAACCTGCTTGTAAATCCGTGAATATTTAATCGAGTTAAGAGTGTTTTTGTTAGTTGTTCACTCACCTTCCATCTGCTACCATTGAGAGCGGATCGTCTGCTGTCCGAAGTAAGATGGCCGCCGTGTAGGGATGCTGTCGACTCCCAGTTAAGGCATCTAGCAATATATACGATATCTATGGAGTTAATGTCCAGAAAACGTGTTGGTGAGTAGAAGCTAACTGTTAGCATTAGCAACTCCACCACATGGCAGAACTCCTCCAGGCTTGTGTTATTTGTGGAGACAAACATCAATGTTGCAGAGCAAACAGAGTCATCGGCAGAGTCGTGTTGCTGTTGATGTTCGGATATCAAGAAAGACTCCAAATCCAGCTGTTTTCCATCTCACACTTCTCTGGCTAACTGATACATTGTGAAACAGGAGCGCGAGAGCTTTTCCCCGACAGAGATCGACTCACAAGGCATTTATTTATACTAGCAGATGCAGATGTGTTGAAAAAAAAACGAGTGAAGTTGGTCTGTGTGAATAAACAGTTTTAGTTGTATGAATGAAGACGTTACCGCTGCGTCTGTCGACAGATTTTCTGTTTGTTTGGATCTTTGTTTTTTCATACATTTTTGTTCAGCATTGAGGATAAAATTACATGCTTCTCTGTCACATCTACACTTTGAACTGTTCTTTCCTTTTGAAAAACATGACAGTCGTCTCTTTCTGCCACATCCTTTCTTTGATATCCACCCCCCCACCCCCCGTTGTATTCCCTTTTCCCCGTCTTTTGTTGCTGTTTGCTGTGCGATCGAACTGCACATCAAGTCAAAGTGTAGCCTCTGTTTCTCTTTCATCATCCCTGTGGCCCCTGGCGGCCCTCAGATGCCTCAAAGATTTCAGACAGTGGAAAAGTGGAGGGGAGGGCTCATGGATATGTAAGGAGGGGGGCAGAGTTGAGTGCACAGACAATTGCCCTCTGAGGGAGGCAGTCTCCCCAGCGTTTATGCCCCTCACTCGCTGCACCTCGACCTTTCTGAGTGCCAACAATCTTTCGGCTCGCGCCACCGTGCCCCCCCCCCCCACCCTGCATTTTCCAGTCGGGGTCCCAATAATAATTCAACACAGAGTTCCATTGTGTTGTACTGAAAAACCACCTCAGCCATACAAGCAATTGACGCGCCGATTTTTTATTGTATTTATCTTTTTTTTCTTCTTCTGGGCACACTCCACACCCGTAGTCTAGTCAGCATTTTACCACCCCCACCTTCCTGCACATGCTTAGGAGGAAGTTGTATGGAACCGAGACCACCAGCTGGGATAAGAGAGGCCCACAGCAGAGCTTTTAGGTGGATTTTTCACTGGCTTTTGTCGCCTTCAAACAGCCACAACATTATCGAAACAATCCATTTCTACCAGCCTCTTTTGTGTCCCGTTGTCAGTCAATCTCTCTGTCTCTCTGCTTCTTTTGGCTTCATGATTTCAAGTGTGTTTTTCCTTTGTGATTACGCTCCAATTCATGCCCAGTTCTCCCGAAGAGATCAATTTTTGCTTTCTTTTGTGGCCTTTTTGTAAATAAATAAATATCAGCACATTTTTTTGCTCCTGAAGATATGCTGACAAGTTCACACTCATGTGGAACTTTAGAGATTGTTTGAGTGGTATTGTAGGAATTACAATGTGTGTGTATGTATATACAGTATAAACACATTTTTTAAAGGTATTTCTTTTGTTTTCTACTCATCAAAGTTCTCCACTTCTATCAGAGTTTTAGCCGGCTAATACTTGTAGCTTGAAGTTAACTTTGTTAGTGAAGCCATTTTTTGTAGTGCATGCTATCCTCCACTTTCTGCTCCATCCCTTGGCAGTGTGGAGTGGTCAGGTCTATCAACCGCAGCGCCTCAGCCTATCACCTGGGAGTTCCAATTGCCTGCCAGTCATCAGATAAAATGGATTTCCAATTGAGTCAAGGCTCCCGAGCTTTTCTGCAAAATGGGGAGCGGGCTGTCTTCTTCTGCTCCCCTGCCTTTCCTCACTGCTTCTTAGTTATTTGTTTTTCTCGTTCTATCTCCTACAGTGATCGGCCTCTGTCCCACTTCTTTTCTCTAAAGTTCTATCACTCTGTCTTGCTGATCTTCTGGCCAGAGCTGCATGAAATGAAAATGGGTTTATTGTAAAAGCCCAGACCCAAACTGATACAGTATTTGGAGGGCAGTATGATCTAACCTCAGCAACTTTCCATAGCCAGTGGCTACTTTAACTCAGGAGTGATATTCATTCTAGTGGGGAATCCATTATCATGCCGGCAGGCGATTTACAAGGTGCTACTTAATGCAGGTAGTAGATACCACATGAACCATCAGACTAGCTGTTGGTTTAGGAGTATTTAGTCTGCAACAACAAATTTACTTTTTTATCCCCATAGGAAATTTAAAATTGATACCGACTGTTGTCAGGATCGCACACTAAGATTGTGTTAGAGAACTAAAAATAATTGCAGTTAAACATCTATTGTTGGATTTTCAACTATAGAAACAAGATGATACAAAATGCCAAAGGTGCGAGATAGAAGAGGTACTTTTGTATTTTTAGATCGAAAAAAGAACAGTGTTTTTAGTGCATTTTATTTCTAATAAAAACATAATAATGTATATAATTTCCAGTTAATAGATTGCACTGAAACTTTCACAAGATAAACTGACCAGTAGATATAATTCCAGATAGTTTTCAAATGTTTTTCCAAGATTGAAAAGCCAATAGTTGGAGACATTTAATTAAAAAAAGTCTGTAGTGAAATAAGTGTTTTTAAATTAGCCACTTAAACCCATAAGAGAAGAACTCAAATTTTCAAGTGGTTAAATAAAACATGCATTGAACACTAGTGACACAAAGTATAAATGAACTTTAGGATTTAAGAAAGAATCCTTTAAAGAACTTAATAGAACTAATTGTCTTTGTTGGTAAGTTCTTGCATCATATGTGAAAATGTGGGAAAGTGTTGATGTGCAATGATAAGATTTGAGATTTTAATTTCGTTAAACTTGTGCACAGAAAATTATTGAGATGTGTTACACTCTAATGATATTTTTTGCATGTGTGAAAATTTGTCTACGTTTCAGTCTTTGCATTTAAAGCAACATTCCGCAACTTTTACACCTTAAAATGATGCTTTTTTGTGAAGTTTTTGCGTCATACTATTATCCATTATGTTCATTTTCATACCTGTGATAGCTTCGGGTAGCCGCAGGATGTACTGACTGGGTGTCGTTTTACGGCAAATATGGCAAGCCAAAGGGATAAAAAAAAAGCATGCGTTCTAAACGCTCGTTATGTCCGCCAAAATGCGCGTCCGCCAAAATGCGCTTCCTGAACGCGCGATTTGACGCCAAAGGGGGCAAAACTCACGTGTTCTAAAGCTAGCATTATGTCCGCCAAAACGCGCGTCTTGAATGAGCGTTTTGGCGGACATAATGCAAGTTTAGAACGTGCATTTTTTTATCCTTTTGGCTTGCCATAATTGTATAACATAGACTCGCAGTTTAGCAGCAGCAGATTCACCAAAGAAAGCTAGAAATCCCTTATCAGAGGAATCTAGGAAAAGAAAAGAACGTGATAGAGCAAGAGCAAAGACCAGAGTTATTATTGGGCCGTCTTTTCCTCGCTGGAGAGCTCTTTTAGAAAGAAAGGCATGAACTACGGACTCTGACCTAGCCGTGCTGCTAATGGCTAGGTAAGTAATAAATTATTTCACCAGGGTTATTGTGTTTGGTCGGGCAGGTGGAGAAGTTTGTTTTCGTTGTTTTGCCTGACATTAGGAATGTAAACATGCCTCTTATGCCCAAGAGAGATTTGATTTTACTACAGTGACGTTACACAGCAAGCCTCTAGAGGGCGACAGAGACCATATAACTGCAAAGTTGCGGAATGCTGCTTTAAAACACAAATACCATTGCACATTTTTGAATCAGTTAATTATTTACATAGTCTTTTTCCAAACTGATTCATGTTCAAATATTTATTTATCTTATACATTTAGCTTTTCAACATATATCTCAGTTTTACTACACCATGATGAGGCCTGTTTTCACTACCGCAACTTCCGGTAAACTTTACCGGACCTTCCCGGTATGCATGTGTCTCCATATTACTGGGCCGCTATGAGAGGATCACTTTCTGGACCATTTCAACTGAGTACCTGCATTGGGGTATGGACTTGGAAAAGGCCCATTAGAGTCTGTGGTGGGACTTGTGGTTAATTCATGCTGATTTGTTGTAACTCAGTAGGAAATAATATCGGCAGATGTCACCAAACATCCGGCATTTGTAAAATTGGAAGAGCTGCTGGTGAAGCAGAATGGAAGGAAAAGAAAATGAGCAGCTTTGACGCTGATTTCTAAACTCCCAATGCTGAAAAGTGCGTCAGAAACCTCTCCACAGCGCCTCAATGCTTTGTGGTCTTCTACAGAGCACCAAAAAACAGTGTGCTTCTTCTGATTATTGAACGCCGCTTTTTTACGTCACACATCCACTTTCCCTTTCACCTGAATGGAATAAATGACAGTGTACTTAGACAGAATAAAACCTTTTTAATGTTATTAATGTCCGTGGATGCCTTATAGATCAGTGACGTCACTCACTGACCAAAGTCAATTTGTATGGAGATACAATGGTTGAGAGGACTGAGCCAGCATATTGTCCCTGTTGACCTTCTCCCTCCCAGAAATTTCCCAGAACTCCGATAGTGCAGGTGAGTTGGTGAAACTTTCAGCCACACATCCTGAGAGCTCAGACTCTGGCTCCAAAATTTCAATATGGCGGTGCTTGAAAACAGGATGTCATAGCTTCCATTTTCAACAACAGACGGCAAAGTCACCTGGTGTATATTTATGTGTCTGATGTTACATATGTTACAGACCATCTCTATCTTTACCAGTTGCATAGAAGTCACTGTGCCCTATTTTTTTTAATTGAAAAACAAAAGTGACTTTGCAAAACCTTCTGGGGATGATTTGATGTTATGATAAAGAGCTGCAAATTAATTATCCATGAATAATTCATTATAAAGCAAAGTAAAAGGTAATGATTGAACCAAAAACATAATGGATCCTCAATATATCAGTTATTTAAATATTTATAAAAATGTCAAACACATTGCTTCATAGAACCAATTAAGCTTAAAATGCCTCCAACAGGTAAGGGCCATTTGTTAAACCAATAACAACTAGTGTGGTTCCTGTTCTAATCTTTCATTATGAATTAATTCAGGTCCACACAAACATCAGTGATGCACAAATGAATAAAAACACATCAGCACAATCAATATTTATGCCTTTGAGTGTGCTTCACCCAAGGTGAAATACTCAGCTCGAAGGACAGTCAAGTGTTTGTCTTCTGAAGAATGTATGAAATTAGACACGTATGTGAGCTTATGCGTCATTATTCAGTTTAAAATAAGCAAGAGGTTATGGAAACATGGATGAAAAGTACAAACATATAAAAGATTAATATCAAACATACTTTTGTAACACTTTCGTATTTGCTACAGTGATTTTTTAAAGGAAAGTGCTTTGTTATCAAATAAAGTAGCTTTAATGTTTTTGGAATAGCCAAAACTCGATATCAAAAAGATAAGATTGACTCAAAGAAGTTTCCTACAAGATTATCAGTACATTAGATGTTTGTTATGATGCTGAAGCATACAGCTGAATTATTAGCTGAAATTTCCAGTTTCATATCTTAATTCATCTTTGTGTTGGGTTTACTCCGACTGGTTTTACTTGACAGAATTAGTGGTCAACGTATTTATAGACTTTTCCCTGAAAGGTATTTGTATCCTGTGTCACCTTTGACAAGAGAAAAATCCTATACAAGCCAAAGAACACAACAACATTCAGAAGTTTTGATTCCTGCATTCCTGGACTGCGATCCTATGGACTACAGTGTGTGGAATTCCAAAAGTTAGAGTTTATAAAAAGGTCAGGGAGAAAACCTTTACCAAAAAGGAACTGATGGCAAAAATCTAGGCGAGTTGGCAAAAAAGTGATGTGGGACGAATGTCTAAAAGTTCAAAAGGCTGAAATTTTAAAGGTGTCCTAGAATGCAGTTAATCAACGATCAAAAACAGAGCTTTGAGCCTCCAAAAAGCATAAGACAATTTTTTTGGCTTTCATCTGTCCCAGGAGCCCTGATACAGGCCATTCTAAACCCCCTTACTCAGGCCTTCAGTGAAAAGAGCTGTTGATCCCTCCCACTTGGCCAGGACATGCTGATTGGTTGGTTTCCCCAGAAGGCCTCAGACACATGCAGGTTTGAGGAGGCGTGGCTCCCCCTTATGACGTGTTTCTAATTTACATAAAAAGTAGGTCAAACACGGCTTTGACTTTTTGGCATGCTACTTCTGACCACCCAAGCTGTCTTATTCAATAACAACAAGGAAAATGTTGGTTTACATTCTAGGTCCCCTTTATGGATATATTTTTTAACGTGTATTTCGATCAACATTTCAAAAATATATCTGGAATTAGCAGTTTTCTTGGTATTTTTACTTTAACCTGGACTCTTCCTCCATTTTCTGGACCACATTCATCTTCATATCCTTGCATGGATCATTTAAAGTGAGGCATAACTCTTCTGGTAGCATCACCATCCATTTGTACTTACTGTTTTAGTTTGGACAGTAGTTGCCATTGTCAAGTCGTCCTTCCCTTAGCAATGCTGTGATACCTAGAAGCCATCAAGTATTATTTCTATTCAAAGCTTACATCTCCTTTGTATATTTATAGACATTAACGCCTTCCTCATTAACTCTCTTTGTTTTGATCTTCTCACCAGCTATACATTATTGTTTTAGCTTCTATTCTAAGCTTTTCTCCATTATTGTAGGAAGTTGTTGCCATGGTGTCACAACTCTCGCTTAGTTTAGTTATCAACTCGGTTTGATTATCCTCCGTCTTTCTGATTGAGAGTGTTTGATGAAGTGACGGCTGGTGCACTGTTCTACTCTAACAGATTCAAAACACATGCCTGGTAACCATTACACTAAACAAGTGGAGAGTTGGGTTCCATTTTCCTAACTTAAATGTAATCGCCATTACCGAATAGTTCAGACAAGAAAGTTTCATGTTGGTGCTCTACCCTGTTGTGTGAATTAATACATTGCAGTCTGAAAACCCCTCTGGAGTAGTGATTTTTAAGCTGTCTAACACGGGTCAACAGGTTTTCGTCTCTCCATTACTGAGATAATCCCTATTATTACCAAATCTGACCTTTCAGATGTCGCCTGTTAAAGGTGAAAAAGTGTGGACAGAAAAGGCACAGTCCCTGCTCTTAAGAGCACCTCAAAGATCAGAACGTGTGGTGAGTCTAATTTTATTTCATTTCTCCCTGTTTGTTTTTCCATTCTAGAACCTGTTGGTCAACCATGGATGAAGAGTGGGGTGCAATGGGTAAAACCTTTGTGTGATGAAGATTTTTCTTTAGACACTAAAAGTAGCGTATGCTATGCCCTTTTCTTGATTTATGGGAGAGTTGATTTTCTGTTAGCATGCCTTGTTTTTAAATAACATAAATATTATGTATATATCTGCAGTGTCGTGTTAAAGCTATGTTCTGCAGGGAAGCTTTTCTTTTTTTAAAGGTGTGAACAGCTGGTTCATGCTCTGAGACGTTTTTATTCGGTCTCATAAATCTAAAATGTAAAGATGCGTTCAAGGACGCTCGTCTCTGCCAAATGTAAGACTCAGTTCACGTCCAAACCTCTGCTGCTTTTGAGGAATAAGAAGAAGGAAACAAATTGTGCTAAAAGAAGTGTACTGAAACCATTTTTTTGTTCGCTGACTAAAAAAAAAACAAAATCATTTTTATTTATTTTGAGTTTTATAGTTTTGTATTATTTTACCGACGCAGGAACAAGCTCAGGTAATCCTGGCTGAGACTCTCAGGTGTCAGACCTGTGACTGTATGTATGATTTTAATAAACCGTTCATATCCAGTGGCAGTGTTGTGTTCTCACTTCTTCTCAACAAACAACCAAATTGTGTGCAATTTCTCTTTGTCTCATTCTAATAAGTCAAATTTTAGAGATGTAGGAGAACAAAATATTTGTGCGTAGGGCAGCCTGCAAAACCTAAAGTCATTTATAAACACTTTGAAGCAACACTAAAGAGTTTTTAACACTTTAAGCTATTCTTTAAAATTGGATTTCAGTGATTCTTGAGGTAGAAACTTAACCAACTGTGACAGCACTCTGCTGACCAGAAACCGCACCTAACAGTTTTGTAGGACGGGTAGGTTCACTAGGTGAAGCTCTCTACCTGCTTTACAGCTGCTAGCTGTTTACTGTGCCAATAGCTAATATAAAGACTAGCAGTTAGCTTTTTCAGTTCGCATCAATAAAAAGCAATAGAAGAAGAAAATAAGTTTGCTTTTTTGTTGGCCTCATGTTGTAGCCTGGAAGTAAAATAGAAGTAAGAGAGTAATGTCTTTGGAGGTGAAGCAAAGAGCTAAAACCAGAGTGAACACTGGTGCAGCCTACACTAGCTTGATGGCGCTAAAGGAGGCTACAAAATCGTGGACTGATGGTGACCTAGCTTTGTTGCTACTGGACTTGTAAGTAATATGTTTTTATCCAACAGTGTGGATCTTTTTATTTTGTTTATTTAGTATTAGTTAACTCATGTTAGTGTTAGCTCGTTGTTAGTGCTAGTTACAGCAGGCAGCGGCACAGTTGTTTGCGACAGTTGTAATTTTGCTTTTAACCAGTAGGACAGAGAAGAAGGAAACCTTCATCTTGAGGGAAGAGGGGTGACTAATTTATAATCCAGATTGCATTCATCATTATGTTCTTTACTCTTGTTCTCCTTTTGGTCAGTTTTGAGCAGGTTTAACCAAAGTTTCCAGCACCTTCCTAACCATTTCCGTACCAGACAGCTATGGAAGATAACAGCACTTTTTAATAATACTGACTGTGTTTGAGGGTCAGTGAACATGTGCAAGCCCAAGTGTTTAGCCATTTTCACCAGCTCCATAGCTTATTTTACAATGACACAGGTTGTTTGCCGCACACCAATCAGTTCCTCTACCTCCTCTCCACACATACTCATCGAGGTCAAACCCACAACAGCAGTGTCATCTGCAAATGTAAGTATCAGGATATCTCGCTTGTAAATAGTGTGAACACGAGGGGACTTTGGACACTTCCTTGTGGAAGCCCGGAGTTGAATACTGATGCATTAAAACAGTTAAACCTTATTACACTTGCTGTGTTTTATTTTTGGATTTTCTACAAGAAAAAGCGTCTAAAAATCTAATGTTCTTGTTAAATGTTGATGAAGTTTTGGTCCAAATAAATGTTTCTTATTTTGAAATCAAAGGGATTTCTGAAAGAGTATGGCGCACAATAAAGCAGCTCAGTTTAAAACTTTGTTTTAATAGTCAAGGAACATAACCTTATTCAACAACAGCTTTTTATAAATGATCTGTTTTTCCAAGAGTATTTTATTTTCCTTAGTGATACTTTAGCTTTCCCATGTCAGCTGAGCTCTCACCTCCTTTTGCCCTTTCCATCAGTTTATATATGTATATTTTTGTTTTTCATCTTTGGTGTTTTTATTCACATAAAAGACATGGATAGATAAACGTCGTGTTTTTCATCATGGAAGATAAACCAGAGGAGCAGATGAACATCCTGATGAAATCCTGATGAAGTAGCTGCAAAAATCTTCTCTCTACTGTTCTGATTGCGTTCGCACACAGAGAGGACTCATAGGAAGTTGTATGTGTAGTTCAGGGTCACTGGTAGATGGATTTTTAGCTGTTTATTGTGTTTTACAGGAAGTTTTCTTTAGGCGATTCTAAAATTACTAGAAAATGTGTTTTTCCATTAGCAAAACTTTGGTTTACGAAGCTTTGCCGTAAGAACACCGTTAATGCCATGTTGACATTTTGTGTAGAACATTTGCAAAATTCTTATTTTAGAACAAATTCATGTAGTATAAAAGAAAAAAGCTCTGTGGACTTAAGCACATTGATCTTATTGTGTCTGAAATAAAAAGAAGAGTTTTTTTTATGGAAATTGGGTTTAATGTTATTTTTAGGGGTGGAAATTTAACGCATTAATTATGATTATTTAGAAAAAAATAACGCATTAAAAAATTAACGCAATGAACCCTTTGGGCTGTCAATCATACGAATTGACGAATCAGTCATGGAGATAGAAGATAGTGAAGTTTCTGGAATAGCTCCAGCCTATGCCAGCAGCGTTTTTTACGCATGACGCGCAGCAGCAGTTCAAAACAACTTTATTTTCCTGTTTTGAATTGAAATACAATTTAAAAGCATTTTTTAGGCAAATTTTCTTGAACGATTAAAATGTGATTAATCAAGATTAATTAATTACAAAGCCTCTAATTAATTAGATTAATTTTTTAATCGAGTCCCACCCCTAGTTCTTTTCTTTTCTATTCAAAGTCTGAAAGCTCGTGGAGGTGATCGATAGGAAAACGGGACTGAAAATAAAACAAGTTTGAGGGGAAATGATCTGTATTGCAATGAAATAATCTTCTAATATTAATGTTTAAATGTGCATAAAATAGAAATTTATCATGATAAAAGTCCCCAAACCAAAGAAGAAATCATAAACCTGAACTCATAGTGCCGTCATGCAAAAATCTCTTCAAAAAGAAACGTAAAACTGTCATGAAGTTGGTTTGAAATGAAAAATTCCATTTGAAATTTCCTTTGAAAACAGCTGAGTCCTCGACCTTAGCCGGCACAAAATAAAAGGCAACAATTGGAGTGAACGTGTCCTTCAGTCTCAGCAGATATTTAATAAATAAAATATTCAACAAAAAGAACATTTTTAAATAAATAAATGGAGAGCTTTGATGAAAGAAATGTTACGCACCGATTAGCGGCTGCTGTGTGACTCGTGGAGCTGGAGATGTGTCCACTTGGAGCAACAATAAGATGCACCCAGGTGTGCAATAATGTGTTTGATTGACTTAACGTAGCAAGTTGGGCTCGAGTGGCTACATTTTCTTTGCTCAAGGTAATTTTTTTATGCCTAAGTTGTAGCTTTAAAATCCACAGCGAGGTTGTGGTAATTGGCTTGGAGCAGAGAGTCTGGCTGGCAGTCCTCTGCTGTATGCACCTCACACACACACATTTATTTGGGCACTTGCGTCCAATCTTAATAAAAGAAACGCCACGGAAGGTGGAGGATGGAGAGAGGGGGATGCGGTCATGCAGATGTTGCTACGGTAACGGCAGTGAGCACGGGCTGGGAGCTGCGAGACAGCCGGTTTGAAAAGAGGAGCGAGGAAGACGACAGTCAACGCATTCAAATGCGTCCTCGCTCTCTCCCTGTTGATCCCATGTCATACCCAATTACCACTGCAGCTCGGCGAAGGAGGGGGCACCAGGCGAGGGGATCCAGGAGGAGGCCCGGGGTGGGGGCTGCATGGAGAATACAGACAAGAAAGAGGAGCATTCAGGTGTCTGCTTGAACCTTTCAGAGAGTTGCTGCACGTGTGTGTGCGTATGTGTGTGTGTGTCGAGGTTAACACCCACGCCTGTCATTACTTGTTTAACTAGGCGAAGGTTGCGGCAGAAATCTCTATCTGCAGCTTCAAGAGAATCCTTGTGAGGCAGCTGAAGGATTCAAACTCAGTGAAATGCATGGCAGACAGACAGACAGGCAGGCAGACAGACAGCTCTGTGTTTTTAGTTGTTAAATGAGCTTGTTTTAATCTAAGGTGTTCCTTTAAACAACAGCCCACCAAAAGACCGGTGGAAAATAATCAAAACTTCATGGTTTCAATTAGAGGTCAACCGATATTGGTTTTTCTATTGCCGATACCGATGTCATATGTAAAGGTCATGGTCCGACATCTGGACGTTTTCCACCTCCTTTGCACAATAAAATGTCACTAATAACATCAGTTGGTGCACAAAAGCTTTGAAGCTGAATCAGTTTTTGAATTTAACCAACTGTTAAATCTTACTTTTGTGCACAGAATCTAAAGTTGATCAAACAAATCAGGTAACTGAGTAGATTCAAAACTGTTATATAAAAAGAAATTTTAGCTGAAAAATATTTTATAGAGAATTTATTTTTCAGATGTTATTCAGGAACCTAAATATATATTTTAATGAAATTCTGAAGCAGCACCGGGCTTTTGGGCTTTTTCCCCCCTCACATGCTTATGTTTTATAACACCTCTCCCATGGGGCTGTGGCTCATTGTGTTAGTTATTGCATTTTATCCCCCAAAAATTAACTTTTTGTGCAAATAAATTCCCATTTTTTAATAAAATCTGGTGTCTGAATGGTTCCCGCTTTATCTTGCAAGTACAGTCCCAATAAAACGCAGTGATCCTCCAGGTTTAGAGAGGAAACTTTATTTTCCTCTAGATTTAAAACCAGTGCTGAATAAGACTGTACCCTAAAAACATATAGCCCATTTTTTCCATTGGGATGTGATTGTTGTGGTCCTTTATCACTATAAAGGCCCAGTGCGTAATATTTTTACTTGTTTACTATCAAATTCTGTGTATTTGTTCACAAAGTGTTAAAATTTGATTTTGATGCAAGATGATCGTGGGTTTTCTTTTCTATAAGGCAATATGTCTATTCACACACACACACACACACACACACACAAATCAACATGCAAACTCACACACAGTCATATGCACCGACCACAGGGGAAATCAATGAGTGTTTCTGCTATCTCTCCCCTACATCAGATTATCAGAAACATTGACATCTATTAGCGCAACACTCCATCTGTTCAGCTCTTCTGTCTGAATCTGTGTGTGCGTAGCCGTGGAGGCCTTCTGACTACGTTGCTCCTCACGCCGCCCAACCCCCTCTTTTAATGCCATTAAACAGAGTAGAAAATGTGATTGTGGGGATGAGAGAGCGGCAGCAAAATGGAGTAGGAAGAGAACAGTCTGCTTAACCTCAGTTGTCTCTTAGAGCGGGCAGACGTTCAGGGAGAAAATGATTTAATCCCTCTGTAGTAGCCCGGATTAATCCTCTGATTTCTCACTGCCTTCCTCTTCTCCCTGAGCCTTGCTGTCATTTTCTTTCCCCTCTCATCCTTTCCTTATCCCCCTTTTTCTCTTTCTTTAATTCATCCACTGCTGAATGGCTTAATGCTGTTAAACGTGGCGACTTGCCTTTATCTGCCCATTGTCATTATTCTCTCTTAGGAACAAAGGATTCCTATAGTAAAGCTTCCGCAGTGTAGAACGGTTGAGACATTTCTTTGTGCTTGTTGAGTGTAATTGAGTCTGAGCAGCACACAGTCCTTCAGTGTTTCCATCAGCTGCTTAACATGCCAGGAAACATGCACATGTGATATGGTTCTGCTTAGACGTTTAGATCAGCTCACCACCACATATATCGTGTTAGGGATGTGAGAAAATATCGATACACTGAAATATCGCAAAATTTTGTGTTGTAATACTGAATCGATGGTTTAAGTAAGATCTCTCTGTCTCTCTCTCTCTCTCTCTCTCTCTCTCTCTCTCTCTCTCTCTCTCATATATATATATATATATATATATATATATATATCCATCCATCCATTTTCTTCCGCTTATCCGGAGTCGGGTCGCGGGGGCAGCAGCTTAAGGAGGGAGGTCCAGACTTCCCTCTCTCCAGCCACTTGGGCCAGCTCCTCCGGGGGAATCCCAAGGCGTTCCCTGGCCAGCTGAGAGACATAATCTCTCCAGCGTGTCCTGGGTCTTCCTTTGGGTCTCCTCCCGGTTGGACGTGCCTGGAAAACTTCACCAGGGAGGCGTCCAGGAGGCATCCTAATCAGATGCCCGAGCCACCTCAACTGGCTTCTCTCGATGTGGAGGAGCAGCGGGTCTACTACAAGCCCCTCCCGGATGGCCGAGCTTCTCACCCTATCTCTAAGGGAGAGTCCAGCCACCCTGTGGAGAAAACTCATTTTGGCCGCTTGTATCCATGATCTCGTTCTTTCAGTCACTACCCAAAGCTCGAGACCATAGGTGATGGTAGGAACGTAGATCGACCGGTAGTGGTGGTAGTATAATGATGGAGACTTGGACATGGATGGGTTTCCCACCAAAACAATGACCCCAGATTCACACCAGAGCAGGTTTCTGATTGGATAAAGTTGTCTAACAATAAGTGTCTTTGATCCTTGTCCAAAATTCCTGACCTTAACTGGATTGAGAAATTGTGGACTATCCATAAATATCAAGTCCATTTCAAGGAATCAACTAATTTAAAAGATCTCCACTAAGAAGAGTGTTCAAATGCCAGAAGCTTTAAAGCACTTTATCTTTAATTTGAACACAAACAACATTTGTGAGAAAGCCCAAACAAGCACTAGAACAAGACACTCACAAGTTCACCTGCTACAAAGAAGAGTGTAGTTACAAAAGGTCTTAGATCTGTAGATCTTGATCCGTTAGAGTCCCTGTCAGAGTGTTTGTTCCTGGTACGCTGCAGGTCCAAGGTGGAATTACTCAGTGATGGTTGTTTCATATCAGACAGAATAATCAGCGAGTTACAATCTGCTTTCAGCAGACAAACAAAAGCTCTTCTCCTTGAAACTCAGAGTGAAAGAAGTTTGTTGTTTTTACATAATCAGTCACCAAAGAATACGAGAGGGTTTGAAGTACAAAAACACTTAACACACAACATCTCTAACACTCGGCTTTTCATTAAAAATCTTTCTGTGATCGGTTTTCAGGCTCTATTTCCTTTGCAGTAAAAACACTTCCTGTTAATGGTGTATATGCACGTTACTTTATTTTCCAATATTATCTCTTTTGGATAAAACTGGTGTTGCCATAGATGCCGAAGAACTTTGGTGTTTGACCATGAAACTGTGACCACAGAAGTATCCTAGTACTGATCGGCCACAACTCACAACCTACAGGTCTAATTCAAAACAGCAACTACTGACAGTACTAATTCAGTGATTTACAAAAGCAACAGCAATGTGCTTTTTTCCCGAAGAGATTAAAGGATATGTTTAAATAATCCAGATTATACAGAGAGAACAGTTGGTGCAACAACTGCCGGTGGACTCCGCTGATTAGCAGTTTGATGTTCAACAAGCATAGTGCTCACGCTTGGCTTTGCAAAAACAAATGTTTGGTTTGAAAACAATCGTGAGATGGATATAACTCAAAGGTTTAGGTCTACAGTCATCCAGAATTTGGGGATGCTAGTGGGTTCAAACAAAGACAAATGGACTTGATTGTTGTTTCAGTCTTCTCACCGAAAGGAGTTTTCTTACTTCAAACAGAAAAAAATCCATTCTTTAAAATTGTTGTAAGTGCATCGAGTCACAAATCACCCTTTCAACCTGGGATCGAACCATGTCACGTGTAAATCAGACAAACAAAACCAACAATGCTCATAAAGGAGGACGGTAGGTGTGATTTGTGAGTAAGTTTGCATTAATGGAAAGTTATTTCTTTAACCCCTAAGACCTGGAATATACTTGCTGTTTAACAATGCGTATGCGTGTTTAAAATGGCTGCCACACGTAGCTTGTGTTGATTTGACACGTCCGAACGCTGCAATATACAAGTAACCAGTAGGTGGAGTTGACAAAACGAGCGAGACGCACTCGTCATGCTCACTCCGTCTCTGGTTTAGAGGACTTTCATACCATCTACGATGCCGCTGTTGTCTTTTTTTCTGCTGTGATCTCAAAATTAACCAGTTACTGATCTCTTCTATTGACGACATGTTTGTTTTGGTTGTACCCCACAAACCCAGCTCCCTATCCGATCTGAATACTCTACTGTGCCCCCTAGCAGAATCCTTCAGTACTACATGCTGTGCAGCAGCAATTATGTGAACAAAGATGCAGCCTGCTACGCCAACGTGAAGTTAAACAGCAAGTATATTCCAGGTCTAAGAAGCCACAACATCTTTTTGTTTTACTCTATTATCAGCTAAAGAAGGCTAGAGGCTAACGTTGAACTGTTATTTAGAAGCAAATAGTTGGATCTAAAAATATCTCAAGCTACTTTTTCAATTACCAACAACTCAATATTACAGTGAAATGTATTTATCTACTCATCAACTTACTGTGTATGACTCGTCTTCACTCGTCATCTAGAATCTTCAGGTGCTGACCTGTAGCTGACAACAGCCATGAAACTCATGAAACGGCAGTGAGAAAGTGACTCGTTTATTTACAAAATGGGCTGCAGTACCCAGGTTTGACCACAAGGTGTCATTCTTTCTTCATTCTTACATAATGCACTTGTACAATGAATGAAACTAATTATTTGGACAGCCAGGTTCAACCTGTATCTCTGGTTCACTTCCTTGACGTGTAATTTTTGGGGAGGGAATTCCCAAAGTGCTAGTATGAGGCATCACTTTCCTGAAAGCTGTCAAAATCTGATTAGGGACAACCACAATGACCTGTGTCACAGACAGGCAAGCCAATGAGTGGAGGAAAAAAAGAATCACTCCACTCCACCATCCTTGTTAAATTTTAACAAACTGACTAAAGTGGAGCTGCTGTCAGAATATTTGCTCTCACACTCACCGTCGTGTGTCTCACATTACATGGCTTTCACCTTGTTAGGCAGTTCAGATTTGCTGCTTCCTTATTATTGTGTCCCAGATTTTAAGGTTAAAAAAAGTGCACCAGGAAGAATGACACACCATCAAACGGTCTAGTTAAATCTGAACAAGCTAAGGTTGTCTGTGTTGGGAATGATTCCCACCGGGGCCACGTGCTCCATAACAGGGCAGAAAAGCATCACTGTCTCCATTTAGGCCAACATTATTCACCAGGTTCAAACAGAACAGAACAGAGTGTTTGAATTTGTGGAATTCTTGAGTATTTTTTATTGTTTTGTTGGTGTGTCACTGGCAGCAGAAATGTTGCACTAAATTATCAAACTTTTTATTAAACTAACTTCAGATATTTTTATATTTAGACTATAAAATATTTTAAAATTCATTGTGCAGGATTTCTATTTTGGAGTAGAAAACAACTGAAATGTCATTTGGACAAAAAAAAAGACTCAATAAGTAACTTAAATTTTTAATATATGCATTAGGGATGCAAGAAAATATTGATATGGCAATACATTGTGATTTTGTTTCCTGCAATATATCGATATTCAAAAGCCGTGTATCGAATTTTTGGAAGAATTTACATGCAAACATTTGTGTATTTTCTTTTTTTTTTTGGTGCAATTCAAACGCCGACCGCTAGTTGGCAGCAGTGTTGCCGCTTTCACTCTGACGGAAGAAGAAGCTCTCACTCTCCAACCATAATAGCCTGTATATGGCTGACTCACATTAGCTAACTGATGGCTGAAGAGGAGATGATTCATCCAGCCCCTTCAACTTTCAAAGCTGATGCATGGAGTTATTTTGGATTCAAGACAAAGGAAGGCAGTAAAGACTGACAAGAGCCATGCAGTCTGTAAAATCTGCAGCGCATGTTACATATCAGTTTGGACTGTTTATTGAATTTTCCTACAATAAATTCAGTCTAAAAAAATCGCAAGTATCGTCTGGCTGAATGTATTGCAATATATCGTGATATATCATATCGTCTCCCCTCCCCTGTATCGTGATACGTATCGTATATGTTCTTGCTAGGGGCGGAAATAACTGGTTTGATCACGGTATGATATCGATACAGTGGATATCTATTAGATATTTGCCAATATATTCAATTCAGTCAATACCATTTCAATTTGATTTGATCTAGGATCCACGGCATGAGAGCAGAACTTCAAAATAAAGCAATTTTCAAAATAAAAGTGCGTTTAATAAATCGCTATTGTATCAATTTTTCCATTTTGGATCGATGGCCATAGAACTAATGTATTGATGTAGATTGATGTATTGTTACTGACTTAGTTCTTACACTTTACACTGGACAAGGGGTGTAATTTGGTTTCTGAGCTGAGGAGAAGAGGTCCGCTGCAGGTAAATGACACATTTGGCAATAAGCATGTAGTTTTTATCAAAATCCAACACATTTGTTGGCACTTTAGCAGCAATGGGAAAAATAAAATCACCAATGTCATCAGAGCAGAGAGGAGGTTCACTACAATTAGCATCACTTTCATCTAACTCTTCCACATAAAACCTCATCCCCAGAGGAGAGATGTGAATTTATTAAACACTTTGTAGATTCATGTGTGGAAATGGTATAGTAAAGCAATGCTCCTTCTATCCTCCATCTTCCCCACATTCCATAAAGAAAAATATCAAAAGCCTGCCAAGTAGCTGCTTGGCTGTCTGATGGGGAAGTGGCACCATATTGGATCATTTGACCCTGCAGCAGATATCTGAAGAGATCAAAGTCTCTTCCTTCCTCCATCATATATATTTACATCATACGTGCAAAGCGATCAGCCTGTGGGTGACCCCACATGTATGAGGGGCCGTGTAAGCCATAATTTATTCTGTTACTCTCACATGCATATATTCTCCTCACACACGCATACATTCTTCTCATACATACACACATTCCACACTCATACACACATATATTCTTTACACACACACATATATTCTCTGCACACACACATATATTCTCTGCATACACACATATATTCTCTGCACACACACATATATTCTCTGCACACACACATATATTCTCTACATACACATACATATATTCTCTGCACACACACATATATTCTCTACATACACATACATATATTCTCTGCACACACACATATATTCTCTACATACACACACATATATTGTCCACTCACACACATATACATACTCTTCACATTCACATACACTCTCCCCCTCCCTCCCTCTCTCTCTCTCTCTCTCTCTCTCTCTCTCTCTCTCTCTCTCACACACACATATATTCTCTGCATACACACATATATTCTCTGCACACACACATATATTCTCTGCACACACACATATATTCTCTGCATACACACATATATTCTCTGCACACACACATATATTCTCTGCACACACACATATATTCTCTACATACACATACATATATTCTCTGCACACACACATATATTCTCTACATACACATACATATATTCTCTGCACACACACATATATTCTCTACATACACATACATATATTCTCTGCACACACACATATATTCTCTACATACACATACATATATTCTCTTCACACACACATATATTCTCTACATACACATACATATATTCTCTGCACACACACCTATATTCTTTACACACACACACACATTCTCTGCACACACACATATATTCTCTGCATACACATACATATATTCTCTGCACACACACCTATATTCTTTACACACACACACACATGTTTTCCACACACACACTTATATTGTCCACTTACACACATATACATACTCTTCACATTCACATACACTCTCCCCCTCCCTCCCTCTCTCTCTCTCTCTCTCTCTCTCTCTCTCTCTCTCTCTCACACACACACACACACGTTCTGGTTTGACATTATAAGAATATCAGTGATAAAATATATATAAATGTGAAAATGAAGAGAGAAGTGTGTGTGTGTGTGTGTGTGTGTGTGTGTGTGTGTGTGCGCGCGCGCGCGTGAATGAGAATATATGAATGTGAGAGGAGAATGTATGCATGTGAGAGAAAGTATAGTGGAAACGGAAGGCAGTTTGGTTGAAACGGAAGGCAGAACATCTTACTGCTCTGTGATTGGCTGAAAGGTTCGAGGGCGGGTCATTGTCATGAAAGAAGCGCTCTCATCATGGACGCTGAAGCGAGGCTGGAGCTGGATATTTTATCTGTCCTGAAATGGTCACATATCTGTCTTCAGCTCTTGAGCAGCAAAGGACAGGCTCACCTCTCCCTACTGTTACTCAAAGCGCGGCTGAAAATGACATTAAAGAACTTTTCAGAACAAACTTCTCTGCAGGCCAGTCACCTCGAACCGGTACCGGTTCCGCTGCCTCGGGAGTGCTCTCCGGTCAGAAGCAGCTTCTCCGTCAACTGTGCCTCGATTCCAGCTAACTACACGTGGAATTACGTTTTATTTGGATGAAAATATGAAAGATAGTGGTGTTACTTTATTGTTCAGTTTGTGGGTGAGGTCAGAAAATGAGGCATTTGTTACGTGATATTGATCAAGCTGAACGTTTCCCTTACGACCGCTGTCAAGTGAGCCGACACTTGGAAATACGCTGGGGCGGAGTGCACCAGCTGGTCGTAAGGTCGGATGTAACCTTAAGTCCGACATTTGAACGTTACGCTATTTAAGAAGACGAGTGCACCACTCAGGCCTAAGCTCTTCAGCCGCTACGCCCAGGTGTAACTTTTACGCCTGGTCCACAGCAGGTGTAAATTGGAAGATCTAGCCTACAGCTATTGTAAATAAGCAACAGCTTAAGTGTGCAAACAGAGAAGCTAACCTGGCACAGCAGAGACTCACCGAGGATGCAGCTGATTCATTTGTTCTGTGCGTAAAGCGTTGATGAAAGACAGACGACCTCCATTGTTTAAGTACTGTTTTATTCTTTAAATAGCAGCACATTGGGTAATGTATATAATAATAATTCATATGAGTCATTTAGGTGACCTATTCCGATCATTTTCCTGGATGCAGCGTTCTCGCGCTGAGGTTGCTGCGCACACGGCAGAGAAAAGCTGTGCGTAATGGCACCGCGTAATGGCACCATTGTCAAACCGTGTAACTTGTTAAACAGCTATAATCACAACATTTTGAAGAAACAGTTGTGTTAAATGTATTTGTATAGGATTAAGTACATGTATAAAAATAAACGAATAACAATGAATGGGACCAGTCGCAGCTGCGCCATATTGTGCGCGTTCACGAGGAGAGACGAGGTTTGCTGTGCTCGTTGCCTAGAAACGCATCGGCCCAAGTTCAGCAAGGAAGGATGGGAGACAATTTTCTACTAAATGTAATCAAGCAAATATAAACAAAAAAGCGCTGTTTGGAAGATGATCACTGCTGCCATTAATAACGAGTGTGACGACTGAGTGCGTATGTTGTGGAGGTGAGAAAAAATTGAAAGATTTGTCACGAGCAAAAAACACCAGTCTGCTCTTAAAAATCCCCAGGCTGGCGGGGTCCTCTTCCAAAAGCCTCGCCATACCGCTCTATGATTATGCATATTTTTGGAGTGGATTCACCTGTTTTTGTCGGCCTTTATGGCGCTGTTCAGCTCCCGACATGTCAAAGATCTGGGAGGATGAGCGCTGCGCTGAGGATGGGACAGATCTGACAGCCACTATGGTAGGTCATTCATGATGAAGCCCTAAATTATCCACATTCATGTTTTATTAACAATATTAAACATTTTAGATTCAAGATGGGAGACCGGAGGAGGGTAGCCCCACACAGTGACGCAGGAGGAGTTCCCCCAAAGGCCGTGTTCTTCTCAGAAACGGAGAGACCAGGATGAGCTTCAGAAAATACTGGAAAGAGATCCACAGAGTGGAAGTTGAAACATCAAAATTAAAAACTCAAGAAGAAAAGCTGGAGCTTGAAAAAGTCAAATTAAAATTAGATATTAAACTCTTCCAGCGTCAGATTCTGGACCTACAGCGTGTCGAACAAGAATAATAAATTGTGTTTATATTCTATTTTGTTTTTTTAGCCTATAATTCATGTTAAATTGATGCTATTTTTATGCATTTTGTTTCAAATTAACTTTAAACGATTCTTATATTTAACGAGACATTCATTGTTATTCGTTTATTTTTATACATGTACTTAATCCTATACAAATACATTTAACACAACTATTTCTTCAAAATGTTGTGATTATAGCTGTTTAACAAGTTACACGGTTTGACAATGGTGCCATTACGCGGTGCCATTACGCACAGCTTTTCTCTGCCGTGTGCGCAGCAACCTCAGCGCGAGAACGCTGCATCCAGGAAAATGATCGGAATAGGTCACCTAAATGACTCATATGAATTATTATTATATACATTACCCAATGTGCTGCTATTTAAAGAATAAAACAGTACTTAAACAATGGAGGTCGTCTGTCTTTCATCAACGCTTTACGCACAGAACAAATGAATCAGCTGCATCCTCGGTGAGTCTCTGCTGTGCCAGGTTAGCTTCTCTGTTTGCACACTTAAGCTGTTGCTTATTTACAATAGCTGTAGGCTAGATCTTCCAATTTACACCTGCTGTGGACCAGGCGTAAAAGTTACACCTGGGCGTAGCGGCTGAAGAGCTTAGGCCTGAGTGGTGCACTCGTCTTCTTAAATAGCGTAACGTTCAAATGTCGGACTTAAGGTTACATCCGACCTTACGACCAGCTGGTGCACTCCGCCCCAGCGTATTTCCAAGTGTCGGCTCACTTGACAGCGGTCGTAAGGGAAACGTTCAGCTTGATCAATATCACGTAACAAATGCCTCATTTTCTGACCTCACCCACAAACTGAACAATAAAGTAACACCACTATCTTTCATATTTTCATCCAAATAAAACGTAATTCCACGTGTAGTTAGCTGGAATCGAGGCACAGTTGACGGAGAAGCTGCTTCTGACCGGAGAGCACTCCCGAGGCAGCGGAACCGGTACCGGTTCGAGGTGACTGGCCTGCAGAGAAGTTTGTTCTGAAAAAGTTCTTTAATGTCATTTTCAGCCGCGCTTTGAGTAACAGTAGGGAGAGGTGAGCCTGTCCTTTGCTGCTCAAGAGCTGAAGACAGATATGTGACCATTTCAGGACAGATAAAATATCCAGCTCCAGCCTCGCTTCAGCGTCCATGATGAGAGCGCTTCTTTCATGACAATGACCCGCCCTCGAACCTTTCAGCCAATCACAGAGCAGTAAGATGTTCTGCCTTCCGTTTCAACCAAACTGCCTTCCGTTTCCACTATACTTTCTCTCACATGCATACATTCTCCTCTCACATTCATATATTCTCATTCACATGCGCGCTCTCGCGCGCACACACACACACACACACACACACACACACACACACACACACACACACACACACACACACTTCTTTCTTCATTTTCACATTTATATATATTTTATCTCTGATATTCTTATAATGTCAAACCAGAAGGTGTGTGTGTGTGAGAGAGAGAAAGAGAGAGAGAGAGAGAGAGGGAGAGAGAGAGGGGAGGGAGAGAATGTATGTGAATGTGAAGAGTATGTATGTGTGTGTAAGTGGACAATATAAGTGTGTGTGTGTGGAAAACGTGTGTGTGTGTGTGTGTGTGTAAAGAATATAGGTGTGTGTGCAGAGAATATATGTATGTGTGTGTAGAGAATATATGTGTGTGTGCAGAGAATATATGTGTGTGTGTAGAGAATATATGTGTGTGTGCAGAGAATATATGTATGTGTATGTAGAGAATATATGTGTGTGTGCAGAGAATATATGTATGTGTGCAGAGAATATATGTGTGTGTGCAGAGAATATATGTGTGTGTGTAAAGAATATATATGTGTATGAGTGTGGAATGTGTGTATGTATGAGAAGAATGTATGCGTGTGTGAGGAGAATATATGCATGTGAGAGTAGAGAATATATGTGTGTGTGTGTAGAGAATATATGTGTGTGTGCAGAGAATATATGTATGTGTATGTAGAGAATATATGTGTGTGTGCAGAGAATATATGTATGTGTGCAGAGAATATATGTGTGTGTGCAGAGAATATATGTGTGTGTGCAGAGAATATATGTGTGTGTGTAAAGAATATATATGTGTATGAGTGTGGAATGTGTGTATGTATGAGAAGAATGTATGCGTGTGTGAGGAGAATATATGTATGTGTGTGTAGAGAATATATGTGTGTGTGTGTAGAGAATATATGTGTGTGTGCAGAG
The DNA here is from genome assembly GCA_006937985.1 of Aphyosemion australe. Taxonomy (NCBI): domain Eukaryota; kingdom Metazoa; phylum Chordata; class Actinopteri; order Cyprinodontiformes; family Nothobranchiidae; genus Aphyosemion; species Aphyosemion australe. Next base: position 280,339 of record SSNS01000208.1, on the reverse strand, counting down.
AATATATGTATGTGTATGTAGAGAATATATGTGTGTGTGCAGAGAATATATGTATGTGTGCAGAGAATATATGTGTGTATGAGTGTGGAATGTGTGTATGTATGAGAAGAATGTATGCGTGTGTGAGGAGAATATATGTATGTGTGTGTAGAGAATATATGTGTGTGTGTGTAGAGAATATATGTGTGTGTGCAGAGAATATATGTATGTGTGCAGAGAATATATGTGTGTGTGCAGAGAATATATGTGTGTGTGCAGAGAATATATGTGTGTGTGTAAAGAATATATATGTGTATGAGTGTGGAATGTGTGTATGTATGAGAAGAATGTATGCGTGTGTGAGGAGAATATATGCATGTGAGAGTAACAGAATAAATTATGGCTTACACGGCCCCTCATACACATGTGCCTCGCTCATATCCTGTCCAGAACTGGGGCAGTCAAGTCCTCACAACCAATCTGCAGGAAAAAAGTTTTCACCCCCCCGAGCCATCAGACTAGTTTAAACTCACAGATTAGACAACTCAGAGAGAAGTTAATATAACTGAACTCCTCTCGTGTTTTTTTAAAATTTATTTTAGTTTTGATTTGGCTTTAAATTTGAAAAGTTTGATTTTCCAAAAGAAGTTAAGTCTATTAAATCTACAATCAAGCATGTTTAATTCTCTTTGGTTATGTTTATTGGTCTTTCTCACAACCAATCAGTGGGAAACAGAAGATCTGAGACAAAGGAGTAAGAAAAACCATTATGGAGATTTTAACATTCTACTGTTTCCATCCATCTGAATTTTGAATAACAAATTCTAAAGGTTGCATTACGTTTTAAAATCATGCTGTATCTTTGTGTAAATGTAACATTTTATTCCTTCAAAACAAAAAGGCTCCTTTGCAACAAAATGTTTGCAAAAAGATGAGTAATTTATTACATAAAATAAATGTTAAATGAAACAACCAACAACAAAGATTCTGATGTTCTAACAGGTTTGTATTTGAGTACAAAATAGATCTTAAGAACAGTAGGGCAAACGTCAGGCTGGTAAAGGAGTTTTTGAAGTGGGGTTCTGTAGAAATGTGAAGAGTGCCAACACTATATAAGATAATGTATTTATCTACTTATCAACTTACTGCATATGACTCGTCTTTGCTTGCTATCTAGAATCTTCTGGCACTGAACTGTAACTGGCAACAGCCATGAAACTCAGAATGGTAGTGAGAAAGTGATTCCAGTAACCAAATTTGACCACAGGACGTCAGTCTTACTTCATTCTTACATATTGCACCTTTAAGCAACTGGAAATCTGCATGTGTCTTTTATTTTGAAAGTTGCTTGATGTTTTACACTGCTCTTATGTTTGACTTCCTGTCTGGCTCGATGTGAAATGCTGAGTTTGACACATTATGGAAGCGTAGCGCTTAAATAATAGACTTGAAGCTTAAATTTTAGCAGAGCGACCTAATACTAGGTTTCTGGGACGCATCCAAAACGTGCCACTGTGCAGCCGGTTGAAATGCACCCATTAACTATAACGGCAGCTAATAGCTGCTTTCTTTGCTTCGCGGACATTAGGCGATGCTTACGCATCCGGTGGAAAGGCCCGGTAACCCACACTAAAGAACTTATAGCTAGTCATGGCTGAGCTAGTTCCAGCTCAGATTGTTGGTGTATTGCTAACCTATAAACATTTACATCATCATGAATCTTGCACATTTGTAATTACATGAAATTCTATGATTATCATCAAATAATTGGTGGAGCTAGTTGTATGTCAGATTTTTGATGTGTGTTATTATGACTTATTTTATATTTTGTGTGCCAGTTTTTAAAGGATGTCACCCCGACTTAGACTTTAAGTGTTTACTCGTTCATGTTGTAAAGTTAATAAACAAAATCTCTAAATCAATTATTAAAACAAAACCAAAATTTAACTTTATTGTGCTCTTCATGCACTGTGAAGCATATGTTTACATTGTCGTAAATACCCTTCAAAATCGGATCTAAATGCAGGTGATGTTATAATAAAAAAAACATCTGGTAAACAAAATTATTTCAAAAACACGTTATGCTCAAAGCTTTAAAATGAAATAAATGTGATTTTTTTATAAGCTGCAAGCTTTGAATAAATCCGGACATCCATGCATTTATCAGTAATTGACTGAGTGCTCAGCTCAAATGGACTTCACTCATACAGCAACTGAATGGTTCCTCACACCTTTGCTCATGCTCTGTGACACACAGATTACTGCCAGATCAATAGAAGATGGGTGTCTCCATAAGTAGCTCTCACATTCAGCTGAGACTTTATCAGATTGAACCGAATAGGTGTTATTCTTCCTGCCTTGCAGATATGCCTCAGGAATTCTTCTGTTATTTGTTTTGATGCATTATGATGCTTGCAATAACATGTTTCGAGGTAACTCCAGTAATAGACTCCATAAGTTTGGTCCCCATTATGAGGACAAACAAATGCTCAGTGTATAACAGAGATTTTCATCATTATGTGTCTCACCCTGCTAGGCACAAGCCCAAATCCTTGACTTGTGCAGTGTTTCGGTGAGAGAGGCTCATGCTGTGAATCTGTAACCCAGCATGCACTGGGGACAGCTGATCACCACTGCATGCACTTTATCCTTGTGAACTACTCTCTCCTGAAGGTGTTCGGACATGGTTCGATAATTCTGCTGCAGCTCTGCAGGGCTGTTAGATCTGTCAGAGGAGAAAGAAACAAATAAACCTTACAGTAATATTGATGACCAGAGAGATGTAGTCAGCTTTTGGGTGTCACGTAATATTAATACTTCTATTCCTAACACCAACATGGCCATATTACCAAGTGGCTTCACAGTATTGTGCAAAGATGACGCAGTAGTCAGATTTCTTGATTGCTCATTGCTTATTGTTGTTTGTTTCCCATCAAAGTGTTTTTGGTCAGCATTTTGGAGATCACCTGAAGTAAGTTTCAGCAACTGAGGATCAGACGACCAAGGTTTCTGCCTCCAACTTTCACTCAATCTGCAGGGCATTGGTCACGTCGAACATCTCCTGAAGGTGGTGGGTCCACAGGAGAATGGTTCCACACAGCTTGTTCAGCTTCTGCCTGGTCAGGCGCCCCCACCCTGCCTCTGACAGAGGACAGAGTTGCCTTGCAAGAAAAACACATCAAACATAAAAGCACATAAAAGACAGTTACAACATAATCGAACGTGTGGTAGGTGGGAGGGTGTGGGGATCCCCATGCAGCTGAGGGAGTCCACAGCTATATCAGCACGGCCTTCAACCTCTGATGCCCAGGAATGGGAAGGAGAATTCAGGGGAGGAGGAGAGCGTTGAAGCATGGAAGGGCGTGTGCATGTCTGTGAAATGTTGTGTGTTCATGCATGCGTGTTGCATCAGTATTAGGTGAGTCCTTGACCTTTCTCCCAGTTCAGTCACAGTGTCTCTCATCTAGGATGTGATACAAGTTCCTAGCGAACTGATCCAAGGCGTTCACAGGCCCATGTGAGGAGCAAGGGAGGGAGGGGCAGCACAACCATCTATATCCATTCTCCAGGGGAGTTTGAGAATCTTCAGCCTTCAAGGCTGAGATCGTGGAGTGTTGCAAAGCAATTCCCCAACAGGACAATAGCAGAATTTCAAACGTTTGATTTATGTGCAACCCCACGATTGCCGATTGGGAGCTAGTCGTGAGGTGTTGATCAGCTTTTGTTAGCCCCTGTATACTACACTAGCCATGACACAAAAACTTTGTCTGACCTCAAAGATTGTTGCACAAGTGTAAATTTGACTCAGAATGGGCCAAAAATTACACAGTGTGCGCCCAGTTTAAGTTAGAAGCAACTGAAATGAGGACCATCACCTCCAGGTATGAGGCTAAGGTCCTCAACCAGAGAAGGTGGATTTCCAACTCCACGTTGGGATAGAAATACTAATCATAAGTTCAAAGATCTCAGAGTCTTGTTCAAGACGGAGGATAGAATGGCGCGAGAGATTGATAGGTTTATTGGGGCAATGCCTGCAGAAATATGGATGCTCTCCCAGTAAACCAAGGTGAAGTGAGAGTTGAGTCGAAAGGCAAAACTGTCGATTTATCAACAATTAATCAATGTTCCAATTCTGAGCTATAGTCATGAGTTTTGGGAAATGCCTAAAAAAATGAAAACAAGTTGCACCAGCTCCGATGGCCCAGTGGTAGAGTGACCGCCCCGAGACTGGGAGATCGGGGTTCGAATCCCGGTCGGGTCATACCTAAGACTTTGAAAAAATGGCACCCAATGCCTCCTCGCTTGACACTCAGCACTAAGGGGTTGGATTGGGGGGTTAAACCACCAAATAGTTCCCGAGCGCGGCCACAGCTGCAGCTCACCGCTCCCCACCATGGGGATGGGTCAAATGCAGAGATGTAATTTCACCAGTGTGTGATGATGACTTGGGACTTTAACTTTAACTTTAAAAATAAGTTTTCTCTGCAGAGAAGCCAACCTGAGATTGTTTGGGCATCTGGTAAGGATGCCTTGTGGATGGGTTGAAATTATAATTATTCAGTTATTTATCCAGTGTCAATTCTTGAGTTGTCTGAAGTAAAACACAAACACCAACAACTACGTAAGTGTACATTAAAAACGCAGTTGTGAGTCATTTATACTTGAACGAATGCCTTCAACTCATGACTAATCAATCTGCTTAAGTATTTGGCAGACAGGATCTCAGTAGCTTCATTAAAGTGTTCCAGTAGAATTATAAAGTCTTTAGTGAGAATTATTTAGGACTCCTTAAATTACTACTACTGTAGTCTGAAAACAATATTTCTAATAGGAAAACACCAATAAAATAGTATTGAGATTGCAAAGTTTGTTTAAAAGAAACTAAAGGAGCACTTAGAAAAAAAAAATCTATTTTTAATATGTAGCCAGTAGCTAAAACAACTATTTATTTGCTAGCAGCCAGTCTTGTTCTCCCTCAAACTGCCTCCTGGACATGTCATTATTTACCCAATTATACCACAACACTGCATTTTTTATGTCTATGTTCACAGGTTCAAACCAAAACCTATTTAATGAAGCATGTCAGGGTGTCTGGTTTGCCTCCCCCGATGGTCCCTAAGTCCCTTGATTAGGAGAAAAGCACCTGACACAACACTAGGAGGAAAAACAATATTTATTTCTCAGTCAGTACCTGTTTTTTACCGGCTGTGATGACTGGTATTGATTTTACTTTGGGTCTTTGTGTGCACGCCTTTATGTCAAAAATTTGTCCCATAGACACGAAGATTTGTCAGAGCTTCAACAAAGGCAGTTTGAAGTCCTTTTAACTGGACTTTTCTTATGTCTCGTCTGTCTGTGGAGACATTTTTGACACACTTGCATCAAAACCGCTCAAAAAGGAGTCCAGAAATTTCACTGGTTGAAAGTTGACTTCAAAATAAAAGCTGAAATTGAGGATTGGTCTGCTCTGACCAAAGATGTTTTTGACGGATTTAAAGAGGTCCTTCACTCATATTTTCCATACATTTGCAGTGGTCTATAGTAGGAATGAATGCCTTGTAAGTCATAAGCTTCAGTTAGCCTGTATCAGCACAGATAATTCACCTGGGGATGGCAGTACATGGAGTCTTATGGTGCATTCGATTTATCCTCGGAACTCGGAAATACTGACTTCCGAGTAGGAAAAATCTAATAAAACGCCCCGCAAAGTCGAACCTCCCAGTTGGAAACTCGGAAGTTTTTCAGAACTCCGACCTCGAGATCCAAGATGGCAGCTCTCCGTATGAACAACAGTAAGTTTTGGTTGAAATGTGTTTATTTTACAAGACACACATATAACGTGCATTTAAAATCAATGTTACATGTAGTGCTTGCATCTCTAAGCTGAATAAACTAAAAGTGTTGTTTATTAGTCGTCTGTGTTCGTTGAGAGCTACCAGAACAGCAGTTTTCGAGGGCGCCGCCATATTGAAATTCCGACTTCTCCGACTACGGTAACCAGAACGCTGTTAACTCGGGTGTGAAGTCATTCCTAGTTCCAACTTCCGAGGTAAATCGAAGGCAGTATTATTCCCTGATATTTGGATGTCTTGCCTATGATTGGCTAACAGCAACGTGACTCTACCACTGACTCTGTTTGCTCTACAACGTTGATGCTTTATCATCAACGGCATGCTGTGGCATACCATTGGTGTTTCATAGTCAGAATGGATGGTAAACCAATGGGCTCTATAGATGGCTACTGAATTACAACAGCTGTAAGCATCTGTCCACATAAATTATATAGTATATAAACCTTTTTACAGCAGTGTTTTGAATTCTTTACCTAGTGTGAAGCCTCTGTTCTAGATAATAATTTGGCAGGAATTTAATTATTTAGTTTATTGTTTTATTTCTATTTGACAAATACAATAAAGTTTAAACATGAAGGTTCTGGAGTGCAGAGACATTTAAAGTGACTGTGTGTAGTTTCCTGGTGATACATTTCAGGGTAGTTTTACACCATATTGCCGTGACTATCGCTAGTTTAAACAAAACATTCCGGTAAATGTTAGAAAGCATGCGACCTCGGCGTGACTCCTCTTTAAGTCAATTTAAAATAAAACTCCAGTTAGGAGGATTTCAGCCCCAATACATGAGGCAAAGAATTTCGCTATAGAAGTATCCAGATGTTTCCCTGAGATCAAATACGAGTGGGTGGAAAATCTGTTTTAGGGTTTTATTGTAACAGTATTACTTTTACACACACACACACACACACACACACACACACACACACACACACACACACACACACACACACACACACACACACACACACACACACACACACACACACACACACACACACAATATCTCCCTCGTACTGCAGGTACAGACACCTAATTCAGCTTTCGCCTTAATCTATTCAAACAGTTAATCGTGTTAGGCTGTACTTTGTTAAAGTCCTATTCCAGACAAATATGCGGTATTAAATTTCTGGCTTAAGCAGCCCTCTGGGAAGAACGGCTGTGTAATTTCCACTCTGGCCTTCTAAATTTGTGTGGGCTGACTTAATTGGAGTTAAGTCTTATCAAAACCTTGTAGTATTTTTCTAGCCTAACTAGAAGTTGCTATGGCAACATGCCAGTAGGTAACAGAGGTTGAAAACACAAAAGCAGAAACGAGAAAATACGATTCAAGCTGGAGACAAAGGGCCGTCTTCTGAAACTTGTTAATGAGCATCTTTTTTTTTTTTTTACCGTAAACAACTTTTATCAAATGCAATTCACAGAATTTACATTTAAATTCTAGAATCTATAAAATCTCGACACTCGTCTTTTACCTCAGACAGAAATCTTTTAGCGCTACCATGCACGGTGTTGATGCACGGACAAATATCAGCCAATGGAACTGTAATAATAACAAAATGGGTACAAATAAGCAGCCGTCTGCATGCCCTTGTCTGTTTTATGCTGCAAACACTTTTGGAAAGTCTGCAACAACGTCTCCAACTCCACCCAGCATAATCCAGAGAAATGAAAGCAAAACCCATCAGATAATTTCTAGCTTTAACGTGCGATGCAGGAGTCTAATTTTTTTTTTTTTTTGAAGAACTTTATTGAGTTGGAAGTGTTGGGTTTTTTGACTCACTTTGTAGTTAGATCTTGCAGCTCATCTCAGATCTGTTGGCAAACTGAAGAGCTTTGAAGAAATCTGAGCGAAAACATAAAATTCTTCCTTTTTTTGTCCCAGGGATGTGATGCAACTTCAAATTATTTTGTATAAGAATCTATATTTCTATGTACTGTTGAATTATGGAGGATATTTGGACATCACTTTATTAACTTTAACTCTATATGGTTCAGCTTTGACATCTGAGGGAGTGTCAGTAAAATGAAAGCGATGCAGCTTTAAACAAATCCCTGCATGCATGAACCGCTGATAAATAAATATCTGATGCTGTCTGAGTGAACATATTCAAATGAAAACAAGACAGAGCGTTGTGATTTTTGAGTGAGGCTCCATAATGCTCACACGCTGAGATCATGTGGGAACGATAGGTGGCAGCCTTGGCTTCACTTTCCAGCTGGCGTTGTTATGCTCACTGACATACATTGTTTTATTCATTTTTATACATAAATCATCTCAATTTATGTCAGCTGTGAGGTGAAAATGACCATTTCATGGAGAAATGATCTGTATTTACACCTACCTGACTAGAATTAGTGGTTATCTAACATGAGTAGTGTCCCAAGAAGAAAACTCTGGATTAATGACATAAAATATTTAGAATGAATCCCTGTTCTGTTTTAAATTTCAGTTTTGTCAAGCATTCATGTGGTTTAGTGTTATCTTCAACTGACCATCCTAGTTCATGCATCAGCATGAGAGCCGGTAAACTCCTCAAGTGGCAAAAAAAGATGACAGCAGATAGAAACGGGGGTGAAGGAGAGATAAAACCCTGTGGAAAGTGGAGAAAGAGGTAAGGGAGGTGCTGCAGTGGAGAGAAATGTGAAGGAAAAGAGGAGGAGGGGTGCAAATCAACAGAATAATGTAGGTGGAGGGTAAAACATTGGGAAGAAGGGAAGATAATGAAATAAATTGAGGGTAAGAGAAAACAGAGACGATGTAGAGAACAAGGAATGGAAAATCAAAACATAAATAATAACAGGAAGTAAATACAAACAAAGATGGAAGTGTAGTGAGATGTAAGAAAACACAAGAAGTGAGAAAAAGAACATGAATAGGTCAGAATAATGCAAAACGGTGATTAGATGCAAAACAACGTAAATAATGCACATTTGTGTGTCGCTTTTCTGACGGTACAGTCACACACACACACACACACACACCAGTGATGATGAGCTACCCTGTAGCCACAGCTGCCCTATATGGGCACACTGACAACAAGATGCTATGAGGTGAGGTCAGAGGTCAGATCTGAGTGTGAAATCTTTGCTAGTTACCATTTATAATTAGACCTTCATACACTTTACTTTTCTTATTTTCGTATTCAAAAGATTTCTGGATCTCTGATTAATTTAGATCAAATCGATCTAAGAACAAAACCAGCAGCAGCCCGAGCATCAGAGGCAGCAGCGAGCCTGAATTCTAATTATTTTAGGTTTATTTTTACGAGCCTCATTTCACGTTTCATCTTTAGCTACAAAATATTCAAGCAAATCAAATCAGAAATGCTATTGGGATAAGCTTTTATATTTTGAATGCATTTATTATGTAACATTTAATAAAAAATGTGAATAAAATCTTTTTAACCAATCAAAAAGCTGCAAAAGTAGTTTTAATTTGCTAAATTATCTTGAGTTTAATTGTGGCCGATTCTTTTTATGATGTAATGCGACATAAAAAATAACATGTTTTGCCAATTTTTTTAGCCCCAAAAGTTTTTATTTTGTCTCCATTTATTTGCATCTCAACTGTGATGTCATTCATATCTTGATCAAAATTTTATTTTTAGTTTTTTGATCCAAGAAAAGTAAATAGAGATAGTTGCCCACAATCACTATCGTCAGAATAAATTCACCTTGCCCTTTCAGAATTCCCAGGATGCAGAAAAGAGACCCTGAAACATTTTAGAATGTAGGATTTTTGCAATTTGTCCCCAAAACAATGCGTCGCTGTAAGACACTAGAAAAAGAGTGAACCCACAGGTTTTTATTCATTTGAAAAGAAGAGGACAATGGGGTCACCCTAAAAAAGCATAATTTAAGACACAAAAAATGCATTTGTTTTTGCTTTTTTCATTTGAAAATGGGATTTTAGGGGAAAGGAAAGAATGAGTGTATTTGGAGGGAGAAGTGGAGGAAAGTGAAATGATGTGGGAGGAAGGATAAAAGATACAGGGGTAGTGGGGAATGTTGGAGAGCAGAGCAGATGCCAGCTATACAGCAGCGCTCCACTAATCTGTGTCTGTCATGCTCCGCATATGAAACACCAAGTGATGACCGCTGTGATTCACTACTGCTGGCAACAAACCAGCCAGTGGCCACTGCGTGTGTGTGTGTGTGTGTGTGTGTGTGTGTGTGTGTTACTTTCTATTCAGAGCGGAGGGCTCCTTTTAACAGCAGATTTGCTCTGACGTGATTCACGATGACCTGCCTTCAGGCTGCCAACAAGGGACACAAATGCAAACACTTAAAAGGCGCAAAGTTCACAAAGTGAGATTAGATTTCTTTTTTTTTTTATTACTTTGCATTTGAATTCAAAAGGAAGTCACTTTATGGGAGAGAACGAAGAGGGAGGAGGGGACATCACGTGTCCCTGCAGATGAACAAACAGAGCTGATAAGAAAATGAAGAGAGTGTCTTATAACCTTTTGGAGTGGAACATCGTCACAGGAGTAATACACGTGTGGTGCCTTCTCTGTGTTGTCAATGGAACGGTTTAACACACACACACACACACACACACACACACACACACACACACACACACACACACACACACACACACACACACACACACACACACACACACACACCCTGAAAGTGTGTATATTGAGGAAGAGACACAGTGCTGTCATTTTCTATCCATGTCCACTGCCGTGGACCTAGTGCCACCCAGCCAAGTAGCCACTAATGGAGGCTTGATTGACAGGATGGAACACACAAACCATAACCGTGACTCACTCTCCCGAAGCCTCCGATGCGCCCTGTGAGTGTGTGTGACCCCTTTTCTAATGGAGTCAGTGGCTGCAGGTACAGAAGGAATAAAAAACATGAAGGAATTTGAGGATTTGCATTCAGATTGCGGCCGGTTTTATGTACGAATACCGACGGACCCAAATGAGATTCAGTGATTTAATTTAAATGGTATCAGTTTAGTAAAGTGTGTGTTTTTCCATTTTTGTCCCATGAGATTTTGCTTTATCTGCTTTCTGATTCACCGCTCTTGTCTAAGCGTAGAAGAAAGCACATTATGTTCAGTTCAGCTGGTTCTGAGACCTGAATGCTGCTTAAAAACCTCACAAGAAAGGGAACCGTTCCCCTTCGGCTGATTTTCTGTTTATCAGTTAAATGCTACATCAAGAATAGAGGTGATAAGAAAACAGTAGACATTTGATAAATACATAGAGAAATTTACTCACAGTTTTAAAGTTATTGAATAAAATATTGAAGCTAAATTACAATAAAATAAAATTTTATTTTACTTGAATCATTAATTTGTCTTGTAACAAAATGACGACTTTCATTAAAATGAACTAAATAAAAAGAAAAACTATATAATGTGGTGTGAAGTCTGCAAACATAAAATGGATTGTAGGAAAAATGATTGAAAATAAAAATTATGTAATAGATTGTATGTGCTGATGCAATCATATGTAACATACGTGCAAAATGTGCTTTAATATTATTACTGCAACAAGATAAAAAATAAAGAGATAACAGATGTTCTTTCTTATGGTGCATAGATATCCCTAAAACCTGGACGGTCTTTTAAGGGTCATGGCCAAGTCGTCAAGCTGCGTTATTAGAACTTGCTCCTCAATAATGTTAGCTTGACAACGGTCTTGCACTTATACAATCTGAGAAGCAAATTTGTGCTGCTTTGTCTTGAGTTTATCAGGTATCATGGGTGACCTAGTTAAGCAAGTGTGGTGGCAGTGTATTCATGATGTGGGTCCTGTCCCCCACTTAGCTTGGTTTTTGATTATGACCCCATCCAAAATTATCTCCATGCTACTACACAGTGATATTATAGTGAATAGCTGCATACTATACCACACTATAGGCCTACCGTACCGTACTATACCATACCATACCATAGGCCTACTATACCATAGCATACCATACCATACCATACCATAGGCCTGCTATACCATAGCATACCATACCATAGGCCCACTGTACCATACTTTACCATACCATACCATAGGCCTGCTATACCATAGCATACCATACCATATCATACCATACCATAGGCCTACCGTACCTTACCATACCATACCATAGGCCTACTATACCATACCATACCATACCATAGGCCCACTGTACCATACCATACCATACCATAGGCCTACTATACCATACCATACCATAGGCCCACTGTACCATACCATACCATACCATATTGATCCGAATGTTAGAAAATGTACATTTTTAGACCTAATTTGAGGAGTATAAACAATGACCTTGACATTGTTTTGTTTTTTCATCTTGAAAGGTTTGGACACCCCTGCTGTAAGGTCTCAATATAGAGAGTTTTGGATCAATCTCAAGCAGGCCTAGCTCTTAAGGGGCAGTTTTAGGAAGATTTATACATCAGTTGTGTCACCAAATGGGATTTATCTTGTAAATTTTAGAAGTTTTTCTGCTTCAACACTTGATTTAAATCAAGGGGTGATTGACAAACCTCTGCATATCTTGAGGACATGTCGGTCAGGTAATTTTAACATTTAATTTAATGTGTTGAGCAAACAACTCAGGGTTGTGGCTCTGGTACACCAAAATTGAACGCCACTGCTCTACATGGTGATTGTTTTTCTGAATCACAAAGATTGTAATGTTGCTTTGTGTAATTTGTTCCATTCCAAAATGCAATAGCTGCCAGTGTGAAAGTTTGTCACCAGTAGAGTAACTTTGCAGGCACATAAGTAATCTTAACTCTGATTGTTGGGTCACAGGTGTTGCAGAGCAACAAACCCAAATGTTTGCTTCTGGAACAAAAGCTCTCAAAAATAAGCCCTCTGTGTTCTATTAAAACACCAAATGCTTTGTGAGGAAGTGACCCACTAAGCCACATAATGCATGAAAATAGCAGCGTCAGGAACACAACAGCAGCTCAGCAGCAAACAAAACAACGGTGCGGTTGTTTGACCTCAGTTTCAGTGATACGGTATTTAGCAGTGTGGGGATTTTGTTAATGCAGAGGTTATTAAATGTATAAATCCTGTCCAGAATTTTAAGCCACAACAGATTTCCATTGACATGCCCCCCTGAAATGACAGGCTGCCACGAGATTATGCATGATCCTAATTGGCATTAAATGATACGGCTGCATTAATCTTGTATGAGCTTCATTTAGCAAGGGAGGCACCTCTGCATGTAAGAAACTGCTGCTCTTTTATTTTATTTTATTTTTTTGGAGGTGGGGTAAGCAGGAGCTCCTGCAGCCTCTGGCCACATTCTAATCAGTGAGTCCACAGCAGGTATTTCCTATCTCTAGTTAGGGTAAAAACACCTGCTGTCCTGACAGGTTTAAACTAAGGAATGCAAAAGTGGTTCTGTGCTGATTGATAAATCACAGAATAAATACTGCAGTTATAACGTCAACACTGCAATGAACTGATATAACGCTTTGGCCATTTGGGGTAAAGGGCTCTTGATGAAGGCTGTCGTCTTTTATTTACTAGAGAAAACCAACGATGAAACTGTGGGAGAAGATTCTACACCTCACAATAAAGGACAGTCTTCAGACTCAAGGTATGAATTTACTAAAATTGGGCCTGGGTGTGTATTAATACAAGAATCATAAATTATCATACACTGTAAACTAGGGCAAAATATCCCAAAGGTGGAATATATACAAACCAGAGTACCGACAGGGTTTAAAAAACCTGAAGGTGATTGTTATTTTCCTTCCACTTTCATTTCTAAATAAAAATAATAAATAAACATTCAATACATTATAATTTTCATTCATTTTTAATTAATATTTAGTCCAAACAAGCTGAACAGAGTGCCCGAGCAACATATTAACATCACAATTAAATTATTTCACTTAAAGTAGGAACTTTTCACCTGCTGTGGCCCAAACGGACAGTCTCTCTCGCCTTCCCCTGCTCCGCGTAAACCTGAACTGTGCACCTGCTTGTGCGTAATCAAAAGTCTCCCCAGGGCTCGCTGAAGAGGCTGTAATCATGAGATTCTGGACTTTTGCCTCAGACAGACTCATGCCTGTTTATATGTTGTTCTGGATGAATCTGCGCGCCGCTCCCACACTGGAGACTGGAATAACAAGCGTTACTTCAGCCAAAGTTTTAAAATCAGGATTTCCAGAGCTGGAAAGCGCTTGCTTCAGCGGGAGGAAGTCCACCCGTATGCACTCTTGAATCTTGTGCACCAGAACCTTGTGGTTCTGCTGCGCTGGCCTGTGACCCGTAGTCACAGACGCGCTCCAAGCCTCAGCGCACTGTCAATAGCGAGATTTGTTGAGAATGTTGTCCAAGTGTGCGATAATGCTCAGATGCTATGATGGGAATCTTTTCTTGACTGATGTTGCCTTCGTGATGTACTCTGTGCGTAACGTTTAAAATATCTGTGCACCTGCATGAGTAACGGCGTGAAATGCAATCTGTCAAAATGACCGACAGCCGTCAAATTTTTCCGTCACCATTAAAAAACGGTCAAATACAGAAAATATCCAGGTAACGCGACCGCAAGTTCACGATTGAGCACTATTGCTTCCAGCCATAATCACAGAAGAAGGGGGAGGAGCTTACCGGTGCAGTACATTTTTCTGCCTCTAGGTGGTGCCCTCTGAGAAAAAAACTCCAGATTTCTGCTTTATTTAAGCTGCTTTGTATTTAAAATGTTCTTGTCTATTCTGTGTCGAAGTAACGATAAACTAAAAAGTGTCATTGCACACCATACCAATGAGAACCCTTCATGGTGGAGAAAACCATAGCTGAAGAAGTCTGGAGATTGTTCTAATGAAATTTCTACAGGCATTTTTTAAAGGAGGGCTATTATGGTTTTAATTTTAAATTCAACCTTACGACAATATTTGGTATCAAAATAAAATGAAGATAGATGTGCTGAAATTTGAAGTTGAAATATCAACTAATACAAATCCATTTTTATCCTTAATATAAACATTTAAACCACATTTGTTCCTAATGATAGTGGGGAAAAAATTATTTTGTGTGCATACTGCTGTGGACAGATTTTTTTTATCTGATAGGCCATCAGAACAACCTTACTACCAGGGTCGTCTGTGCCCCGGTGTGATCTGACAAAGTCCAGCCAGTGGCTGTGGCTTTGAAGAGCGGCCTAATAATGCATCCTCTTGTTTGGGCCTCGCAGCTGCTGTTGTTTGTCTTGGCAGTCGTCAGAGGTTGACGACGAAAGCACAGCCGTGAGGTTTCCAGGGTCGCACTGTCACGATTTGATGCTTTCTGCGTGCGAGAATTTTCAAACTAAGACTTGTCCATAAGCTGTATTCCAGGCAGAAAGGGCATGACAGTCACTTTGAGGGTTCAAATTATGCACAAAGGATGTCAATTGTGACTTGTTTTTCTTGGCATTTTTATGGTCTGTCAAAATCCTCTGATGTCCCTTAAAAATAATTCAAAACTTGCTGCAAATTTTTTTTAACATGTTTTTCACTCAATCCTGCCTCGCCTTCAGCCGTCTCCTGCACTCTGCTTATGGTCACTCTGGTGTAAATGAAAGCATTGTTCCAGAAGGGGGAAGGCTGGCTTTGCGGAGAGGATTATCTGTCGGTGTTGAGCTGTGGGATTCAGTTTCTTCTGGCGTATGAGCCGGTCAGCGAGCTGAATCACTAAGCTTGTTATTATTGTTTTGGGAGAGGGGAGTTCTGAGCGGGAAAAACAGCCGAGGAAGGAAAGAATTGAGGAGGGGAAATGGGGAAAGGAACAGTGAGGAGGAAAAAAAATACATGCAAGAAAACACAAAATAGAAGGTGTCGGGATCAGGGCTGGTTTTTATTCATTTGCAACATTTTGATGTTTTCAGAAGGGAGGACAGAGATGAGGTATCAGCAAAGGGATAGAAATTCACTGCATGTGCAGAAACCGTTGTCGGACACATGTTTTCACAGGGAGGGAGAGAAATGCTGAAACCTACTTTTTCTATAAGTGATACTAGAAATGGAAACCTGAGGAAAAAGAAGCGATCTCCTCAGATGATCAGAAAGGCACACTGTCATTCACACAAACACCAAAGATTCTAAACCATATTGAATACATGAAATTCAAAGGGGGTTCGAATGAAGGCAACTGGACTTCTTTGGTTTCTTGAAGATGTTTCGCTTCTCATCCGACGTGCTTTGTCAATTCTGACTGGAATACGGGAGGGTCAATCTTATAAACTGTAGCTGTCTATTGTTGCTTAACAAGCAGAAACTACCAATGAATACCCCAAACAGTTTCACTCTAGGTCACACCCTCCTGCGTCTAATCAATACAACGATTCCCACACAATAGAGTCTAACGACTCCTCAGGAGGTAGGGAGGAGGGGTATTCATAGGTAGTTTCTGCTGATTGAACAGTAATAGACCCTCCCATATTCTAGTCAGAATTGACAAAGCTCCTCAGATGAGAAGCGAAACATCTTCAAGAAACCAAAGAAGTCCAGTTGCCTTTGGATTACCATGACCTGGATGACTGAGAACCTTCACCAGCATAATACACGAAATTCCACATCCCCGGTATGATAGTTAAGACTTTTATGCATTTTTAAAGGAACTGTCAAGGCTAAGGCATACGGATGAACAATGCAATTAATAATAAATAATCCTCACTAGATGAATCTGAACAAATCAGACAGAATGATGCACTCTGCTCTAATTTACTCAAAGCATTTTCACTCAAGCTTTGGCTGTTTTATTTATTTACAGAGTCGTCCTTCAAAACATAGAGGATTAAGAGTCACAGATGCCTTATTTTATAAATGTAAGAGATTAAACTCCTCTGCCTATTGCTCTAAGATCATAATGAAGGATTTATCGAGTTCTTATTTAGAATTTCCATCATGAAAATAAAGCAGCAGAAATAAAACTCAATAATTTAAAAATTAAAAGTTGAATGACTAGGGAGTTGACTCTGGTTGCCTCTGCTCCTTGGCTTATTAATGATCACCATAGATGCACACATAATTCAGGTTACTAATGAATAGACCCTTGGTCACTGATTCTGTTCATAACTTTTATGGACAGGATTTCTAGGTGGTGAGGGGATCCGTTTCGGTGGCCTAAGGATCAGGTCTCTACTTTTTGCAGATGATGTGGTCCTGTTGGCTTCATCAGAACGTGATCTCAAACTTTCTGGAGCAGTTCGCAGCCGAGTGTGAAGCAGCTGGGATGAGAATCCGCTCCTCTAAATCCGAGACCATGGTCTGGAGTCAGAAAAAGGTGCCTTCTCCAGGTCAGGGACAAGTTACTTTCTCAAGTGGAGGAGTTTAAGTATCTCGGGGTCTTGTTCACGAGTGAGGGAAAGATGGAGCGGGAGATCAATAGGGAGATCAGTGCTGCGTCTGCAGTGATGCAGGTGTTCTACCGGTCTGTCATGGTGAAGAGAGAACTGAGTCGGAAGGTGACGCTACCGATTTACTGGTCGATCTACGTTCCAACCCTCACCTATGGTTGCGAGCTTTGGGTAGTGACCGAAAGAACAAGATTGCAGATACAAGCGGCCGAAATGAGCTTTCTGTGCAGGGTGTCTGGGCTCTCCCTTAGAGATAGGATGAGATGTTTAGTCATCCTCAGAGTAGATCCGCTGCTCCTCCACATCAAGAGGAGTCGGCTAAAGTGGCTCAGGCATCTGGTTAGGATACAATCTGTATGCTTCTCTGGTAAGCGCCCCTGTTCCAGGCAAGTCCAACTGGGATGAGACCTAAGGGAAGACTCAGAACACACTGGAAGGACTATTGCCTCATTTCCCTGCTGAACTTGCCTCAGCTGTTCTGCTGGCATTTTAAATTTGATGCTGGCAGGAAAAAAAGCTCCATAGTTGTCCAAAGAACCCAAGCCGGTAAACAGGAGTGACCCAGAAGTTATTTATGTACACCTAAGAAACCACGGCATCTTTTTGTTTTACTCTAATATCGGGTGAAGCAGGCTAGAGGCTAAGGTTGAGCTAACAATGCTGATGGTGAATCAGAAGCAAATAGTTGGCTCTAAAAATATCTCAAACTACTTTTTCAATTACCAACAACTCGATAATACAGTGAGATGTATGTGAAGTGAATAATGAGTCAATCGTTGCGTTTTACTTCCTTTAATGAGTCGTTCATAACAGCAAGACGGCAAACAATCAGTCTAATACAGAAGACATTCTACCGTAATAAATGTAGAAAGTGCTCCCTACCGTAAAACACCCAAGAGTGCTAACATCAGATATGACAATATATTTATCTACTGATCAACTTACTGTGTAGGACTCGTCTTTGCTTGTCATCTAGTATCTTCTGGTGCTGATCCGTAACTGGCAACAGCCATGAAAGCCACAGAACCGTAGTGAGAAAGTGATTGCAGTAACCAGATTTGACCACAGGATGCCATTCTTACTTCATTTGTACATATTGCTCCTTTAAGATTTTTACATAGAGGTTGGAGCCATGGAAGATTTACGTCAACAAGCCGCTGGTTCCAGGTCCTTCAGTCCGCATCGTCAACATTTACGTCATGTCACTGTTCCCGTAGCTTTGGCATGAGGACTGGCACGAAACAGTCTGGCTGCTTGTTTTTGTGCCTTGTGCTGAGAACCAAATTTAACTCACAAGGATAACAGTGGATGAAAATTGCATTGAGGCGGTGGGATTTAACTAAAGCCTGCACTCTACCATGCTGCTCACTCATGCAGTTTGTTCCATCATAAGTCTGACAAATTAGTCTATTTGTGGGACTGCGGTTCCCAAAGGCTCTCATCACAACTGCTATTACAGCTTGTGTATGTCTATCAAAACTCACATTTAACAAAAGCAGAGGAACACGTTCACACACGCTGCCTTTTTTAGGTAAAAGGATGACAACAGTCAGTTTGCGCTGATTGGAAATACGGCTTTCGGTGTCAAGACGTCACCTCGCTCTTTACAGGATGGATCACCATGGCAACCTCCATGTATCCTGGAGAAGGTTTTGTTTCTGTTAGGGGAAAAAAGTAAAAACACCACCTCTCGACCAATTATTCTCTCAGAAAATGGAAAAAACACAAACATCAGGGCGTGCAGAGTGTCTTTCTGCTCTCTTTAGTTTCTCACAATTTAATCGTTCCATTTCTCCTTCGCTCACAAACCTAAGAGGGAAGCAGCTTAGGTAGTCTAAGGAAGAGATTATTGCTCAAAGTTTCTTCTTTATCACATTTACAGATCTAAAACTAGAATTCTTTCTACCTAAATCTCTAAAGATGTTCATTTTTTTCATTGCATCAATTTTAATCATGTTTATAAGACTGTCCAGGTACATTCATTAGTTCATATTCAAAATAATAGCTGTTACAACAAATAAATAAAATAGACTAAAAATGAATCATCTGTTTTATTTAGTATTAGAAAACTGATATTTTCTGATATTACATTTTAATGCCGATATCGGCCGATATCAATGGTAGACCGATAATATCAGACATCCCTAGTGGAAATTAATTAGATGGTTGTTTTTTTTTGTTTTTTGCTTTACTTGGAAGCCTTTCTGAGCTTTAAACTGCACATAATCAGCTAACTAACAGGGGAAACCAAACATTAGTCATTTAATAATCATGGTCATGCATTTATGCGCTGCTATCCTGCATGAAAGTGCATAAGCAGCCCTTCTAATACCAGGATGGGAATCTGTGATCCTGGCCTGGCATTTATTTTGCACCGGATCAGTATCAAAGTATTGCATGGGCACAACCTAAATGCTTTTTGCTGATATTGAGTGGCAGCTATAAGCAGGGGCGTGTCCAGGGAGTGGCCTGGGGTAGCATATGCCACCCTTGAAATCTGATTGGCCACCCCACTGAGAAAAAATGGGTCATGGCACAATGTGGAGCTCACAAATTCACTAGAATGAAAATGTGACAGGGTGAGCATCTTGTCACTGTATTGCGATTGATCATGCGCCCTGGCTGCTTGGCCATGGGGATATCCCTTTGGCTGACTGGTTAGCGCACGTGACTCTTACCTGGGAGTCTGGGGATCGAATCCCGCCTGGGCCCTCGTTTTTCCACCGTGCCACAAAAAAACAGAATAATTTTGTGAGGGGTGGGGTGACACCCGTGCATAAACAAGTGCCCCACCTGGGCCACCCCATTTTAAAAAGCCTGGACACGCCACTGGCTATAAGTAAGAGTTAATGCTTTACATTAGCCGTGCTTTCCTGATTTCTGCCACAGTCTGGCATCACCCTCCATTTCAGAATCTGCCGTGCGCTCAAAACCGATGACAAGAGACAGCAGCTCCAGCCCATTGACTCCTCTGTGCTTCAGGGGTGTTGGATGGGATGGTGGAACTAGTGTGGACAGAAGTTCATTATAGATTTGAGCTGGCGTATTTGACTACTGAAAAGGTTCTTCTTGAAATAGTTAAAAAGAAAAAAAAACGGGCCAGACCTCTTAAAATGTCTAAAGTTGATTTATATGAAACGTTGGATGGAGAAGGGAAAAGAGAAGCATCCCATGCATTTAAATGTTGTTCTCATTCACTTCCTGCTATAAAGGCCTCAGATCCATGTCTACCAATCAAACTACTGACAGAAATAAATATTGAAAAAAGGTCAACGCCAAAGTTCTGTAATATAATTCATTGCTGATTGACTAGCTGTTCTACTGGTGGATTCCTCCAACCAGCTCTCCAGTCTGTCAGCATTTTGACTCGGACTGCTTGAAGTACCATACTCTGCTGACACTGATGGTTTCGCTGTGTACATCCTATGCACTCAGGCTGAAAACTCAACATGGCATTTTCCTGGAGCTGAATTGGAGACGGGGGGAGATGGAGCACTTTTGCTCTGACAGGCAGGTCCAGAATCTTATTCACGACAGTCGGATCAAGGAAACCATTGGGCGAAAAATTCTGTGGAGTTAATGCTGCTCAGAAACTATTTAACCGGCAGACTCTAAACCATGTTTAGTGTTGGTGATTTTCCTGATATGGCTGAATGTGAGTTTTATTTCAAGCAAAGTAATAAACCTGTGTGACATAACATTTTTATAAGTTTGATATACAAATTAAACCTGCAGCTACAGGATAATGTATGTATTTTTCAGTGTTGAACATCTAAAATCTTCCTGTTTGTATGTAACAAGGTTTTAGGTGTCTCTGTGGTTAGACCATAGGTCTCTATGGCCTAACAGCAACAGGGTTGCAGGTTTGACACCCACCTGGGGCATTTCTGTGTGAAGTTAGCATGTTTTACCTCATGCACGTGGGAATTTTGCCTATGTGTGGCCCTGTGATGGACTGGAAATAGGGATATAAGAAAATATCGATACACTGACATATCGCAATATTTCATATTATGATACTGAATCGATATTAAAAGCAGTGTATTGATTATTTATTGATTTATTGAGTTTAAATTTACAAACATTTACTGTATTTCTTTTGTGTGGTGCAATTCAAACTCCGACAGCTAGGTGGCAGCAGCTTTTACGGCCTTCATTCTAACACAGGGTTTCTCAACCCTGGTCCTCAGCGCCCCCCTGCCCTGCATGTTTTCCATGTCTCTGCTTCAGCACATGGCTGGAGTAGCCTGTTAATCACTCACTCATTTGTGTCAGGTGTGTGGCAGCAGGGAAAACACTGGTGTTTGAAAGGGCAACATGGAAAACATGCAGGACAGGGGGGCACTGAGGACCAGGGTTGAGAAACCCTGTTCTAACAGAACAATGAGGTCTCGCGATAATACTGACCTGAGTTTTCCAATTGAGCTTAAAAACTGCAAATATCGTCCAGCTTTCAGTATCGAAATACATCATTTTTTCTTCCCTGTATTGTGATACACACACACATATATATATATATATATATATATATATATATATATATATATATATATATATATATATATATATTGTATCACCAGGTCCCTAACTGTCAACATGTCCAGTAGGGGTGTAACAATATCCAAATCTCACGATACAATATTGTCACGATACGATGTTCATTGCGATATTGTGTGGAGGCTCACGATATTGTGGCTATGCTCACAATAATACGACTCACAACATAAAATACTTTGACTGGAATCCTCCGTGCTGCGTTCACCACTGTAGCCTCTATACTCCAGGTTTGTGATTCTTTGCTGTGTGGGCTGCACACACTCCCACTGGCGAACTGGCCGATGACACAGAAGCAAAGGATCATGGTCTATGTAGTTTACTTTGCTATGCTCCGGTGGAGCAGACTGAAAAGTATTATTTTCACCTCAAGACGTACAGTACGATATCGTGACAAGACCATGATGATATTGTGGCCATTTTACTACGACGATATCGCGATATTGCCAATATTGCCAATATTGTTACAGCCCTAATGTCCAGGGCTATACCCCAGCTTTTGTCCATCGACCTCTACCAGCTCTCCTTGAGGCAGTCCCTGTCATATTCTAAAGAGGGGAGGACCAAAACACTAAAAACCTGCAACAACTAGGCCAAAGAAGGCTCCATGCATCATTTGGTACCAAGCTTCAAAAGAAAAAGAAAAAAATCTATTGCATATTTGATGTAACTGGTCTACTCTGTAGGGTGTTTTATTTTGAAGAATTACCACATTTATTTATATTTGAGGGACAATATTAAAGATAAAATAAATAATACTGTATATATCATTAAAATATCTTTGTAAGCTGTTTATTGCCTTTTGTTATGAGCGTGATTACTCTATGACCCCCCCACCCAGCCCCCGGTGCATGGAAAAGATGTAATCCTTATCAAAGTCCGCCATAGAATTTCTTTTAATCAGTGTTTGTTCAAGTTTGACCTACCACTGTGGCACAAGCGTGAAACGTCTGGGCCAATGGCCAATCGTTTTAGGAGATTCTGAAATAGATCAATCAATACCATTGTGGATGTGAAAAAGGGAGAAAAAGGATAAAAATACCTGACTGTTCAGAAGTGAACGAAAAAATGATCCCTCAGAATTATTCAGATTGCTGTGGCGATAATCAGCAGTCAATGGGAAATTAAACAAGACTAAATGCAGTCTAGACGTTTTTGTGATGATATAATTTAACTTTTAACATTTCCAAGAGTCCTCTTGTTTAGAGGATGGTAGAAAATACTCATTTCACTCTCCTCGTTCACCTCTAATACCTCGTTAATGACATCTGTACAGGTTGTGTCCTCACCTCACCCTACATCATCTCTCTTCACGCTCTACCTTTCTCATTTCTCCTCTACCTTCATTCTTTTTTTTTTCATGCTCTCGTCCTGTTCGTCTGAGACCTCCCCCTTCAGTCCATGGTCTCCCTGGTATTAATCAAAACATCTCCATCTTGCCACAGGGGAAATCTCTATCGCAGCTCTTCACTTCATCTTGAATTAATGCAGGATGTCATAGAAGGAGGAGAAATTCTGGGCAGCCGAGAATAGATAGTCAAGTCACGGAACAGGGAAAGGCAGAGTCAAATTTATACATGACGTCTTTACAGTAGTAAAAAAAGTCAGCTTAACTGACCTGCGGTGACATTGTTTCAATACAAAATATTTAATGAACTTCATTTTTCTTTTCTGTGCACTGGATTTGGTTAACGTGGACCAAAGAAAAAAAGTTTAGACACAAAAAAGAAATTTCAAAGAAGCACAAACGGAGTGTAACTCTGGAAGTGATTGTTTAAAGAAAAGATTATTATGAAGGTCATTTTGTTTCAAAAAGGACTAACTTGTAGGTCTGTTGTGTGTGTTTGTACGACGTGATTTGAGCTTGAAAATGTGTGTGTGCGCGCGTGTGTGTATGTGTGGTAAATTGTGAGCTTGAAGATTTGAGGTTTGTGTGTGTGCAGTACATTGTGAGAAGCTGCAGTTTTGATACAAACAACC
This sequence comes from Aphyosemion australe, assembly GCA_006937985.1. Classification (NCBI taxonomy): domain Eukaryota; kingdom Metazoa; phylum Chordata; class Actinopteri; order Cyprinodontiformes; family Nothobranchiidae; genus Aphyosemion; species Aphyosemion australe. The sequence continues at coordinate 256,658 of SSNS01000208.1, read as the reverse complement.
TGCAAGAAGTGTTTCAAAAGTCACACGTGTGAGAGAAGAGTTGAGCATGCACAGAAACAGGTCTGTAGACTTGTTAACAGACTTGTAGTTGAAAATGTTACACACAACTTTATTTTTTTCACATGCATGTGAGTTTTTCTTACAAGTACTTATTTATCTTTACAAGTTCACATGTGTTGGTGTGCAGCTTGTCACATTCTACTGCACACACACTCACACCAAATTCTCAAGCTCAACAGATCTACAAGTTCATCCATTCTGAAACATAATGATCTTCATAGATTATACAATGTAGATGAAGGTTAAAGTAGATTAGGATGGCAAGCGACCACAATGTCTTTTTTTCTAAGAAGCTAAATTGAATATCAAACAGAAACATGTTTGGATGCATTTTTATGTTACCAATTGATAAGTGTAACAAAGTCTTACTGGAAAAATTCACCTTCCGTAATTTCCGGACTATTAAGCACAACTCAAAATAAGCCCCACCCACTAACTTTAAAGACCAAGTTCACTCATTTTATCAACATATGTGCTGTGGTCTCTAGTATAAATGAATGTCCTGTGAGTCAATCTCTGTTGAGAAAGAAAAGCTCTGGCGGTCCTGTTTCAAGAACTAGAAGTGAGCCAGAGCAAAGGGTGGAAGAAGACGGCAGGATTTGGAGTCTTATTTCCTGATATTGGGACATCACGTCTCTGATTGGCTAACAGCAACGTGACTCTACCACTGACTCTGTTTGCTCTCCAACATTGTTGTTTTATCACCACAAACAACACAAGCCTGGAGGAGTTTTGACATGTTGTAGATATGCTAATGGTTAGCTAAAACTAGCCAAGATGTTCTCTGCTGTTTCCTGGATGCTAAACCGACAACAGCCTTCCCCGTCGTGAGCCGAGATGGGTGAGTCCATGAATGTTCATTTTCAGTGTGACGTAGATCTGGGTGGCTTTTATAATCCGAGCGTTTCCCCGTCTATTTTTTATCAATGGCTAATGCAGGAAATAGGGGTAGAAGACTATTTTCATATTTAGCCTGCATGTTAAACTAGGTGACCGATCATATTTAAAGTAAAAACTGTTTCTCAGTGAACTTGGTCTTTTGTTTTTTCTTTAATGTTTTTTTAAAATGTGATTTTTTTTAATGTTATGCTCGTTATCGTCAAGTCACTGCTTTTTTCTGCTACTTCTACTTCCCCTCAGAGTTGAACGTCAGCTTTTTGTCTGATGTATCTTGAAATAAGCAGACACGATGCTTCACTAGCTCCTCATTTTGAAATATGGCGCTCTCAGAGATCGTGTTGATCTGGTTGTTGTTATCCCGGCCTCTGCTCTTGATCTGAGCCAACCAAGGAAGGAAAAATAAGGATGCTACTGCTGCACCACTGTTGCAGAGGAGTGGGTGAAACCAGAGCCTTGCAGGTTGAGAAGGGGCGGCTCTGCATAAGGCATGAGCCCCAAGCTGCTTTTGTGGGAAGAAGGGGGAAAAGTTGCTGAATATTTGAATGAAGGCAATCTAAAAGCTTTGTTCTGGTTGTAATCTTTAAATCAGCTAGCTTCTCAGTGTAGCGTTTCATTCAGGCACGATCTCTCTTAGTCCTCAGACGGCAACCTCTAACAGAGAAGATTTCCCTAAAGGTCGGATGATTCCAATTACATTCAGAATTCACCTGGGGTTCGCGGACGGAGGCTTTAATGCCATGGGCTCAAACAAACAAAAGACAGAAGATGGTAAACTGCACTATATTAGGATTCTGTTGATGTTGCAGCTTGTGCTGTATTGCTGCAGGCTGTGGCTTGAAGGCTTTGATGCAGAGCCTGTCTGTCGCTCTGCAGCCCTGGCTGGCTGGAGGTAAGCTTGACCCACATCATCATAAACAGAAGATGAATAATGAATGCACAGACAGACAACTAGCCACCCACAGAGACAGCCGGCCAACCTTTGCACCTGTCAAGATCCCTGTCAGCCCATCAGACCACCATGCAGCTGGCCACCTTAACAACACCTAAGGCTGTTGATCACCAGAAGTCTAGTCTGTCTGCCAGGCTGCTTCTAGGACTCATCTTAAGGTGGCACAGCCTCTCCCAGAATGAGCCAACCCCACACAAGTCTCAATGTGACCCCTCCTCGTCAATCCCTCTCCTTCCGTCTCCTGTTGCCTTTCTTCTTCTTCTTCACTTATTTGCATTGTTCGCCCATGACCCACCAGCAACAACAACTTCAAGCCGCACACCCAGCCCGAGCTTCCGTTCCCCCATCTCCTCCTCATCTGCCTCGTGTAAAAAGGGCAGGCCTGTCAGAATGGTTTAGCCACAATGCGTTGTTTTCTCCGAGGCACAGACAGGGTGAACTGACCCCAACTGTGTATTTACTGTCGGGAACGAGGAGGAAGCGATTCATTGAAGAATGATCTAAAAGAGTTTTGGACAGTTCTTTCCCTATTTGTATTTCACGCCTCAAAACACAACAATAGGGTGAACAGACACTTTCAAACTGATAAAATTGACCAGAAACTGCACATTGACGAGACTAGACTACTTAACAACTGTTCTGACTAGTGTCACATCACAAGGAATTTTTCAACCACTTTGGAAGACGTTTATGTGTAAATGCTATTAATATCTTGCATTTATTTATATCATTTATATCGTTTGTTTTTCAAGCTAAAAGGGGCTTGTCTGACTGAACTCCACAGCTGATTCCTGTCTTTTAGATTTCACAGGAGTTTACACACAATGTTGCATATACCTCTATGTGCCATCTTTTGAATTGCACGATTATTTGGGGAAAAAGATAAGATAGTGATGATGATGATGATGATGTTCTACGTTTAAATCTTTTCCTACCATTTCTGATACAGGTTGCATTATTCAAACCTTTGAGTGTTCAAGAGCTTGTTTTTACTATTTGAACGATTTATCTTTAAAAGCAACTCAGAGTTTTTAACACTTAAGCTATTGCTTTCAAAGTGGGTTTCAGTGATTGCTGAGGTAGAAACTTTACCAACTTCAGATTGGACAGCACTCTGCAGACCTCTGCTGATAAGAAACCGCACTTAACAGTTTTGTCTTGTTTCTTACCGCCTAAATATTTGCTTTATAGCTGTTTTTGTTAATAAAACACCATATTGTCGTAGTTTTGTAACGAATGTGAAACTACATAAAACCAACACCAGACTTCCAAAAAGCACAACAGTTTTTATATGTGGAAAAATTGTAAATGTATTTACAGAATTAGCAGCCATTTCTGTTTTTATGTGGAATTCTGTATATTTTGTTAGTTCTTAAATCCATTCATTCATTCAAAATGTTGCTTGCTATTTGTTCAATAAAGTTATTTTATTTTTATTTTGCCCCTTTTCATCAAAATCAAGAGCTGCTGAGGATCTCTGTTTATCAATTGATATTTTTGCTTTTATTTTACGTTTCCTTTGGCAAAACAAACATATTTTCTCCAAAAAGTGTTTGTTTTTGGACTACAGGACTACAACCACAAGGACTACAACCGCAATTTTGTTCAAACCAATCAAAATCTTCATTGTCAATGTGCTACCGTAACTTTTATGCATGTGGTATCATAACTTCTGTAAGTCTTACGTTCAGCCAATCATCTAGTGTGACGTCACCGGCAGGCGCAGGACCCCGAGCCGATCTAGCACCCGAGCAGATCTGGTACCGACACCGCCAATATTCTTTAACAAATGAGCATCATTTAATTAATTTTCAACAACATTTCGGTAGTAAAAACTAAACATTGTCACTTTAATAAAGATTTAAAAACAAAGTAGCACAAACGGCGTCCGGCATCTCGGCATACGTTGAGGTCGATGACGTAATACTGACTGCCCCAATTCGGCAATTATTTGCACACTTCTGTACTACACACTCGAAGCCTTACTGTGCACTTCCTCTAAGTGCACTTCACAGAAGACCGTAGGGCGTAGTGCAAGTATTGGGATTGGGCAGCAGTGTACTGTGCCAGTAGCTAATATAAAGGCTAGCTTTTCAGCTTATTATATACAATATCCAAAATTTTTACCATTTGAGACCTTATAAATGATTTGTTGGTGTGCTCCCATAGGGAAAGAATTAAAATTTCCAAATCTCAAGAATGGTTGTAACTAGGAGTTGGTAACTGGGTAAATGACCTTCTGACATATAAAAACTGCTGCCATATCCAGAGATTAGGCCATGTCAGAGCGGTGGTGTGGTTCTTAGATCTTATGTTAGTCTAATTTAGCTAGCCAGAATAGCTATCTGACTCAAAATGGTTTTAAAGTCTTCTACTTTGTTATAAAACTGGTAATTTTTGCGAAAAGAACAAAATAATGGTCAGATTGGTCAAACACTTAAACGTCAACTCGGCGTTTTGGTTGTTTACTGTATGTGATTGTTTTTATTTTTCCTGATTGTGTCATGACTGGAGACAATGTCGTTAAAGTGATGAAAAGTAATACACACAGCGCAATAAAGACTGTAGCCCAATTCTCTGTCCAATATGCAATTGATTCTGTGCAGCGGGGCGTGCCAGGGTGCTAACCCAAGCTCAAGTCAAGCACGTCCTGGTTAAATTGCACAAGAGGCTGAGCTGCCTTTTGGGCAAATTAAGCCCCTCTGTCGCCCTGCTGCTGACTGCCCAATCCTTCGACGCCTTGTTCACACTGTATCTCTTTGTATTTTTCTCACACTCTCTCTCCCTCTTTCTCTCGTTTTTTTTCTCACCCAGTGCTTTCCATTTCCCCCGCCCTGCTTGTACAGTACTCGTACAACTGAGAAGAGCCAAGCTGAGCTGGCCAGGCCCGTCTGCTCGCCGTGATAGTAAAGGCTTTATTAAAAACACCGTTTGGGGGATGAGAATTGAATTTCATACTTGGACGAGCCGACACTACATGTGTTTCTTTTAAATGAAGAAAGGAGCGAGCAGGAGAGAGGGAGGGAGGGAGAACGGCGCCGAGCTACTTGGCCTAAAGGAGATAGGTTGAGGCTTTTCTCGTTTCTCCTCACAGCCTTGCTTCCTTAAGCTGAGTCGTGCGCCTGCTGTTCCACGGGGAAGCCAGAGGGAACATCTGGCTTGTCAATCAGCGTGATTCCACACATTTCCAAGATAAGCTCGAGTGTTCAGTGTCTTCAGATTAGGGCTGTTGGGTTTGTTTCCTTTTTGTTGCCACTAGAGACAAAAGGGCAGCTGCAGTTCAGTTTGCGACCCATATCTTTGCTGTTCAAAACCGTTTTACCGCTATTTACTCAAATAAAAGCATGCATTTAAAATCAGAAGTTTTTATATGTGCAGAATTAGGTCATAAAGAGCTCAGACACATAATTATTCCCCCCAAAAAACAATGTTTGCATATTTGTGCATTTTGGGCAACTTTTCAGTAGTTGAAGTGGACATTGTTAGGGTAGGAAAAGGTTTCAATATCAATGACTCACTTGAGGATCTTCAGGCATTTATTGGTTTCATGTTTTTGAGATGTTTCATCTGGTTCAGGAGAGTAATTTTACGAATTGTCTATAAACACTCTGCAAGAAACAGGTTTCTAATCTGAGCTGTTGGTTACTAGACAGTAGTATTTTTATACTTACTACTTACTTTGTCCTTGTTTTGATGTTCCAGGATACATCACAGTATACCAAGTTCTCAGCCAGAATTTTCTTGAGAATTATAAATTTGTTCCTGTCGATTTGTGTAAAAGTTTACACCTTCAAAATAAAAGGACCCACTACCTAAAATTGGGTCTTTATTTCATGTGGTGACACAGCACTGGTTCATCCCTCGAGTTAGATGTTTCTCTTTGTGTCTAAGTGACATAAAATGCATAAGTCTAAGAAAATTCTTGTGTATGTGGTATTAAAGAAAAAAATTAGCTTACCCATTTACTACTTTGACAGTTTCCTTGGTAAAAACACCCAGAACCCTTAGTTACAGTAATAATAGTTAGTATAGCTTCCATAGGCTCTTATTGAATTACCCCACATTTAACTATTATCAAAACCTTTAGAAGCACTGTTTGTTGTTTATAATCTTTGTTAAAGCAACATTCCACAACATTTACACCTTAAAATTATGCTTTTTTGTAAAGTTTTTGCGTCATACTATCATCTATTTTGTTCATTTTCATACCTGTGATAGTGTTGGGGGTCCCACGTCTGTTAACTGCGCTATACAGTTTTTGAGCTTCGGGTAGCCGCAGGATGTACTGACTGGGTGTCGTTTTACGGCACTATATGGCAAGCCAAATCGATAAAAAATCCGTGCGCTCTAAATGTGCATTATGTCCGCCAAAATGCACGTCCTGAACACGCATTTTGATGCCAAAGGGGGCAAAAACTCACGTGTTCTAAAGCGAGCATTATGTCTGCCAAAACGCGTCTTGAATGAGCATTTTGGCGGACATAATGCGAGTTTAGAACGCGCATTTTATTATCCCTTTGGCTTGCCATAATTGTATAACATAGACTCGCTGTAGCAGCGGCAGATTCACCAAAGAAAGCTAGAAATCCCTTATCAGAGGAATCTAGGAAAAGAAAAGAAGAACATGATAGAGCAAGAGCAAATACCAGAGTTAATATTGGGCCGTCTTTTCCTCGCTGGAGAGCTCTTTTAGAAAGAAAGGCATGAACTACAGACTCTGACCTAGCCGTGCTGCTAATGGCTAGGTAAGTAATAAATGATTTCACCAGGGTTATTGCGTTTGGGCGACAGAGACCATATAACTGCAAAGTTGCGGAATGCTGCTTTAATGTTACTAAATTCAATGTGTGCCACAATTTTAATGGGTCTTTTTTATGTTATTTCTTTTTATTCAGCCTATCTTTTACCAACTGAACCTATAAACATCTTTAACACCAGTCTCATATCTTCTGTTATTTTGGTGATTTTATGTCTTGGGTGTAAAATTACACATTTTATTTATTATTTATTTTACAGAGTGTCACAAACTGCCAAGAAGAAGGCAAATACAGCTTTGGTCATAACTGAAAGGGGAAAAATTTGTCGTTTCAATAAACAAAACCAAAAACTGAATTGTCTTTTTGTCATTTCCATTTTGCGTTCTGCAGGGAAAATCCATTTCCCGGGCATGTTTGCTAGAAAAACTGTCAGAAATGGTCTTCAGCCTCTTGGATGCTGCTGGTGACTGCTGCTACAACTCTGCAGATGGAGGAAGAAAAAAAAAAGCAGTGAGCTTGTTCTGCTGCAAAGGCAATGTCAGCAAAAACGCTCAAACCCAGAGTCGCACCAAATTAAATCAGTGACAAAAAGCTTTTTTAACCACTCCTGAAAGTATTTAGGTTTGAGTAAACATATTGTGGCTCTCAACCCTGTTTTATGAACAGAGTTGGTGTTATGAACATAAGTGTTCCTGAGTCTGCTGTTAACTCTAGACTAACTGGGTCTTTCCACCTGACGCGTAAGCGTCCTGTAACCTTCATGAAACGTAGTGCTCAGCAATTAGCCATCGTTAGAGTAGATGGGTGTGTTTCCACCGGCCATGATGTTTTGGAAGTGACCCGGAAGGGTAGGAATGCTTCAAGTCTATTTTTCAAGAGCTACGCTTCAACCTCAGCAGTTCAGATCAGGCCAGACAGGAAGTCAAACACATAATCCCATTTCACATCTGAAATGTTCCTGGTGGGAAGGGAGCTCGCAGGTAAGACTATTACTAGTAAGCTATTACGTTACGCGCCACTTACACATCCAGTGGAAATGATGGGTAATTCTACATGCAGTGTTTATTAGAACCTTCTGCAAGAATTAAACCAACAGGGAGAGCTAATTAAAATACTAAAAGTGAAATATAGCCTATAGCCTTTCCATATTACACCTAATGTGTGAAAGACTAAAGCAAGTCACCTTCTGAGTTCAAACATCTTCAATGGGAAATCCAATGGTATGTTCTGCAAAAATCTTCATATAAATACTGAGAGTTTCCACCTCTGTTTGGTTTAACATCTGGTTTAGTTTGAATTGGAACAAATCATTTTTGTCATTTTTCTGCATTTTTTTAACTTATTGCAAGTTGGAGCAGTTTAATTTGGTTTTAGTTTTGCTTTAATCAAATGAAATGTTTGCTGCAGCCTTGTTACTGTACCTAAAGCTCATTTCTCACTGAGCTATGACCGTTAACTACCGTAGTTGCAGAACTACAGCTATGAGAAAATGCACTAAATTTTAGATAGAATTAACGGTGAAAGAGTCAGAGCATGCATTAAAACAGATATTTGTCCAAATTGTTTTACAAAATCAGCTGAGGGTGTTTTTTAAGGTGCTATATAAATCAAGCTGCCTTCTTTAAGTGGCGCAGTGGTCCAGGTGATGTTATTCTAAAAGAAAAACCAGACAGAGCACAGAAAGCTTTTGAAATAAATCTATTGATGATTTTTCACTTTCACTTTTCTTAGTTGAGAGCTATCCATTAGACTGCCATAAATGAAGACTCGGAGTTCAGTGCAGAGAAGTGGATGTAAGGGTAATGTCTCTGGACAGGCATCTGGGCTAAGCTAGATGGCACCAAAGCTAACTAACTGACTTAATCTTTAAGTTTCTAGAAAATAACTGAGTTATACGCCTCAAATCATCATTAAGATCAGATAAGATAAAGCTGCCCCCAAAATCTCTACAATTAGGATAAAGTCATTGTAGGACCTGCTGTAACTCATACAGGACCACACGGCCAAATAAATCACTATAGAGCAGAGATAAAGAAAACAGAACTCATGCCTTTCAGTGTGAGTGAGTCCTGGATATCAGGCTGTAATAGAAAATGGCTGCGTTGTCTCCTCCATCTCATTTGAGATGTGGTGCACGACGGTGTTTAAAGTTGCATCCAGTGTCTGCCAATAGAAACCCTCTTAGTGTAGACACACACACACACACACACACACACACACACACACACGTTTATACCTTTCTTAGTATAGTCTCTGATATTCACTTAGCTTACTCTTAATTTCTTGTAACTAATTTAAAATAGTTCCTATTGCCTGCATTAGAAAATGTTTAGGTCAGAAAAAGCGAGTCTCTTCTACGTCCCAGAGAAAAGTTAGCATTCATGGACTCATCCACCTTGGCTCTGTTGCCTGTGTTGGTTTTAAAGCCAGGAGAGAACGTCTCGGCTGGGAGTTTTTGTTTAGTCTGGGTTCATTGAACAAGGACAGCACAAAAGACAATGTTACATGTAAGAGCAATGCAACCGTTGTTTTGTAGAGAGGTTTTCTAGCCAGAGGTTAATTTGTAAACCTAGTCCTTGGTTGAAGCTAACCATTAGCATTAGCAACTCCACAACATGGTGGAACATGTTCAGCTTTGAGTAATTTGTGATGATAAACGTTGCATTTGTTACTCAAGATAAAAGCGTGAACGGAGGCAACGGAAGAGTCGCGTTGCTGTGAGCCAATCAGTGGTGAGAAATTTGCATATCATGAATATTGCACCCCCTACGCCTCTAGCTAACGTCTACTGAAACAGGAGCGCTAGAGCTTTGTTTCACAGAGGTTTCATTCATACTACAGACAACAGCACATGTATTGAAATAAAGAGGGCAAGTAAAAAAAACAAAGCTTACAAAAGACTTATTTAGTTGGACATGCTGCTCACCCATGTAGACACTTTGACATGATGCTGTCACGGGAAAACACACAAGTCAATGTCAAGGCACTTTTTGTTAAACTCAGACAAAATGATGGCTGATGGGACTAAAAAAGGAAGTAAGTCAAAAATGATTAAAGATGCAAACAAAAGCAAAGGAAGAAGCTGAAATGTTCTCTAGCAGCTCAGACTGACAGGCCAATCATCTCGCCTGCACATCTCGGGGCGATGCCTGACTGACTGTTATTAATTGAAATGTGATTGGAGGATAGGGGGTGGAGGATGCTCACATCTAATCCACATCAGAGCAATTAATGAAGCACTCACTCCTCTCCTCGCTCCTCTCATCGCCACTGATATTTCCAATGGTGACTAGAAATTAGAAAAGGATGGAAAAATAATTGAAAAGGGATAATTCCAAGAGGGAAGCTGGGGGCGAGTGATGGAATTGGGGAAACAGGGATTAATTTCTGCAACAATTCACAGGTTTGCCCTTAGGGGAAATATTATTTTTTTTCCTTCAGAATTCCCTAAGAGAGTTTTTTTCCAGTGGTTAAAATTCCACAACGGCCCACCATTCATTACCTGTCCACAGGAAAACAGAAGATGACAGGAAGGGAGTGCAAGTTATTTAACTTCATACTTCTTGAAGATTTAAACAGCTAGTCGGGTTTAGCACTTGTATAGTCAGGTCCCATTCTTTCTGCTACTGAGTGTTTCTCCTCTTTTCTTTTAATGCAAAAATTTCAAATATGCTTTTAAAAAAATGAAAATCTGCCAAATTTAACTTAAACTTGGGGAGAAACCCAATAGTTTTCAGTTTGAAAGGGTCACTATTATGCAACTGAGCAAATTCAAGGCATTTTCACTGGGCTGTAACTGTTTTTGGAGATAGAAAATTGCAAAAAAATTTGCAATTGTAGAAATATAGTCACAAAATGTTTTAATTCAGTCTGTTTCTTTGCAAACCAATCCTCATTTTATTCTCAGTTTAGTATGGTTGTCCCATGTTTCTCACACTTTATACTCACGGAAACCAGATAGAGAAGAGTTTCAGACAGGTTTCAGAAAACTGCAGCAACTCTGAGACCATCTCAAATGGGAAAAAAGCACTTTTTTGTCTAAGCAAGACGATGCAACTCAAGTGAGGCAACCGAGAATTCTTACAAAAATTCTTGAGAAGACAATCTGACACAAAATAGATTTCTTTTATCCTAATGATAATAAATACATTAATTAATTAGAAAAGGAAAAATGTACTATTTTTAATGAAATTCCCTCAGTTTGTCCATCTTGTCATTTGGTTTTGAGCCTCTTCATCTTCCTGTTTGATGAAGATGTTGCTCAGTCTGCTCAGTCCTAGTCATTAGTATATGTTTCATGAAACTGGAGTCACTTTTTGTTTAGAAAAATGGACTGCAGTACCAAATTTGACCACAGGATGTCCTCCTTACTTCATTCTTACATACTGCACCTTTAACATCCAGCAAATCCTGCATCAATATTTAGAAAATTCAGAAAAATGTCATCAGATCCTCTTTTTTACTACAGTCTGATTATTTCTTGGCTTTACTGTTTTTCTATCAGCACCAGAGCGTAATGAGCAGGACTCAAACCTGTAGTTTAGTGATAAAAATAATTATGTTTTTTTTAAGTTTCCCAAAAATTGAGGGTTACTCGTACTTTTGAGCTGGATGAATAAATAAAATGTAACATCTAATAATAATTTCACTAAAAATTAGCCTGTTTAGGTTAAACTCTATTCTAGAATGAACACAAGAGTCATCAAGCATTTTGATATTGATTCTATACAAATGTCGTTACTTACCTAAACTCTCTGTTGAGCTGAAAAAAAGTAAAAAAAAACACACTAAAGAACAAACTGTGAGAAGTTCAAAGATAATTTGAATCTTTATCCACCTCAAAGCTCAAGGCACTCGTTCTGTGCCCACACACACACACACACACACACACACACACACACACATGTAATTTTAAATGCCACCTCAACAAAATAATGCTTTTACTGAGTAAGAGCATTATAAGTGAAGATGCATTGTTGTGAACTTATGAAAAAAAAGCTCTGAAAGGAGTAAAAGTGCTTAGAAATGCTGCACAGAATCTGAGGTCTACTACTTTTAGATAAACCTTGACATTTCTTTGGTTTCAGATATTAGAAAAGATGTTTGGTTTTCAGGGAAAATAGAAAAGAAAAAGTTTGACGAAGTTTCAAGGTTTCTGACAAACTCTCAAAGAGAAAAATGTGATTATTTTACCTGAAAAATAAATAAGATTTAGCCAGCTACCATTTAAAATTCTAAATCCTTGAGTAAAGTTTTAGGATTGAAACAAGTTTTCTTGTTCTTGTTTATCTGGATTTTGAAATATAAAAGAATCAAAGATTCTAATAAAAGTCCAGACGAGTTTGTCCTGCAGCAGGAGGCTTTTTCACCTCTGCAAAGTTTAACTATTATTTTCCTCTTCTGCTGCGGCGTTCTTTTTGAATTCATATCCACTTCTAAACCTCATTAAAACCCTGGAACTAATCACATTTCGTGTCCTCCCGTGGAGAATTTAGAAGTGTTTTGTTTTCTACTGAGCCATTCTCTTCTCGTTCTGAAGGAAATCAATATCTTTTTTTTTGCAGCAGGACATTTAGTAGTTCATAAATCTGCCACAAATAGAAAGAACAGTATAATTGCTAATTTGCTCGTATGACCTCAGTGTCAAGTAATCTCTGTCATAAAATCTAGACGAGCAGCGGCTGCACGTCTGATTGAGGAAAAGCGGAGACATTTGAACGTCCGTCCGCCTGTTGGGGATGAGTGTTTTGTATCCGTCTCAAGGAAATCAATACCCTAAATGCTTCCACATTTGCTGGAATGTTCACTAAGTAGCATGTAAGTGGCTGAGAGTTCGACTCCTTTACAGGACCACAGAATTAATAGGCACTTGTTTTATCCTTTATTTTATACTGGCTTCCCACCGAACGTTTGGGGAATTATGAAAGGTGGTTGAAAACTAAACACGGTGCAGGAGAAATTTTAATCTCCAGTTCAGGTTGTTGACTGACTGAGGATATTGATGGTGTGTTCGCCACACCTCTCTGCTTAATAACCCCGACTTTGATCTAATGTCATCTGAGCATTTTCCCCAAATCTTTGGCCTTAGATTTCCTTTCCCATTTTGTTTCTATTTTTAACTCAGGAGTTTAAGTTTCTTGGTGGTTTGTTCACGTTGGAGGGAGAGACAGAGGGCACCTATGGTCATGAGATTTGGAACGTCATCATGAAAAAACAAAACCTAGATACAAGTCGCTTAAAGGGACACTAGTTAGTTTTGGCTTGTTTTTAGCAACCCCTAGTGTTCGTTGGCGAAACCGAAAGTAAAACTTATCTCTCCTCGCTGCGCGTTTGTCTTTTTAACACCCTAATCTAACTGCTGAAGTGTCCTACCAGTCTTCATTAGTTTCTACGGGAGTTATTCATCACTAAATCAAACAAATCAGCTGCATTTATGCAACTGTGAAGTTGCAAGTGGAATTTTCTGGCCACAGGTGGCGATAGGGGCTGGGTGGCCTTTCATTCACCCTGCAAAGGGTCATTTTAGCGCATACTGGCTCAAGAAAATGATTTAAAAATATAAAAATGTTGCAACGTGTCCCTTTAACACTTAACACTTGAAGCTATTGCTTTGAAAGTGGTTTAAGTGATTCTTGAGTTAGAAACTTTACCAACGGCAGATTTGGACAGCCCTCTGCTGGCCAGAAACTGCACTTAACGTTTTTGTGATACAGATATGCTCAGTAGGTGGAGGTCTCTACCTGTTTTACGGCTGTTAGCTCTTTACTGGGTCTGTGAGGCTAGCTGTTAGCTTGTTCAGTTCGCTGACCGTCAATAAAAAGCACAAGAAGAAGAAGAATTTTACTTTTTTTTATTGGCTTAATGGCGGAGCCTAGAAGTAAAAGTTAGAGAGTAATGTCTTTGGAGGTGAAGCAGAGTGAACATCGGCGCAGCCTACGCTAGTTTGAGGAAGCTGAAGGAGGCTACAAAATCACGAACTGATGGTGACCTGGCTTTGTTGCTACTGGACTTTTCAGTTATATTTCTTGTCAAACAGTGTGGATCTTTTAACTTCATGGCTTATTTAGTATCACTCGGCTCATGCTAGCGTTAGCTCGTTGTTAGCGCTAGCTACAGCAGGCTGCAGAAGGGTTGTTTATGATGGTTGTAATTTTGCTTTCAACCAGTAAAACGGATTACCGTAACAGATCTAAAGATAATCTTATCAGATAATCCTACCTTTTGTGGTGCATTATGATCGCTCTGGTCTGCTCTGAAGGACATTGGGACTGCTCCAATCATAAATGCGGGCTTTGAAACATCTTGGATTGTCTTGGTCTGATTTTTGGAGACAAAATAATATGCTGCCCCTTTAAATGTGTTGTCTAGCCAATCAGAAAGCGAGGTGAAAGTAGCATGCAGCACGTTCCTCCTCCGCCATCTTGTGGGATTTCCCATCTGAGTGGGGAATGCCCATGAATGAAAGTGGTTTGTGTGTAGTATTTGCAAAGATGCGGCACACCGCACACTGTAGGACCAAAACTGGTGTAGCTGTGATTTTTGTCATCACCACATGTATGGTTTCTCATGCATTAAAAGTCGGTCAATGATGTAAAATTCCTACTGTGTGAACGGGGCTTTAGGCGGGCCGGGTTCAGCCTTAGAGATACGATAAGGAGCTCTATAATCCAGCAGTAGATCAATGGAAAGCCTCTGCTTCTCCTCACCGAAAGAAGTCAGCTGAGGTGCTTCAGGCATCTGATTAGGATCCCTCCCAGTCTCCGTTTTCCAGAGATTCTCTGGGCATGTCCCACAAGGAAAAGACCCTGGGTTGGATCCAGGACCTTCTGGAGGGATTGGGCAGCTTTTCCTGCCATAGGGGAATGTCTCGGGATCACCCAGGAGCTGGAGCTTTGTTGGGGAGAGGGGGTGTCGGAGAATGCTTTTATCCCAGACCTGTTACCTCCGTGATCTGACTCTGGATAAGTGAGAGGATGGATGATTGGGTGAGGGTTTTTCACCCTTTCTTTCCCTCTCTTCCTAACTTCTGATGGATGACACTAAGACTTCACTGCCGAAAGGATTTTGTTGGGATTATTCCCATTCATTGTGTACTTGTAAAAGTTAAGCCTGTTCATCTCTTCACGTCTAACAATAATTAATTAACTCTGAGTCGATGGCGTGAATATGTTGGATTTTTATACCTTTACGTTACAGCCAAAACATGTTTTTATTTTGTGTATTTGTTTACAGGAATTCTTTCTCCTCCGTACTCGTTTTTTTCTCTGATTTTCCGTTTTTCCCTCCTGATTTTCCATCATTGTGGTCATATTTATATTACTGTTTGCCTCCACCTCTTCCTTCCATCTCTCCTCTGAGCCTCCTACTTTTCTTTCTATTCCTCTTCCCCCTCATTTATCTTTCAATTTTGCTGTCTTTGCTGCTTTCTCTCATTTTTTTTCCTCTGGTGTTCACACAGCCTCCTCATCTTCCTCCCAGCTCTACACCAATTTCCCCCTCCATCTTCTACCTCTCTTTCTCTCTCCCCCTCCCCCCATCCCTCCATCCCCGGGTCTCACCAGTCGTTTATGCCTCCTCGGTGAGTGCTATTACAGCATCACTTTGCATTTAGATAACCATCGCCTCACCACCCCAAATTGGTCCAGAGCAGGAGGAGGTGGAGGAGGATAAAGAGACAGGGAAAGGGAGAAGAAGGCACAGAGGAGGAGAATTATCAAACTATCAAACTTCCAAGCTGAATCCTTCCAGGAGAAATAATTGCACATGTTGCGAGCCATGTGGACGCTGCCATGCAGGAGTACTTTATGTGAAATAAAGACGAGCAATTTTCCCGGCAGAAATTCTCCTCCGTGTTAACCGAAGATTCTTATTTATTGCAGGATCCTCCCTATCCAGAGCAACAGAGCTGTAGTTTAAAACTCATAACTGTTTTATTTCCTATTGCATCAATGAAATTGTAACTGTAGGTGAAAGCTTTTTTTGTGCATGACTTTTACAGATATGGTGATAACAGTAGAGCTTTACTTTACTTACAGTTTGAGGCCTTTGGATACATGTTTTTATTTTATTTCATTATAAACACTGCTGTTATAGCTGCATGGAGGTGTTAAAGGTAGACATTACTTATATTTTTAATACATTTGCAGTGGTTTCTAGTAGGAATGAATACCTTGTAAGTCACTTTCTGGGGGAAAAAAGCTCCAGTGCGCCTGTTTGAGGATGTAGAAGTCAGCTGGAGGAGAAAGTACCTTCAGACGACAGGATCTGGAGTCTTATCTCCTGATATTTAGACATCTCTCCTCTGATTGGCTAACAGCAACACGACTCTACCACTGACTCTGTTTGCTCTGCAACGTTGATGTTTCATCTCCACAAATAACACAAGCCTGGAGGAGTTCTGCTGTGTGGTGGAGTTGCTAATGCTAACGTTAGCTTCTACTAGCCCAGACGTTCTCTGCTGTTTCCTGGACGCTAAACCAACAACAGCCTTCCCCGTCGTGAGTCCAGATGGGTGAGTCCATGAATGTTAAGTGACAGTGTGATGTCATGCTGTCGGGCTTCTCAAATCCTAGAGTTTCACCTAGAGTCTATTTTCTATCAGAAGCTAAAGCAGGAGATAGGTGGAGGAGATTATTTTCATGTTCAGCCTGCATGTTAAACTTAGAGTGACCCATTAGAATCAGAAATAATCATTAAAAAATGTTTTTTCAGTGAACCAAACCTTTGATTTTTGCGTTTTTAGGTATCCAGAAGAACCGTAGTAATAGTTTTAGTACTTTGTGAACTTTCTGACTGTTTATGCATTCTCTAAACTGTTTCAAAACAAGAAAAATACAGAATTCAGCAACATTTAACAGTTTGAAATGCACCTATTAACAGCTCATTGTGGGTTTTGCAGCCACACACACACACACACACACACACACACACACACACACACACACACACACACACACACACACACACACACACACACACACACACGCAGATGGACTCATTCTGATAGAGAATTATACAAACCCAAGTTTCCTTTTTAAAGCACATTAAAAGATTCCTTTAATGAAGCATTTAGATCAGAGCGCGCGGCCCCATTTGCATTTGCTTTCACTTACATTTACTTTGAATCAACTCCCAACAGCTGAAGTGTCGTTTTATCTCAATACTAAATCAGGCTTTTTGATGAGGTTTGCATTTAGAAATGCATATCACTGAGACAGTCCCCGGAAAACGACTCGCTGGTGTTATTTACCTTCAATGAACTAGAAAATTGTTTGTAATTACATCTTAATAAGTCGCTGCTGTTTTTTCTCATTAAAAGGGGAAAAAAAAGTCTGCTCTCAAACAGCTGTCAGTGATGAACGTTTAAGATACTTCATAGGAAATAACTTGGAACAGAAGTGTAACATGACTTAAACTTGATTTTTTTTATTTTATGCACTTTTTATGGAAGTTTATGGAATGCACTCAATAATTAAAAATATCCCCAAAATATACAGAGATACATGAGCAATGAGCATGTACATGCATGCATTCACGTGTCTCGCTTAAACCTGCACACACTATCGGTACTTTTTTCAAACTTTATTAAGAAGTAAAGAAGAGAAAAAGAAGCAAGCTGAGAAGAATGATAAATGGCCGCGCCTTTCAGAGTCAGAGGACTCCAAAGAAGTAGTAAAGGAAAAAAAAATTTGTATTTAATTTTTGTAAAGTGCCTTTCTTGATAAAAAACACAAGGCACAATGAAATTTTCAAATTGAGATAATTAAAAATGTATTAAAGATAAAAATTAAGATTAAATTATAAAAATCCAAACAATCCGGATCCCTGCACATTAGATGAAACGAGTATCCTCTATCCCAGCTGTTAAAGGTGCAATATGTAGGAATGACGTAAAAATGACATCCTGTGGTCAAATTTGGGTACTGCAGCCCATTTTCTAAACAAAAACTGAAATGAGTTTCATGGCTGTTGCCAGTTACAGATCAGCACCAGAATATTCTGGATGACGAGCAAAGACGAGTCATACACAGTAAGTTGATAACTACATTGTCATATCTGGCGTTAGCACTCTTGGGTGTTTTACGGCAGTGAGCACTTACTACACTTATTATGGTAGAATGCCTTTTGTATTAGATGGACTGTGGTTGTTTCCCGTCTTGCTGTTATGGTTCTGAACCACGATTGACTCATTATTCACTTCACTGTAATGTTAAGTTGTTGGGTTAGGGTTAGCATTAGCATTAGGGTTAGCATTGTTAGCTCAACGTTAGACTCTAGCCTTCTTCACCCAATAGTGGTACAAAAATAACTTCTGGGTCGCTCTTGTTTACTGGCTTTGGTTCTTTAAACAACTCTGGAGATTTTCGCCTGCCGGCGCCACACCGTTGCCATAGCAAAGGAACAAACCCATGGGCTCACAGATTGTAAACAAAGACTACGTCCCTCTTTGACCATTTTAAAAGGACAAAAGCTGACAACTCCCCCAGCCAGCTCAGAAGCAAATCTGTTTCAAAGTAACCTTCCTTCCAGCATGATTGAGACATTAGACTGTTTTGGACTCATTTCACTGTAGAATTCTTACATATTGTACCTTTTAACAAGGGGAATATCTTGTCGTCCTCTTTTTTTTTTACATTCTCTGGAAATACATAGCCAGGAATTGATTTGACCTTGAAAATTTCATCTTGTAGAAACCTACGGGAGACCATCTGTGCATCTTCTCAAGCGGAACCAGACACCGACCTTTGGAACAGGACAAAAAAAGCAAATCTGCAAATGAATGAGACTAAATTAGTCATTACAGATTTAAAGAATGAGCTGGTCGTAAATCAGATTAAATTCACCGGATTTAAATGTGCTGATAGATAAGCTGCTGCAAACCTGTTTGATACATTAGATTCATAATCATCTGAAAATCACGAGTAGGAAACGAGACAACGTATGGAAAGTAATTTCATAAAAGAGGAACTAAGCGTTTGATTAAAAACAAAACAATACATCAGAAAAGTGAAGATTGACAGTTTGAACACAAGGATAATGACTCATGGCAGGTATGTCACAGCGTAGCCCGAACAGGAAAAGTTAGGAAATTTCTTCGTGAGGTTGAATTTCAAGGCTGTGTGCAATTATTTACTTATTATATTCCAACTACATGAATAAATATAACAAACACACAGCTGAAGAAGCACAAAAGGGAACAAATAAAGTAAAAAACAAGCAGAAAGCAAAGAGATGCTGCAGATTACAAACATCACCGTTCCATTTCTGCTTTTAGGATGATTTGAAGCTATAAACAAACCTGTACTATCGTTTTGTTCTGACTTATTAGCGTTTCCCACACACACGTACGGTTTCAAAGGCTGAAACCTCCTAGTTAGCCGTAGCATCGGCCGCCTCCCCGTCTGCTCATCACTGGCCTGGCTGTAATTACAGACGCCTCCAAGAAAGACAAAAGGAGGAAGCGCAAAAGCGGCGTGGCCTTTTAGCCCAGTGTGTGTGGCTACACCTGTGCTGCGAGCGTGGGCGTGCGTCGTGTGTGAGATGGAGATCAAGCGGGGGCAAAGCCAGAGCAGAGAAGGCTGGTCACCCTTTGAGCTGCAGCAGTTAAACCACCCACTGTCGTGGTTGCTCTACTCTCTCTGATTACCAGTCCTCTCTTGTATCCAACTTTTTCCTTTCAGCCCGTGTCTCTTTCTGCATCCACGGCTTCACTCTTTCTCTGTAATTGCTGCAGCTCTCATAGATAAGTCCAACATCAGAACAAACCTGTGATTTCTGCCCCTGATCAAAGATGAGATAGAAGAGGTATGTGAAACAAACAAACTGATAAAACACAGGCTAAAGGAGAATTGATCTCATCTCTGCATTTGCAGATGGGCCTCGGCAATCGAGCATAAGAAACTTAAAGCTCCAAATGTACTCACCATCACTAATAATACACCCCTCTGGAATAAAGGAGGGAAAAGTTTTTATTTAACAGGCTAATTAGCTTCTTTTTTTCCAGGCAGCTCTCTGTGGAGATTTTAATTATGATGTGGCATCAGTTGGCAATTGTAAAATGGAACGGACGTTGTTGATCAAGGCTCCGTTGGAAGGTGGCTTAGATGGAGGCAGATAGAAGCTGGGCACAAAATGAAGGAGAGAGATTATGGAGCCAGTGGAGAACCGTGTTTAACTGACAAGCCACAAACTCTAAGACCCAAGCTGGCAGGAGGAACCTGCACTGAAATGATTTTATGACAATGTATTTATTCTGTTGTTAAACGGTGGAATGAAACATCTAGCGGCAACTGTTAACGTGCACCGTTTGAATAAAAATGTCACCTTGCTGCTTTTGAAAGAAACCAAGAAAAAAGAAAATTGAAATCAGTTTTTCAAATAAGACAAGGGTCAGGATCACAACCCTAACCCAGACAGATGAAAAGAAGCCTGATACGTATTTTCTCGTGCACACTAAATCATTTTTTATGGAACTGAGGAAGTATTTTAGTGCAACAAATAATCTCTAGTAGCCAAAGAAGCTACATTTATGGGCGGCGGTGGCAGAGGAGGTAAGTGTCTGCCCCGCAGCTGGAAGGTTGCAGGTTGAAGCCCTGCTCAGTCTGTCAGTTGCTGTCATTGTGTCCTTGGGCAAAACACTTAATCCACCTTGCCTGCTGGTAGTCGTTGGATGAACCGATGGCGCCTGGGTACAGCAGCCTCGCCTCTGTCAGTGCACTCCAGGGCAGCTGTAGCTAAAATGTAGCTCACCACCAGCGTGTGAATGTGTGTGTGTATGGGTGAATGACTGATTGGTTATAAAGCACCTTGGGGGGTTCTAGGACTCTAGAAGGCGCTATATCGAATACAGACCATTCAAAACTATGTTGCTGAAAAAAATACTTAAAGTTACCCAGAGGTTCAAGTTAAATGAAATATTTTGTGTCAGATTTTACACTCTTGTGATGCCTGTATGGGGAAACAACTAAAGAGAAAAAGTGATTTTATTTTCACGTTTTTGACAATGTGTGCACAAAACCTACAGAGCTCCCACAGGTAAGGACGTGTATCTGGTGCACAACAGAAAATAAGAAGCAGTTTTCTACTTTTATTTTTGTGCCCAGAAGTAAGAGTGCAGTAGTTTCTCATGCACATTAGAAATGAATGTGTGCATAATTTATTTCTTTTTCTGTGTCACTCTAAGGGTTCCATACTCATTCTGAACATAGTTCTTCAAACCTTTCTAGTGTGTACTAGGTTGGTTTTTTGTGTGCACAAGAACAAATCTGTGAACAAACAAAAAATATGATTCATTTTTTTAATATAATTGACAACAAACATAGTTCTTGAGTTATTAGAGGACATTATTAGGTCTTTTTGTGTTTTTTTTAATTTAAAATATGTTAAAAGATATAATTGTCATCATTAGAGTTTTAATTTAAAGACATTTAGCTTGTTTGACTTCTGTATTTGCATTTTTTTCTCCAATGTCTCCTTTTGGGCTCCGTAGATTTGGCATAAGATACATTCATGCATTCATCCAGAAAATGTCTGTAAGCAGGGTCGGGTAAACTAAAGGACACATCTCAATCAATAGGTCCACATCTAACTTTTTACGTTAAATTGTCAATTTTTGAGATGAGACACATTATAGCTGTGTAATTAGTAGTTTTATTATTTATTTATAAACAGATGAATCATCATGTCAAAAGTTTGGATTTTATATTCAAGTTGACGCGAGGATTAAAGAAAAGAAAATCACCATATTAGATAAACCCATGTTGCTAAAAACACAATTGTGAAGAGAAAAAGCTGTTTTGATATAATTATGTAAACAGATGGTCATTTTTTCCCTGCAGCTTGTTTTATAAGGTATTTTCTACCATGCTGATTCCAGAATGAAGCAAAGGCAAATGCATGATAAAGAAATGATCGCTTTGAGCAACACATCAGACAAACTCAGATACATCTGAGGAACTGCTGATTTATAGATACAAAAATATACATATATCATGAAAGCTGAACCTTTAAAAAGAATCTTGGGAGTTGGCAGAAAATTGTTCACACAAGCCGACACATGCACACATGCAGTAATTTGATCAGCCAAGTATCATCTGTGTGACCACTTCCTCTTCCTCGGTGTGGTGAGAAGGAACCTGACACCCTCTGTCCTGTATGAGAACTCCTGAGTCATCACTAATATGAGCAAGAATATCAACATTTAATATTCACAAGGGGACTACAGAGGTCAGAGCCTGGTCTAAGGAGGAGTCAACACTATTGCTGAGCAGTAATGATACAGCTTGAACTCTCACTTATTGTTGAAATGTCTTTTTCTTCTTGCTGACAGCTCTTGGTACTCCTAAATCAGTGCTCTAATAGGTTCAAACAGCATTAAAAATACTTATTTTGTATTTGTAGGTGGCAGTAAGCTCTGGTTTGACCAATGACTGTAGATTTAATATGGACAAACCCCATCCGCGTCGTCACCCATAGGTTTCTGAAGAGCTAATTTGAAGCCCAGTGGGCGGTTCCCATCTTGGCTGCGACAGTCACTGCCGGAAACTACAAAAATGGAGCTGAGAGCGGGGCTATGAGTGTGACAGCAGATGATTGACACCCATCAAACTCTGAGATGATGTAGCTACAACCTAACTGAGCTAACTGAGCTAACTCGGAGCTAACGGAGATTGGCGAGAGCTTTTAGCCAGAAGACCATGGTTGAAAAATCTCCCAGTTAGCTGTAGAAAAATCACGTCTCTACAAAAATTGCACTTTTTTAGGAAATGGAGAAAAAAAGTGATTATTTTGCAATGAATAACACTTTTTGGTAATAATTGACACACGTTTTGACTCTTAATTTAAAAATGATCCATAAAACTAATAATTAATGGTAAATATGACCAATACAGCTTTGGGGAAACAGCAACAAAACACAAAAAATGTCCTTAAGTGAGTCAGTTATACAAATATGAGCTACATAAGTTGTGGTAGTAGGTGAGAGTTTTGTTTGTGCATTTGACTGATTCTTTTATTCACTGTAACCTACACAAGGGCAAGACAGAAAGGTGGGTGCGGTGTCTTGCCCAAAGACACAGCAGAATGACTAGGACTGAACTGGGATCCAACCAGCAACCCTCCAATTACCAAACAACCTGCTCTACCTCCTGAGCCACTGTCGCCCTCTGATACCAACTCTGAGCTTGACAGACTTTACAATATCTTGTCTTATGGGGAGCTTTAGTCACACCCATCTATTTAAACTGCCAGACTGAGCCAATCAAATTAAAGATGGCTACCACATCTAATCGAGATCAGGAAACACCATTATTGACAGTTGGTCAATTTTAACACTGAGCTACAGTTTGATTGAATCATTTAGAACATAGATTTAACCAAAAAAGCTATAATTCTCTAATTTCTCAACACAAGATGATGGTTTAGAACTCTAGCATGGCAGGCACTTCATAAACATCAAGATACACCAGGCTTTGATTCTAACGTCAACAACCAAACGAAAAGGTAAATCTCTTTGGGATGGCTGGCGACAAATTCAAATTAAAATCCTGCGATATCCATGTTTAGTTTTAATGATACATGTCATTGTCTGTATAGTTAGAGCCCCTGCTAGAATACCACATTTTGTTGGGCAAACGTTTATCATGGTACCAATACAACTCAATGAAAAAGTCTTGTCAATATAAAAATAAAATAAAAAAGACTCCTGGGAGTTTTAAACTGATACTCCACCTCAAAACATCTGAAGCTCATTAATATTGTTCTCTGAGTTTTGCCTAAATGGGACTAATAATTTTGTAAACTTCAGAACTCTGTGATGTGTGTGTGTTTGAGGCTCTTATTTTGAAGGGTTACAACAATAATTAGAATTTATTTATAGTTTGTTGATCCCCTTGGGGAGATTATTTCTCTGAATGAGTGCAGCCATTTGTAAAGCAACTGGGGGGCAACTTTCAGGATTCAGGATGTTCGCCCCAAAGAAACTCAATCACATGGCCAGCCAGGGCCTGGACTCAAACCTTTCAAGTTCAGATCAGTAAACAACCACTCTGCTACAAAATAGATAATAGAAAGAGCTTCTCATTTATAAAATGCCTTTAATTTTTTTTTATTTTGACTTTTTCTGGTAATAGTATGACTTTTCTCTCAACTTTTCAACTTTATTCAGGAAATGTTTCAAATTTTCCCAGCATTTCGACTTTAATCTTGACAAAACTCACCTTTTGCATCCTTTAGTGCCGCTATGTGGGTCCCTACTGCCTCTATAAACACTCCAAACATGAAAAAAGCCGTCCATTTGTTTTTGTCAGTGTTTGTTTTGGGGAATTATGTGCCTAAAAGGAGCCATTTCAAAAAGGCCCTGTTTGTGACATCACAAACAGGGAAATTTGCATATAACCACCTCTCAACTAATGGAGGACCAGCAGCTCTACTCCAAGCTCCTCCCAGACATTGGAGCTTCTCAGCTTATAGCAGCCAGAGTGGGAGTGAGTGGGCGTGGCCAGCTCCAGCTTGTTTTCTTAAAGTGACAGAGCCCTGAAATGACTCCTTCTGGAAGGTACTGAAAATGTCAAGAATAAAATTGAAAGTAATGACTGACCATCTCTGCTAATGCTGAATAAATGTTAAAGGCTACTTTATTTTAACCTTAGAAA
The DNA here is from genome assembly GCA_006937985.1 of Aphyosemion australe. Taxonomy (NCBI): domain Eukaryota; kingdom Metazoa; phylum Chordata; class Actinopteri; order Cyprinodontiformes; family Nothobranchiidae; genus Aphyosemion; species Aphyosemion australe. The sequence continues at coordinate 232,341 of SSNS01000208.1, read as the reverse complement.
ATGTCTTGCAATTTTTCTTTTTTTTTTGTTTGATGCTGTTAAATAAGAAAGGGAGGGAAACTTAGCTTCATCTAACTCCCTTTGAACTGAATAGCTTTTGTTATCCCTGTTTTTTATTACCATTTCTTTTATTTTTGTTATTTCTCCTGATAGCTTGCTTTATTTTAATCAACATTTTCACTATTGATCCACTTGTTCAATAAACCATTCATTCATTCATTCATTCTTTCATTCATTCATTCATTCATTCATTCATTCACGTGAGAAAAAAGCCTCATATAGTGAAAATGAGCTGTAAATTAGACACAGCAGGGTGCAGCATTTGATGAAGTAACCGACAAGGCCAATGCTGCCAATAGAGATGATTTGTTGAGTTCCACGAGGGCCGACCTTCAGCTTTAACAGCAGCGAACAGAAGCAAACACACAAGTTCTGAGGTGCAGGCCTTCCCTGAGCATGCACTTTAATCCTTATTGGAAATGCAGACGCACATTAATACACGTTTTTAATGAAATGTGTGAAGTATAAACCACACAGATGCCATCGGGGGAGTGCGAGCACACGCATCCATCCCACTCTGCAAGAAGATGCGCACTACAAGATGACAGGTGCAATCAATCAGGCTGAACAGGAGCAAGTTTGTGTCGAAAATCAATCAGAAAATCAGATTTAATACGAGACAACTCGGATCATTTATAAGCCTAAACGAGAGGAGGAGAAACCCTCAGGAGGTGCAGACTGAGCCGGGTCTAATACTGCCACCCATGCGCGCTGCGCAGTAGTGCGCCAGGAAGCACGGGCGGTGCGCAGATCCGCCGCCAGAGGGCGCACCGTTACCAGGCTCTCTCTCTCCCCGTCTCTCTCTTCCTCCGTCTCTACCAGGGGATGCCGGAGTCCGACTGCAGCTCTGCTCTCATTCATGCTGAGCGCTGCTCTCCTGTGCGCACGGATCTGCAGAGCTGCTGCTGCTGCTGTCTCACGAGCTAAACGGGAATGTGTTCTGCTGCAACTCTGAGATTCTGAACAAAACATTTATTGAAATAAAAAAGCAGGTCCAAGTCAAGCGGCTTAATCAGTAAGTAACCAAACTTTTTTCGTGTTTCTCCTTTTGGCTCCTTTACCTGAAGTGTTGGTGACGTTCCTCTCCTCCATGTTCTCGACACGTTCCTCTTCCTTTCTTCACCTGTGACTGAACTCCACATGGACATTCTGCGCTGCTGCTGCAGCTGCAGCTGCGGGGACATTTGGGGTTTTGTTTGTTGCACTCACGCGTCTTGAAAATCACCTGGCCGTCGACGCACGCACGCCGGGGCGAAGCAGCCCAACGCACGCCGGGGCTGCGGATGGATTATGTTTTAAATGACGGAACGTTGCCTTTTTACTAATGAATATTTTTACTTTTGGTGGAATTTTCTCAAATTCTAGGGTTCCGTTCCACTTCACCGCTAAATAATTGCGGATGTTTGGAATCAGAGGAACGTTTTGGTTTGTTTTGTGATCCTTTGGTACGTTAAAGTTCTCAGATTGTTTTTGCAGCTTGGAAGTGGTGATGTGACCCGTTTCTTACACGTAGTTGTGTTTTATTGTTATTAATATTTCCCAAAACATCAAATCAGCTTGGAAACACAAGTTGCGCTCCCTGCGCGTAAAAAGATTCCACGCAACAAACCCGTGCACACCTGTGTGTTAGTGGGATGCATGGGCTTTATGTGCTAAGTTCTGCACTCATGTGGGTGCTTTTTCTGTCATAAATGTGTGTGCTGCCCTTTACCCACCTACTTCTAATCATCTGGGACTCGCGTCAACACGCGCTGACAGTTTTGTGTCACCTTATGAATTTTTGACTTGTGATGCGTAGGTGCAGGATGATGTGAAGAGACTACGGGCATCATGCCACCGGTCTGGCTGCCAAGTGCACAGAAAAAGAGGAAGAAAGATGTCTTTAGGTGGTGTGAGTGTGTGTGTGTGTGTGTGTGTGTGTGTGAGGGAGAGAGAGAAAGGATCACCTCTTTCTGAACATCTCCTGCTTTCATCTCTCTGAAGGTTTGAAGCTTGTGAGGATGAGTGAAACGGTGTGGAAGCACTGGAGAAGGATGCAAGGGACATGAGGAGGAACTCACCCCTCCTTCCCTTCCCTGTCTCCCTTTCTTTCTTTTAAGTGCACGTGTCATGATATTCCTGCGCTGGGACTGGATGATAAGGCAGAAACCTTGAGCATCACCTCCACTTTGGAGCAGAGGCGTGACATCCAAAGTGACTGCACACATGGTTACGCTGACACGATGACTAGGGACACATCAGTTCCTGTTACACCTGCGAGCACAAAGAGTTTTCACGAGGCTTCAGCCCCAAATGAGTCACAGAAAGGACTCGGGCAGCGGCGATGTGCTGTTTGTGCTCTGAGCTGCCTTTAACCTAATTACCTAGTTTATTCTTGGAGTCTTTTATTATTCATTTGCTCTTAGAAGATGCAGTCCCCTCGTCTTGCTCTCCATGATCAATTTTTTCTGTAATTTAGACAGCATGTGGGTGCTGAATCCAGCGTTCTGTCAGAGGGACTTCAAGTCTGTCACTTCCCACGCAAAATTTAAAGCATTCATCTCATATTTAGTTGAACTTATCAAACCTGCAGCTGCACTTGCAGGATTAGGAGGAGGCTGTTGGTGTTTAATCTGGAAACACATGCAGGTTTGGGTATGACAAGTCTGGCATCAGTTTAAGTTGAGGCTTTGATTGCGAGTTTTAAAAGTGGAGTCCATCGTAGCAGTAAAGGTTTTATTGGGTTGGAAGCAAAGGGAGTGTGTGTGTAGAGGAGGTTGTGCTGGGGCCGCTTCTCCAGCCCTCAGTGGCTCGGACCCCGACTGAGATGAGAGCTGCAGACTATCGACGAAGCACCCCGCGGTCCGTCTGCACTGAGGTGGTTCATACCTCGAGTGGCTGTAAGAAACGAGTCCAGGGGGAGAGGAGGCTGCACGGTGACAATGGAGCACAATGATGAAGCCCGAGTCTTGTTTAGTCTGTGGAACACTCAGCGACAAGGTGTGCTGTTAGGAAATGTCCACAGGAAGTAATAAAAATAACATTAAGCCAAGAGGTTTTATTCAAAGGGCCTTCAGGAACCTGGGTTTGTGCACCGCTAGGAGTCGAGGAGCTGAAGCGGCGACCCGGCACTCTGAGAACTTCTTTTATGTTAAACTTTAAAGGAAACTGATATTTCACAGCAGAATGTCCGTTTTAATTTGACTTACTGGGTTTTGACTAGCTTCCAGTCTTAGCTCTAACCAGTGGAGCGGTGGTTCCGTAGTATTTACTGCTATTTATCCTGATCATGAATTTGACATCAAACTATTGAGATTAATATGCAATAAGGAGAGTGAGGTTACAAAAGTAGTCAAGTTTGAAAATTCATCTAAATTCTGTTAGTTTTACTAAAGTTGAGACTTTATAGTTTCGTTTATTTTGCACCACCGTTCCCTGCTTGTTTTTTTAAAGTGACAGATCCCTGAAACGGCTCATTCTGGAGGGGACTGAAGGTGTCAAGAATAAATCGGCTGAACTGGATTTATGTGAGAGGGGTTTAGTGCAAAGAACTTCATGAACATGGTTTAATTCGACCATGAAACCATTGCAAAATTTAAAAAATCCCCTTTAATGGACCTTAATTCTATTTGGAGTCCTAATTGTTATTTGTTTATAGTCATGAGCACTTAATACACTTATTATGGTAATATTTCTCCTGCTTCGGATGTATGGTTGTTTTGCATCTTGCTGTTATAGTTCTGACTCGTTAAAGGAAGTAAAACACCACGATTGACTCATTATTCACTTCACACACATTTCACTGTAATTTCCAGTTGTTGGTGATTGAAAAAGTAGCTTAAGATATTTTTATAGCTGACTATTTGCTTCTATTTCATTGTTAGCTCAACATTAGCCGCTAGCCTGCTTCACCCGATATTAGAGTAAAACAAAAAGATGCCGTGGCTTCTTAGGGGTACAAGAAATAACTTCTGGGTCGCTCCTGTTTACTGGCTTCGGTTCTTTAAACAACTCTGGAGCTTTTTTCCCGTCGGTGTCAGCTTAGACTGTTTGGGGACTATTTTATTGTAGAATTCTTACATATTACTCCTTTAAAGCTTATTTAAACAACATTAGGAAAGGTGATGAAGGCAAAAAATGCATGACATTCTTTGCTGCAGATGGTACATTTTTTATTTAATGGAATATTAAGAATAAAAACATTTATTTGAGAAGGAGGAGCTGGAAGGAAGAATTTATGAATGAGGGAAGCTTTTAGGTACGTTAGCTTAAAAGGTTTTTGGAACTGCATTTGAGATTTTTAAAAACCAGAAACACCTTTTCAAAATAAGAATTAACCACCAGTTGTTGGCAAAACCTCAAAAACCGCCACATTCCTGTTTGTTAGGAAGGCAAACAGCACTTTTAAATAATTAACATTTCAGATGTTAAAGGTTTCTTGTTCTAACAGTTATTTAAAATCTGATTTTGGTCAGTCATGTTTGCAATTTTAGTCTGGGGGAAAACAAAATAAAATAATTGGAAAAACTTTAATATTTCTTGCATTTATTTGATGCAGCTTCCCTTTAATGAACCGCTCAATGGAGATGATTTTAGACGCTTCCAGATGTGACGGCTGATCTCCCAGATATCAAACACTTGCTTCATTACGTAATAAAGTAACCTGCAAAGTTACTTTTGATTGTCGTTTATTATAAGGGTTTCTGTATAATAGAGGCCATGTGGGTGGGTTATGTATTGTCCTTGTGTATTTGTCAGCAATTAAGAGTTTCAGCGGCCCATTTCCCTCTGCTTCTATAGAGCATGCAGCTTGTGTTTGTTGTCCCAAATGGCCAATTTCTGCCGTATGGTCTGTGCTGTCTGAGCAGTTGAGGCAGCAAAAATAATCAGTTGGCTTACCGTATGCATCGTTTTGGTTATGTGTGTACAGATGACCCACATCTCAATATTTAACCCATAAAAATAAATATATAAATAAACATTTTTTAAAAAAAATTTGAGCCCAGTCACCATATCTCCTTATGCATCCCATCCTCCCGTTACCGTTTCTCTCCTCGTACATAACCGGGCCAAGGTCAGTTAGAATGCTTTATTCTTGCTTTTTTTATTCCTGTCCGGGTTTTTTAGATGCAGATCTGTCTTCTCTTATCTCCACCGCTGGTTAGACTTTCCCTGGGAAGTGTGGGAGGGAGGAAAGGGAGGGAAACACTAAAATGGGGGAAAGATGACATCGGGAAGGATAAAGCTGCTGCAACACTGCGATTCTAGGGCATCATACTCTGTGTGCGTAATTTGAACAGCAGTTTAGTTTTCTGACACGTCTAAGAGGTTCATAAAACACTACGAATGAATGTAACTCCGTTACACCCACCTCTGCTCTATGTGCCGCCATGGAAAGCATCAAAGTCAGAAACGTATTGCATCAACTCCGAAAGGCTAAGCAAACAGAAGTTAACTATTCAAATATACGGGAGTAAAGTCTAAATCCTAATGCATGCTCTCATAAAAACCTCCAATTTTGCCACTTCTCTTAAAGAAAATACCCAAAACGAATATGGTGATGGTTCCAAAGAGAGGAAAAGCTCAGTTTAAGAGCAGCTAGAAGGAAGTAGCATTATGCTGAGGAATGAGAAATTTAATAAAACACGGACTTTTAGGGCACGAGGGATCACAGAGGTCCACGAAGGTGAGAGGAGGGTTCAGAGTGGTAATAAATGAATTGTCTGCTATCTCTGCTTCTTGCTAAGGTCCAGTGAAAAGAGTAAAGGGCCAGACAAAAGAGGCTGAAGAAATTGGAACATTGTAGGGGTGTGGAGGTTAAATGGAAGAGTAATGGTAGATGCTACTTGTCCATCTTTAGGACTTTTAGACCGTTTTTTTGTAAGTAGCAAACAAAACCAGTAAAGCCCATTTTCTAGCCAAGAACAGAACAGCTGTGTTTTTTTGTGTCGAATATCTTTTAGAAGCTGCCAAATTGATGTTGAACCATTTTAACCAACCATTTGGACAAAATTCACCCCTGAGCTAAAGGGAAAAGGTAAGAAGTGTTCTAGGTGAAAGAAAACATCAAAGAGCAGAAATAGATTTAAAGAATGGAGGAACAGGAAATAGGGCAAAAAGGCATTACTGGGGCAGTTTTGTGCTCACACAATGAATCTGGAACCATATGATTCATGGTGTTGGTAGGGAGCAATGTGTACCAAAGGTGTTGGGCATCTTCCAGTCCCAATCCTGCGGCTGAACGGTCACGTGAACGCTGTCATCACTACATCACACCCTTGAGAAACGATGCAGGTCTAGCCTTACACACACCCATTGTTTTGACTCTGTGACTACCTCACTTTGCAGCTCAGAGGTGTAAGAGCTGCTGCTTGACTTTACACCACCTTTGCTCTTTACAGAAACCCCTTAGAGGTGGGTAAGAGACATCTCAGATCTGGTTTGAAACCGTTTTTTGAAAGAGGCTACCATCGTTTACGTTGCATAAAGACGCACAGGCTTTCACATCTTTACATATTTTTATAACGAAGATGAAATTGACTTGTTGGTTGATTTATGGTTGGCAGCATGGTTTTAATGTCCACATGTGCCAACCTGCAGGGACGTTGCTGCAGGGCATGAACATTTATTCATGCATCATCTTGGTTCAGCTGAGTCCAAAGCTCCCCATGTATGGGTATGTAATCAGTCTAGGGTCCTTGAACTCTTTCAGCAAAGGAACATAGTGTGGAGAAGATCCAAGTGTCCATGTAGTCCTTTTATTGTGTCCTTGCTTTGTTGTAGTCTTTCTGAAAGGGAGAATGACTGATGTCTGGTAGCCAGAGTGCTCAGCACCATTTAGATTGGTAAATCCACATCACATAGGCTTAGTGGCTGTGGGGAAGAGGACAACACATTTTTTGTCATCTGGATTTTTTTTCTCTCAGGACGTCAGAAGTGCACCATTCTTCGTTTTGTGCAAATTCAAAAAGTGTTAATTTTGGGGTGTTGGTCCAATTTAACACTAAGAATAGAATAGAATAGCAAACTCGGCATGCTCAAATGAACACTGTCAGAGTTGATTTCAACACTTTTAAAGTGTCTATATGAGTCCACACCAGTTAATTTAACTCTTATTGGAGAGTTGGTACTTTAACTCTGATTTAGTGTCAAAAACCAACTCTTCTGGAGTTGACAATTTAACACTGGTGTTAGAGTTACTATATTAACTCTAACATCGGTGTTAAATTGTCAACTCCAGTTGGTTTTTGACACAAAATCAGAGTTAAAGTGCCAACTCTCCAAAAAGAGTTAAATTAACTCTTACTGGTGTGGACAAGGGCTGCACGATATTAGGAAAACTTGCGATATGCGATAACAGTGCTTAATATTGCGACATCGATACTACTTGCGATAAATGAACAAATACTTAAATCTTGTGTTTGTTGAACACAAGTAATTTGAAGTAGTAGTCATGCTGTTTGAATTATGAGTTCTTTCTCGCTAACATTTTCCGCACACGTCTCACCCTCAGTGATTGCGACGCTCTCTAAGCTAACTCAGGTGTTTGCTAGCCATCCAAATGAAGTGCCGTCCCCCTAGGCACCAAGGCATCGAACCTATAAGAACCCAACCGATTGGCCAAATGGGTGAAGGGCTCTATTTGATTTGTCAAAAACTTCATGCTTCCGTTTGACAAAATGCATTATGTGTAGCAAAAATCTGAGACGACCATTAATTGCCATATTTTTCTGTTCTTTGCGATATGCCTATTGTGCATGCTGATATTGCGATGACGATATTTTTGCAATATATTGTGCAGCCCTAGTGTGGACCCATATAGACACTTTAAAAGTGTTGAAATCAACTCTGACCGTGTTCATTTGAGCCTGCCAAGTTTGCTGTGTGTGAGCTTTGGTAGTGTTGGAGCTAAAATGCCAGTTTTTATGTAATGGTGTACCATTTGGAATAACCTTTGTACAGTTTTAAGTAGGGAATTTTACCGAATGGTCCAAAATTTGTTATTGGCGGAGGTTTTTAGACAAATGCAAGAGAACCACTGTATTAATTTTTTCTTTTTTTTTAATCTCCACTATATATTTATATATTTATAGCTATACGATGTTAGAACATTGTTAAGAGGCATGAAACGAATGTTTTAAGCTAATTTGTTTTCCAAATTTGCCGTTGCAGCTTTAAACAACAACCTTCATTCTTGTGAAAATGAACTGATTCTGTACTAAGTGAGTGAAAAAGCAGCCAACATCCCAAACGTTTTAAAATAAAATTGAAATACCTTCGAAAGGTGAAACAAAGATTGCTTAAGACCTTTTTCCAGTTCAGGATTTTCTGTAAATTCACATCTAAGAAGGAAGGAAGAAGGCAGACTGCAAAAAAAAAAAAAAATGATCAGGCTGCTGACAGAATCAATTTACCAGCTGGAGAGAAATATGGAGTAAACAGACAATGTCACCCATCTTGTGTTTTAACCTTTCAAAGCCCCCCCCCCCCCCTTCTTCAATCCACATTGACTCTGCTGTGAGGAAGCTGCAGCAAAAGGATGGGATAGACGGCACAGAAATGCTGAGTCAGGGACTACAGTGACACTCCCCTAATCATCACACACACACACTTGTGCGCACACACACACACACATGCACACACACATATTTCATTTTGTTGAGTGCTTAGTCCAGCCCCCAAAAAAGCTTATGAAAAGGGGATGGCACAGTGTTTGTCTGTGACTTAGTGTGGATGTGTGATTCATGATGTCCTTTATGAAGATGAGTGTGGATCCCAGGACATTGCTTTGCTCAAGGACGTCACAGCTGGTGTCCTGCTGTCCTCCTGAAACACCTGCAGTCCAAGCAGATCAGATTTTTTAAATGATATTTGATGGTTCTGGATATATTTTTGACCCGATTTTGGAGAATCAACGACCTGAATCCCCTAAATAAGCCAGAGAAACGAGCTTCCTGTTTCTAGTTTAACTTCTATTTCCCTTCTTCCATTTGTCTCATGCTTGTTCCTGGCAACTTTAAATCCACCTGCACTCCGTCTAAAAGAAGGATACGTCTGACGAGATGCGGAAATGCTGCAGTTTTGATAGTAGACGCTTCCACTCCTCCACAATAAAGAAAGCGGCGGGTCAGAAGCATGTTGAAAATCCATTTAACGGACCTTGTGGGTTTTCCGTTTAAAAGCGGCAGTGCGCAGGCATCTCCCTGGCCATTTAAAAACTACCCAGTGAATTGCTACTTTTATAAGGTTGTGATGCATGGGAAGCCATTATAAGGCAACACAGACAGGCAATTTAGCTTTTGAGAGACGCGGGAGGTTACAAATGGACTAAAATTGAAGAGAAGGTGTTGAGTTTGGCGAGAGCAGAAGTGACACAAACACAGAAGCAGCTTTTGTTTAGTGAGTCGACTTTACTAAATAACCTCGGTCTAATGGGGCTGTCTATTATTTTCAGTTTTGAGCCTATCTCTGGTTTTCTCTAAAGTGTATACTATTATGTGCTCGCTATTTTTTACCCTGCTGTGTGCCTTTCTCTGTCCTTTCATTGGGAATGTTTACACACTTCTGAAAGAGTAAAATAATGTTTTAATAAGTGACCCCATAGATATGATGAAGCCGTTTTCTTGCCATGTTTATCACTGAGTTCTAACTGGTGCGTTTTATTAAGCCAGATCAGACACGCCTTACAGCTAGCCACAATTGAATCCATTTGTGGTTTGACCTGTAATCAGATTACATCTGGTCAGATTTACTTGCTTAAGTAAATCTAAAGTAACCACAACATTGAGTATTTTGTCATTACGGGTTTTAAAGGTTCAATTGTGATCCAAACGTGTTTTTTCCCACTCTTTGGTGACTTAACTTTCCATTACAGGGAAGCTTTTGCTTTGCAGCAGCCTTTGGTCTGTGCTAGCTTTGTAGTCCCACTGGAATCACAGCAAGGTTAGCCTGGCAGGCAGTCCTCCCAAACACTTTGATCCAAACTGAAATAACTCAGCTAAATTTGCATGGCTTCTCTTGAAAGGTTTTACAGGGTTCAGTTTAATAACCTGGGTGGTCCGCAAGGTTTCCTCATATTGAGGGTGTCACCTGGTATTCTGAGAGATTACGATAAAAATTTAAGACAAATATCTTCCTCAAGATAAATCGCAATTGGTTCAACTTCATTGGTCATAAATCAAAGAGTTGATAAGAAAATGTATAAAAAGGGTAGAACTCAGTGAAGCCTTGTGATTGGCTACATGCTAGTGGGCTTAAATGGATGAGTTGTGAAGCTCCAGCCCTCTTTTTCAGGAAGTAGAAGATGGTTACTTTGATAGTTACCCCACTTTTTAAATGAAAACTCAAAACACACCTGTTGAGACAAGCTTTTACCAACTAGTTTTAATTATAATGTCTTAGTGTTTTTATATATTTTTGTAATGTTTTTATCTTGCTCTATTTTTTATCTTGTACAGTGTCCTTGGGTGACTTGAAAGGCGCTTTTAAATAACATTTATTATTATTATAGTTAAAGTTGTGCGAGGTGGAAAATGGCAGGAATTGGAGTCTTACTCATTAATATTCATTGCTATGTAAATATCTCACTTCTGATTGGCTAACAGCAACTAAACTCTTCCGCGGCCTCCGTTCGCTCGTCTTTCTTGGGTAAAAAGTGCAACATTGATGTTTTATAGCACACGCCTGAGGGAGTTCTGCCATGTTGTGGGTTTGCTTATGCTAACATTAGCTTTTACTAGCTGAGACGCGGTCTGCTCGCAAACGCAAAGACGGATGAATCCCCAAATCAAATTTTACAGTGTGGCGTAGAGCTGTCTAGCCTTTTCTGACCCAAGTGTTTCCTCTGCGATTTTCTTTTGGCGGCTAAAACAGGAAACAGGGGTAGAAGACAACTTTCACATTCACAAATGAACCAGCATAATACATTTCTCAGTGAACGTCCTCTTTAAAACTAACGATATTCTAAGATTTTTACGTCCTGAATTCCTTTTATAGTTGTTTATGTTTGCATATCTGTCAGTACAGAGTTTTTGCCTTACATGTGCATTAATTTTCAGTTTTACTATAAGCTGATTGTCTTCTTGAGCCCACCTCCAGCTCATTGTTTCACCCTCTGGTCCAGAAAAGGCTTGCTGTCATAACATCATAGAGTAGGTTAACGGTGGAGAACAAAGTATAACCATATCAATTTGATACTGATCAGTAGGGGTGGGTGCATTTCATCGATGTGGCAATGCATCGCAAAGCTTCACGTGAGGATTCAGAATCTATTAATGAACGTCGAGCTTAACCGTAAGCGTAACCGGAGCCTTAACAAATGTAAGTTATTTGTTTTTGTGTAAGGAAGATGCTTTTTACTGGCGCACAATGTGGTAATCTAGGTGCTGTGGAGGAAAATAGAGGAACCAGCAGAAACGGTCCAAAGTTTGGGATCAAACGTGCAGCTACGGGCAGATTGGCTAATGCTGACTAAGCTAGCGGATAGCAGACTCACACCGTGAGTTCTAAAAAAACACGATGATCTTGGAACTAAGAATGACTAAACTCTACAAGCGGAAGAAAAGTCCCACCATCCTGTTTATTCGTAGCTGTCTGCAGCGCTATGGAGCAGAACCGCAGCAGCTACCGGGACTCACGTTGTTGTTGTTGCTACGTGATTGCGCAACACACCGCTCCAGGACTATGGCAAGCCGTTGTAGTATGTAATTCACAAACACTTCTATCAGTGAACGTAATTTAAACTGGATTATTGCCAACCTGTACATTATAGACATGCCACCATTACATTGTTACCAGTAGAAATGAAATGTTATTCAATATCTCAAAAGCTGTAAGACAGGTGAGGTGATAGCATGTTGTTTTGCATGTTATTGAACTGTTTTCTAATAATGTTCTGTTGTTAAATAAAGTAAAGGAAGGAGAGAAAAATGTTTCCCTAGCAGGTTTTAAATGTTTAAAGCTTTCCTGATTGAAGTTAAGTTGGTCAAAGTGCAAATATTTACACAAGTCATACAGTCATAAAATAAGATTTTGTCTTTGAAAAATAGTTAAATGTAAAAAAAAGTATTTAGTTACTGAGAGTAGTTTTAGAGGAACTGAGTTAATTGATAGGTTATTTATTTATAAATGTAGACAAAGAAGAAGATAATCAATCTCGTATGAAAAAAAGCATTAAAAATGTTAATAATCAAAGAATCATGGCACCAGTAATCGAACCGGCAACCATTATAATCGAAGAATCGAAGCATCGAAGCTCCCATAATCGAATAGAATCGTGAAGTACCGTTCTTGGAACACCCCTACTGATCAGTAAAAAATCCTTGATCATGACCCTAATCTGAAGATTTGATCACAGATCCTTAATTAAGACGCCCAATCTGTTGTTTGCAAGTGATCAAATTAGACTGATCTATCTTAATAAGCCTTTCGACAAGGGTTACAACACAGATTTACTTTATTATGTGAAACTTCTGCTTCCTTTCCAGGTTTTCCCAAACATAAATCTTTGTGTAAAACAGCCAAACGTCTTTTCTCCATAATTGTTGTGCCATATTGGTGAACTATTAGCTGCATTAATTCCTCTCGGCATTGCTGCTTTTTTAATTCAGACTTTCTAAAACCAATTGGGACTCAATCTGAAGATGCCAAAAGGAATCTGGGCTTGCAATCTAATCACAGTCTTAGCATAGTTTGTATTCATTTGGATTTATCCCGCTTTTAATTTGCTTCTCTCATAGCTGGTTGCTTCAGTTATTTTTTTTACCCTTTTATACCATCTGCACTGAGTTTTATCATTTACAAGTGCAGATAATTATTTAACAATGACGTATTGCTTTCATTCATCAGATATTTCTCACAACTCCTTGAAGCTGACGAGACTTGGAGAGTTTTGTTTTTTTGGGATTGGCATCACTTCCCAGCTCTATTAAAGCTGTTCAAAGTGTCATAAACCATAATTTATGCATGATTTGTTGGTGTTTTTGTCATTAATAAACCAACATCATGTGAAAAGTCAGTTTTTAAGTTGCATTAATAAAGTTCAATACCCTGAAGAAGCTGCGTCTTCTTTCTCTAGAGCAGTTTTTCTGCTGCTTTTGATTCTGATTCAGCCTTCTTATGTTTTGCTGAGTACACACACACACACACACACACACACACACACACACACACACACACACACACACACACACACCGTGTGTGACGGTTTTATTCCTACTTCCTTTCCCTGACTGGTTCTGTTGGTTTTGGAGATCTCTACAGACTGACTAGAGGAGGCTTTGCTGCAGGCGGCTCTTCCTCCTTAATGAGAGAAATGGAGCAGTTCCCTTCATACATGCGCTCCCACACTCATTCTGTGTGTGTGTGTGTGTATTTATTTACATGGTTTTTGTGGAATTGCTTGTGTGAAAAATCCTGTGTATTCGAGTCGGTGTGTTTTATGTGTGTAGCCATGAGCGTTCGTGTCTATGTGCGTCTCATGCCTCACGTCTCCGACTGTTTCAAATTCTTTCCTCTTGTGAAACTCGGGAAGCCGATCTGTTTTTGTGGCTGTTGAACACAACATTTCATTTTAGCGCTGTGCGCTGATGTAGATGACTAGCTTCTTTGTGCTTTCCTGGATGAATTCTGCTTCATTTTTCTTCCTCCTAGTTAGGGAAAATAAAAAATTAGAAGTTGTGGATGATGGTTCAAAAGTATGTTGTTTTGTCAAGAATATGCTGCTACCGGTGTCGTCTTTGTTTTATTTAAACCAATGCAAAGGTTCTACAAGGATTAGTTTTTGGCACTTTAAAGAGCAAGTTCACTCATTTATTTATTACGTTTGTGGTCTCTAGTAGGAATAAATGCCTTGTAAGTCAGTCTCTGGTTTGAGGATGTAGAAGTCAGCTGAAGAAGAAAGTGGCAGCAGACGGCAGGATTTGGAGACTTATTTCCTGATATTTGGACATCTCGCTTCTGATTGGCTAACAGCAACACGATCTACCACTGACTCTGTTTGCTCTGCAACGTTGATGTTTTATCTCCACAAATAACACAAGCCTGGAGGAGTTCTGCTGTGTTGTGGAAGCGCTAATGCTAAAGCCGACTGCACACTGGAAGCATCAGCGGCACGGAACGGCAGCGGAACGTCGCCGCTTCAAATAGAATCCATTTTTAGTTTGTGAGGGTGACACAAACCAGCCGCGACGCAGCAATTTTCAGACGTGTCCCAGAAGCGGCACCCTGCGCCGCTAAAGATAGGATCGAGTTCTATTTTTGCCACGTGCCGCTTCTGGGATGCGTCAATTTCCGCAGTTAACATAGGGCTCGACAGGAAATCACACTCAGGTTTCAGTGTAAAATGCCCAGTAGTTTTCAAAATTAAAGTCTATTGCACCGATGCGATTTCATATCTATGTAGATTACATCTATAAGTGTGATCTCACAGCTTTAACAACAGCATAAACAAACCGTGACCTTTGAAGTCTCGAGGGATTTTGGGATCTCGCGAGTCCAGCGAGGAGTGCGGCGGTGAAACCGCTCCGCGCCTGAGATTCTCCCGGTGTGCACTGGCAAGCAGCGAAAATCGCGAGTAAACCGTTCCGCGACGCTGATGCATCCAGTGTGCAGCAGGAGTAACGGTTAGCTTCTGCTAGCCCAGACGTTCTCTGCTGTTTCCTGGACGCTTAACCAACAAAAGCCTTAAAATAAAGATTAAACTGAATAAATTGGGGCATTTTTGTAATAAAAAGTGCAATATTATTAGCGTATATTATTATTATATCAGTCATATTTTTGAATAGTTATTGCATGATAATTTACCAACTAGAACATGTAAAACAAGCACAAATGGCATCATTGCTTTTTTCTTGGTGTGGAAGGTAAAGGGTCAAAGAGGCGGCTTCATCAGTACTAATTCACCACAAATGAATCAACAGATGAAAAGAATCTACTGCAAAGTGTGCAAAAAAAGTTGTCTGTGTCCCTTTCTGAATAAACATGAAAAGAAATATGTGGCGCAGAGCACAAAGTCCATGGATTTGAGAAAGTGCTCCAATTCTCTCATTAAGGAGATGGAGCTGCCTGCAGCAAAGCTTCTTCTAGTCAGTCTTTTGAGATCTAAAAAAACAAACACAGCTAGTCAGAGAGAGGGGGCTGGAGCAAAACATTCAAATTCTCATTCACAGCATACACACAGCAAAAGCAGAGGAAGTAAAAGGCAGTTAAAACAGAACCAGGAGGAGAAAGAATCTACAGAAATATCAGAGCACCATCAGCATATATGAGTGGAAATGCAGCTTAAAACATCTAGCTTGACACTGCAGCTGTAAATACTGTTTTTAGAAGTTCTACCCTGACTTTTCACCGGACAAATAAGCAACACATAATGTCTGCAAAGCGTAGCACGCAGCTATTAGCCGGCGTTGTAGTCGATGGGAGCGTATTAGTTTCTGAGTTCTTGTGAAGTTGTGGACCAGTAGCTGAACAAAACAAGGAATAAAAGAACGTCATACCCTCAACTCAAACAGGAAATGTTGCTGTAAATCCTTAGTTTACTTTTATCAAGAGCTCCTAGACCAGTATAAATTCCCTTAGGATTTAATTGTACTTTGAATTGCTGACTATCTTGTACCTGTTGCATCTGCAATCGGTTGCTAAATAAATAAATAAATACATTTAGAGGTGCAGCAGGTTTTTTTTTGGATTGTTGTCATTATTTGTTGTGTATCTGTGTCACGTCACTTCTATGACGAGTCTATTCCACTTGCGTTTGATGTTTTGTCACATCTCCTGTTGGGATTACTCCTGAGGCTACAAAGAGGAGCCATGAAATAGAAAAGCATGAAAGAGTGTGAATTGACCATAAAGCTCTGCCACTCTGAAGGGATTAGCAAGGGTTAAACTGCAGCTGATGATACATAAAAAACAACAACCAGACATTCGATTGTCACACACTTTCCCCGCTGCAGCTCATCGTGTTTATGATTCCGACAGAAAGATCCACAGGCTGCTGGAAGTGCATTATGATTCCTTCCAATCCTTCTAGGAAGGGGATATGTGTGTGTGTGTGTGTGTGTGTGTGTGTGTGCATGTTTTTGAAGAGGTGTAGTTGTGACCTGTAACAACCATGGGGCAAGCAGGCAGTTCCAAAGCTGAGCAGCATGGGATTACTGATGGGTTTTTCTCAGCATGCTGATTCTGTGTCATTTTGCACGAAGGAAAGCCGATGAGACAGAATGAGGAAGGAATAGCTGCTGGTGTTTGGTGTAGTAGTGACTTGGTGTTTTTTGTTTTGGCTTGCTAGCGTATTGCTAGAATATGCTGCACAACCGTCATCTCATTATCTCAAATCTATAGCGTGGGGAAGCCGTAGTAAGAGACGTAACTCCCTTTTATTGTGAAATAAAAACCAGTTAATTTACAGATTTCATAAGAACACTATACATTTACATTAGGGGTGGGAATTTAACATGTTAATTATGATTAGGAATGTTTTTTATTTTTTTCTAAACAATTAATCATAACAAATTTAATTAAAAAAATTGTTCTAGAGGCAAATTTTCTTGAACGATTAAAATGCGATTAATCAAAATTAATTACATCTACAATCTAATTAGATTAATATTTTAATCGAGTCCCATCCCTAATTTACATATAAACATATTTCACATAGATACGTATTTTATCACTAATTTCTTTGTATGTTCATTTAATGTTTCAGACTGACTTCATTAATTGGACATTCTGTAACATTATTTAAACTCTGTACGGAGCATGTGCATTGAATGTTTTGCAAATATGTTTCTTTATTTTGGGGGAAAAGTTTCCCGTAAGCAGTTTTTTGCATCCTGCAGCACACATGCTTATAAAAATTCTGCTGTTTTCCTCGCCCCGCCTTCGTCTCTCTGATTTTGGCGGTCCTGTTTGGGGTCTGGGAATGATTAGAGTACCAGAAAGAACAATCAGATAAGGCTGCTTCAGCGGCTGCAAAGGGTCATGGGTAGGGGTGAAAGGTCGCATTCCTCCTTTTCTGGGGTAGATCCTCTCTTCACACTGTTGCACTGTAAACCGTCTCAGCTGTGTGAGTGCATATGCACCGAGGAAAGTCAAAGTTTCCCTTTAATGCATTATTGTGTGATGCCACACTAAGTCAAGACTCTTGCAATATTAAGTTTATCGTCCAGCATTTCTTGCATAAAACAACGGAGGGTTGAATAAGTTGGGTGTTTTTTCTTTGCAGCTGTTGTTTTTCTGTTAAACCAAGTTGTGCCAGGCTGAGCTTGAACACGGCTAATGGAGAAATGGATTTTTATGTGTTTGTCCTGGTTCAGTGTTTTCTGGCACTTTCCTTCACGCTTGGAGTCTCAACGCATTTTTTCCACATTTTGCAGGCTGGAAAAAGGGGCTACATGGCCAGAGAAAGAGCTTTATACCACAACACACACACACACACACACACACATTAAACACGCTTCCTCCAGCTCTGTAGGTTGACTTCTTCACTGGGACGTTTGAACATGTTTCACCTTCAGTTTTCTGTCTAAACATTAAGATGAATAAACGTCAGATTTTATTCGCCGGCGCTACGATGAGCAGCCAGATTGGTGATGGTTTCATGTTGATTACGCTCCGCAGCTCTTAGCTGCTGATCTCTTGTTTATGTGAGACACGCGCCTGCTGGTGAAACACTATGTCAGCTACAGTAACACCGTGAAGGAGATTACTACTCGAATGCAATGAGTATATCAACTCAAACATCTGGTTCGCTCTGCGTGAGGGAGTCGGTTATAGACCTAAGTGTTACCACACTCCAGAGGTCCTTTAGAGGAACGAATGGGGGCTGACGCTGAGAGGGGGGGCAGCGCTACCAGATTAGGAGATTTTTATCATGAAATAGTGCTTGTTTCACAATCCATGGAGCTTTCCTTTTGTTTTTCACCGTCACACGGATATAATTAGTATGCATCACATGAGCGGTCCTTTTTATCGTTCTTTTCAGGTTTTCACTGATTAATATAGGAGAGTGTTTGGGAACATTCGTGTGAAGAATTTGTGTGCCTTTAAATATCCGACAGTCATTAGAGACGTCTAGAAAACATTAATTATTAGCAGAATATAGACGTGTTAAAATCTTAGTTGTTTTATTTTGTGAATATCGAGGTTTTCCATTATTTAAATCTAGGGATGCATGATATATTGGCATTGATATCGGTATTGGCTGATGTTAGTCATTTTTTAAAGGTGTGGTTCACTGAAAAAACATTTTTTATTTATTATTTCTGATTATAATCAGTCACTCTGAAATTTTCCTGCAAGCTGAACATGAAAATAGTCTCCTCCACCTATCTCCTGCATTAGCTTCTGATAGAAAACAGATGGTGCAACTCTAGGATTAGAAAATTCTGACAGATCTACGTCACACTGTCACTTAACATTCATGGACTCACCCATCTTGACTCACGACGGGGAAGGCTGTTGTTGGTTTAGCGTCCAGGAAACAGCAGAGAACGTCTGGGCTAGTAGAAGCTAACCGTTAGCATTAGCAACTCCACCACGCAGCAGAACTCCTCCAGGCTTGTGTTATTTGTGGAGATAAAACATCAACGTTGCAGAGCAAACAGAGTCAGTGGTAGAGTCGTGTTGCTGTTAGCCAATCAGAGGAGAGATGTCAAAATATCAGGAAATAAGACTCCTCATCCAGTGTTATCGCAATATCTTGCTGTTCCGTCAGAATGAAGGCGGTAAAAACTGCTGCCACCTAGCAGTCGGAGTTGGAACTGCACCACACGAAAGAAATACGGTAAAAGTGTAAATTCTCAATAAAAAATCATGATACTGCTTTAAAATATTGATTCAGTATCATAACACAAAAATATCATGATACTTCAGTATATCAATATTTTTTTACATCCCTACCTATATTTATGTAATATTGGTAAATATCGATTATTGTATATAACAATGATATTAACATCAGATATCGATATCGGCCCACATGTGTATACCAGTGCATCCCTGCTTAAATCCGAGGCATAGATCATTATACATGCTTGTTTTTTTTATTACCATAAGGTTGCTTGGAAACAATCATGCTTCCTTTCTGGTCATGCTTAGTGCAAACCTTTTTTTTTCGTGCTATTTCTCTATTTCCTTCTGGTTTTTCTTTGGTTTTGTCGGTTTTTGGTCCGTGATCCGGACCGAATTGCAGATATCACACAAATAATCCAACGGTTTGCAAGCAAATAAATAAAATTCCAGCCTGGCTATCTGACAGAACTATATTTAGGTTGAAGCAGAGACATTCAACTAGAATTTGGAGAAAGAAAAAGTGCAACTGGGTGTGTTAACAGTTTCCTGGTGCTTTTTGATGGGGGGGTGGGGGTTTAAGGGGACAGAAAGAAAAACAAGTAAACAAACAGAGCCGGTAAAAAGAGAGTTGGCCAGTGCCAAGTTCCAAGAACTACAGAAGTGTTTCACAAATTGATTGAAAATGTTCCAAAACATTTGAAATTTGGGATCCAAGGCTTTGACGGAAGCTATCACTTCTCTAACATTGGCACGAGCAACAAACGCACTGTATGTTCTCAGAATGGAATTCTGCCTCTCATTATGTGCCAAAAAGTCCTGGCAAATGCAACTGCTCCCTTTTTTTTAAACTGAAGGTTTTGACTAAAAAAAGAAGACGTCATTTTTAAATCAGCGTGTGTAAAGTGTGTGTGTGTTTGACATGAGCTTGTCTATTGATTAATTACCAGAATATTTATTGTCCTGAAAAGCCAATGGCTCAGCAAATTATCTCCCCTAACCTTGGCTTTTTGCTTTGATTAAAACTTCGAGGGTCAACTGTGAAAACGACTGACTAGGATAACTCACGCTAATGAGTTGCTGTTTTTCTACTCATTTAGTTTTACACTACAGCTGAAAAGTTGCCTTTGGTTCCACACACTGATTCTTAGCTCAGTGTCTGCCATTACAACCTCTGCACACACAGCTCTATTTAACTTAAATTGGCTCCCAATCCGGTGCTTGAACAAAGCTTCTCAGAAGTGATGAGTCATGCTGTTAACTCTGCGTTTAGGATACTGAGTTAGAGAATTTACATGTGGTTTGGTTTTGATGGTGTGCTTTTTTGTGCTTTGCAGAAAAAATGACAAAGCTGAACGGTAGCTGGTTGTAGTTGCCATATTGAATTTAAAATTTTATGGTTTCTTGCTTTAAAGAGTAATATTTGCACTGATTAGGCTCATAAAAAAGTATGGAAATGGTGTTTCAGTCAACATTTCTCCTCTTTGGTTTTACTAATATGTGTTTTGTTTAAAGACCCATTCCTTAACTTTACGGATATATGGTCTTTGTCGCCCTCTCAAGGCTTGCTGCGTAACGTCACTGTCGTAAAATCAAATCTCTCTCTCGGGCATAAGAGGAATGTTTACATTCCTAATGTCAGGCAAAACAACGAAAACAAACTTATCCAAGCAAGCCAAAGGGATAAAAAAAATTGCGCGTTCTAAACTCGCAAAAACGCTCGTTCAAGACGCGCGTTTTGGCGGACATAACGCTCGTTTAGAACGTGCGCTTTTTTTTATCCCTTTGGCTTGCCATAAATTGCCAGAAAGCAACACCCAGTCAGTACTTCCGGTAGCGACCTGAGCTCAAAAACTGTATAGTGCGGTAAACAGACGTGGGACCGCCCAACACTATCACAGGTATGAAAATGAACATAATAGATGATAGTATGATGCCAAAACTTTACAAAAAAGCATAATTTTAAGGTGTAAAAGTTGCGGAATGTTGCTTTAATATCATCAGAAAGCCTTATTAGTATTAGCTTCAATACAGAATTTCCCTTTTAAGAATTATGTATGATTTTTTTTAGTATTATCCTGTACTGTGACATAATGTAGGCAATACTTTTTTTTATTTTTGCACTAAGCCCACCCCCCGCCCCATAGAGCTCTATGCTATATGATCTGAGCACCGGTCAGCATTACCCAATAGCGTTAGACTACCGTTTACGTACAGATGTCAATCACAGAGCGTACTCAAGCATTTAAGGATGTACCTTGGCTGATGCAGAGTTGGCGACCTTTCTCATGGACAAGTAAGTTTTAAAAACATAAATATATGAATACACAACATAACATGAGCGTAATAATTGTAAAACAATGTGTTTTAGCTCTGTTTGTCGGCTAGAGGAGCGCATTCATGAATGAGGTGCGTTGCTTTTGGCCGTAAATACGAAAGTGGAAACCACGCCTTAGTGCAATACATGTATCAGCCACTAGATGGTGCCATTAGATTTAAAAAATAATCTGGAATTCAAAGAAGAAATCCAGTTTTTTCTCAGAGGGCACCATCTAGAGGTGGGAAAAATGTACTGCACCTTAAGCTCCTCTCCCTACTTCAGTGAATATGGCTAGAAGCAACGCCTCTCATTCATGAATGCTCACCGCTAGCCGGCCAGCAGAGCTAAAACACAATCTTTTACAGTTATTACTTTCATGTTATACTGTTTATTAATATATATGTATTAAAGACTATGTTGTCCATAAGAAATGTCGCTGACTCTGCATCAGTCTAGGTACGTCTGCAAATGCTTGTGCATGCTCTGTGACTGACATCTGTACATAAGTGGATGTCTAACGCTATTGGCTAATGCTGAGCGGCGCTCAATTGAAATTGCATGGGGCTTAGGAAAAAACAATCGACGTATTGGCTACATTATATCACGGTGCAGGGTAAGACTGTTACAGATTTCTAAAAAATCATATATAGTTTGTGAAAGAAGGAAATCTTGAAGTAGGGATGTTCAATATCTGCTTTTTAACAATGTCCGGTATAGCCTAAGTCTTAATTACCGATACGAACCAACACCAGCATGCTCCAGTCATGCATACTTAAACTTTAAACATCATCTGTGCAAAATATGACAACTGTTTCAATTAAAGTTAGGCCAGGTGTTCCAAACAAACAAAAATATCTCAACAACTAAACCTAGCGTCTGTCATTATTTCACATTTTGTAAGAGAAAAAGCTGGAGAGTTTGATGCATTAGATGTAAATGGTATAAAAGTTGTCATTAAAAGTGTGAAATCCAACACCGATATGCCGATATCGGCCGATAACATCGGTCATCCCTTGTCATAAGGTATACAGTTTTAGGATTTTGCATGTGTGGGATGAGAAACAGCTAAATGTGTGGGTAGCACCCCAAAATCCCATCCTATAAGCATCTGTTCACTCATATTGGCTTGTAAACTTTATTTAGGACTTTATTTAAACTGTACTGCTGGAAATTAGTGTTAGATGAAAACCAAGTTTGAAAAGGCAGCTGTTATAACATTTTTAATATATTTTTGTGTTGCAAACAGGTTTAGCAAAGAGATGGCAGGAAATAGATGCAGCCCAGTTCCTTCAACTGCATGTTTTATTCCCTAAATGTTTGAGACTTTTTAGCAAGCATGGGGAAAAGTCTGAGTTTACAGCCACAGAGGAGTCTAAATGACTTGTCAAGATTGACTCGGCTGGAAATAACCTCGTGAACTCCTGTGATAATCTTCTCTCAGCGTCCTCCGGGGGCTGCGTCTCCCAGGTTAAGGGTACACAACATGTTTACAGTATTGGATTGCTGCCTTGGAGCAGCTCTGCAGAGACACGATCCCTTCGGTCTCTTTCTTTCTATCTGTGTCCGTCTCTGTCCTCCCACTGGGCTTTTCTGTGCTCTCACGCCCTCCCTGACCCTCAGGCCGAGGGGTGTCCCCTCCACATGCCTGAAGGAAAACTGTTGAGCGTCCGTACAAGGTTGGCGTGAGCTGTAATATAGGATGACCAAGTATTTATGAAGCAGCAGCAGGTCTGTCTCTCTGCGGATGGATGATATGAGTAACTCTGACATATCACTGTTTTCATTTTCTGACACGCTCAGTGTGTGATCCATACTGGACGATCAACGTTAGTAGAGCCTAGGGTGTCTGCTTTTCTACTCTAACCCTTTATAGCAGCGAATTCAACAACTGCAATCACTTTTGAGTATAAATCTAAATCTTAAAACTTGGATATGCTTTCTTTTTTAGCGTTTCCAATTCGTGTTGTGCTTTAAAACTAGCTTTATGTTTAGCTAATGGAGAAAAATAAACCTTTTAAAAAGGAGAGCAAAACTAGCCTATAATTTGCCTGAAAGTCCTTTCCAGCACATTTCATTTGCTCCCATTGGAAGGAAAGCAAAAGGAAGAAGGTTCCAGTACATCAGCGTCTTCGACCAGGACAGCTAACATATGCGGTTGATTATTTATGAACCCCTGAAGGTGTGTGCCTGCCAAATCTACACCGTGCTGCTGCACTCAGCTGAAATATTGCTTTAAGGTTAACAAGAGCAAATCATGAATATCTCCAGCTGCATTACCAAAACGCAACAAGCTGCAGGGCGACCTTCAAGTTTTCATGGCTGAGTCGGTGAGCAACTGGAGGCTTTGGGTTAAGATGTTATGTTAACAAGAGCAACTTCAAAGCAAGATGGTGTCGAAAAGGGAAATGTGTGTTGGAATAGCTTGATTAGTCTGGACGAGGTCCATGTGGTGCTTTATAGAAAAGTCTGCATGTGATGCAAAAATTCACAAGGGTTTGCATTTCTTTGAGGTCTGAATGCAGCTGTAGCCGTAGATGTTGTTTACACATATTGCACACTGAAGGTGAAGTCAGGTGGACGGGACGTGTTTATTTAATGCCTGTAACTGTTATTTCTCGAAGTTTCTTTGTTGTGAAAACGAGTCGTTAACAAGCATGCGCACACTCCCGAGTGCACATGAGCACACACACACAACAGACTCACTGCTCAGGAGAACGAGCAAACAGAATCTGCAGCAGGCTGGAGGATTTTCTGTCCACCACGATTACTAGAAGAAAGGGGGAGGAGGACTTTTTTTAAGGAGGTGAGCGGCTCCGAGCTGTAACGTGTTAGCCTAGTGAACTAGACCAAATTTTGCTTTGCAGAGTTTGGTCTAGGCACGCGTAATTGGAACTCTCGCAGCCTGCTCCACTGCTGTGGCTGTCCAATCACAGCTCGCTATAATTTTGGTTGGGCCAATCACAGAGCGAGAGTAGCCGATGACGTCAGAGCTGTGGCCGCAAACCCAAGAAATATGGCGGCGGCGCAGGAACCACGTTCGTTTGAAACGGCTTTGTCATCAACATTGGATTATTTAGACTCCAACGTGCGTAAGTCTGTCTGATATACTTAACGGCTTCTTATTTTTGTCAAACAAAGTAGTGCAATGTCCCAGTACACCTGATATTCACATGTTTTTATATAAAAATGACAGAAATCATTGATGCTAGACGCCATTAATGGCTCCCTCTTTTCCGTTGCTGTGATTACATCACGTTGTTCGTTACTCTGATTGGTCCTAGCGCTATCCAATTGCGTGCTGACATTTTGAAAGACAACCGTAGATCCCGCCTCACAACTGAGAGCCGTCAGTGGTTCGTGGCCAGACTATATATTCACATATATAGGATGGCTTGCCAGGCTAGTAATGTGTCATATCAGTAGGTGAGTGGTTGAGCCAGGTGGAGGTGCGGCTAAGACTCAGCTGGAGTCCACGTAGTACGCTACAGACGTCACCCTGCAGCTCTACAGCCACCAGCTGTGGCTGATTCTAAATCAGTGTGGAGCAGAGTTTTAACCTGAAGATGGAGATAGAATTATGGTTTAGGGCTGAAATATTACATTTCAAGTAAGTTGTACTAAACTGCCACAATAATGATGACATGTCTACAGCACTATTAGACAATCATCTATACAGGTTATCAGCAAAAACAAGTTAGGTATTACTCGCTCTTTAAGTTTCCTAAGAAATCCCAGCATCGAGTCACTGACTTCTTGTATCGGTGACTTTACAGCAATCCCCATACTAAGCAAGCATGTAGTGACAGTGGAGAGGAAAAACTCTTTTAACAGGAAGAAACCTCCAACAGAACCTGGCTCAGTATAAGGAGCCATCCGTCATTGTTGTAGATATTTATCTGCTATTATATAAAAAAAATTCTTTGTGTTTAGTCTTCTCGAGCCATAAAAAGCTTGACTAGAGTTGATGATTTCCATCATAAGTCATTATTTCACCTCATCATTGTTAGAAATGATGGCAGACAGATATTCTGTAGTTAAAAATGTCATGCAACAATTAGAGAGGGAGCTCACTGTAGGGTTGCTGAGTCATGTACATTTTACTGGACCTGCAGGAATGCATAAAAAGATGCTATCTGATTACAGTGTAAACAACTGTTTTTCTACTTGTTTTGTCGGGTGAATGTATACCATACACCAAACAAAAATCTTTTCTGATTCGTGCAGTTCTCTGAGCAGAAGAAGCCTACATGACCTGCAAACACTTCAGTTTTAAATGTTGACCTGCTCCTGACCCGAGAGTCTCACTAGTTTGACTGTCCTGTATGTCAGTAACACCAGTGTGCTACCTAATTGGTCCTTGTTGGAAAATTACCCTTTCGCTTGCCTGCAGGAAGGTCAGAGGTCAGGTTTAGCAGCAGAGGACCCAGTAGAGGCTTGGTCACTCACTCTGCTTCTAAAATTCAGAATTACCTTCCAGCTAAAGACAAAAGGTGGGCTGTAACGTTGTTGAATGTGTGTTTCAGACGTTTCATGATCAGATTTGAATGAAACGATCAAGATTAGCATTGGATGTAAATCTACCACTGATTGACTCTTGGAGTTAACGTTGATCAAAACACGAAACGGCCACCAAGTTGGTCAGATAATGGGCTACAGTTTGGTAGGGCAGTAGCCAACACCAACATGTAACTTTGTGTGCCAATTGATCAAGCAAGTTTAAGTTTAAACTGCAGCCATTAACTATTGCAGCCAACCATGTTTGCTTGTTAGCAAGAACTAAACTGAATTCAATGACAAAAAAATATCCATATATCCAAATATATCCAAAATGGCCACTCCAGTTGACCGTAGCATGCACCAAAGTAGCTCTAGTAGCTGAAATTTGGTGCATTACATCCCATCACCTTCGCCAGAACAGCTGTAACTGTTCCTCTAGAGATGATGACCTTGGCTGAAACTGCTGGTGGGTGAAATTCATTGATTTAAGGTATGCTAGGTGTTTAATTGATGATGCTTTCTATAAAATACATGTGAAAAATCAACCAGTAAGACCAATAATAGTCCTTCTGTGACTGTTTGGTTCATTTTTCTGAAAACATAAAGGTCAAATCTATTTAAAAGTTCACTGAAAAGTGATAAAAGTTGACCAAAATGTTTTATAGACCAAGAAGAACACGTGCATGACGGTAAAATCCCTCCCCCTGTGAAGCTGTGGCCCGGCTGCAGTCCTGGAATGCTGTCGGTTCTGAGACGTGATAATCAGAACCAGGTTTAGCGACCCGAGGATCTCGTCCAATCGCAATCAGGCCAATGAGGCAACTCAAGAATTCGCTCTCTTCCTCTGCGACTCTAACCTCACGTCAAAGATGTAGATCCAGATCTGATTAGGAATGGAACTGGAGCGGTGGTTTTCTTCCGGAACAGTCCAAGTTAAAGCAAACGAGGCTCCAGAGCCTCATTTGTTAATCTTTTTGTCCAAGCACATACGCAAGAATAGCTTTGTTGTGAATTTGTCCTCAAATTGGATTAAAATAAGTACTGTGTGCATAAATCGCAAGATAATGGTGGAGACATGTTTTTCTAACTGGAAACATGTCAAGAGAATTCACTAATGGTGTGTGCGAGTTTTCACTGTTCTGACAGAGCCCCCGCATCCCCCCTTTGGGGACATGTGAGTCTTATAGGAACCACTTTGACAAGCGCAGCAGGAGGAGATATTATGACAGGAAGCAGGGTCTGATAAAATGTTCTCCATGGACACTATAAATACAGACAAAGTCATTTGAGGGAGTTAAGGGATTCTGAGACTCGGATTTGTTTTCTTTTGAATTTTAACCTGGACAGAAAAAGTAAAAAAAAAATCTGATTAGCTAAAATCAATCAACGATGCAATGTGACAATTACACCAGCGGTATAAAAGGGGACATGTTATGCAAAACTCAACTTTTGCATCCTTTTGTGTTGCCATGTGGATCTCTACTGCCTCTGTTAACACTCTAAATGTGAAAAAAACCTCCATTCATCCGTTTATTTTCATCTGCTTTTCCGGAGTCGGGTCGCGGGGGCAGCAGCCTAAGCAGAGAGGACCAGACTTCCCTCTCTCCAGCCACTTGGGCCAGCTCCTCCGGGGGAATCCCAAGGCGTTCCCTGGCCAGCCGAGAAACATAGTCCCTCCAGCGTGTCCTGGGTCTTCCCTTGGGTCTCCTCCCAGTTGGACGTGCTCAGAAAACTTCACCAGATGCCCGAGCCACCTCAACTGGCTCCTCTCGATGTGGAGGAGCAGTGGATCTACTCCGAGCCCTCCCAGATAACCGAGCTTCTCACCCTATCTCTAAGGGAGAGCCCAGCCACTTATTTTGGTCGCTTGTATCCGTGATCTCGTTCTTTCGGTCACTACCCAAAGCTCATGACCATAGATGATGGTTGGAATGTAGATAGAACTGTAAATCCAGAAATCCTGTCCTTCCATTTTCTTTCAGTGTTTGGTTTTAGGAATTATGTGCCTAAATCAAGCCGTTTCAAAAAGCCCCTGTTTGTGATGTCATAGAACCCCCTCTCACCGCTCCAGGCCGGAGGAGCAGCAGCTCTACTCTTACCCCTCCCAGATATCGGAGCTTCTCAGCTACAGCAGCCTCTGTGGGGGTTGAGTGGGCGTGGCCAAATCCAGCTTGTTTTCTTAAAGTGACAGAACCCTGAAACGACTTATTCTGGAGGGTACTGAGATCACTTTATGCAAAGAACTGCATGAACATGTTTTTATAGACCATAGGGCAATTATAGCTTTAATTATAACCTGTTTTCTTTAAAGTAGCAGTCACTTCATACCCTTCTACTACATAGAGCCTGGAAATCGACTTGTGAAGATCATTGTTCTTGTGCAACTGTGAAAACGTCCCTCAGAGTTCATTTAGCAAACATAGGTGTGGGTAGAAAACAAATGTATTCCTACCGGTGTGAAATCCAATCATATGGTCGAGCTGGGATGTTTTCAGGTTGAGTTTCACACCTTGGAGGGTTATGTGAGCATTAAAAACTAAACACTGTAAATTTATGTATACATGTACAGAAAAAAGGAGAAAATTGTGGGTTAATTTTAGAGATTGATCTATTTTGGTTTTTCCATTGCTGATGCTGATATGTACAGGTCATGGTGGATTTTTGGTCAATATCTTGACGTCTTATTTGCATGTTATATTGTCACTAATATCAACCGTGACTGCACAACATTTCTGAACCTGATTGGAGTTTTGTGCACTGTCCAGTATTGAAATCAAACATTTAACCAAAGTTAATCGAATAAATCAATAAACTAAATATTAAGCAGTTGTTTTTCATGAACGTGAATATACACTTGAATAAAATTTGGCAGCTGCCCACAGATGTGCCTGACTAAAGAGGTACAGTATATCAACTGACTGGTATATCGGTCTATGCCTGCTTAATGAAACGTTTCAAAATTCATTGATTTTTAGTCACGTGTTGCAGGGATGATTGTTCTTTCTGTGCTTACGTAAAAGAATAGAAAAGAGTTGAATAAAGTAGATAAAATAAACACCAATAAGGCTAAACAGGTTAAATAAAACATTTAATCAACAAACAGTAGAACATCTCTAGATAGTGTCTGTCAGCACTGCATAAAGTCAAAAGTTTAAAACAAAAACATAAAGTAAGAGACAAGGTTGGGAAAGTAGCTAAAGTGAAAATTTTAAAATAAAATTTTAATAGTAAAAGTTTTTTTTGCACAAATGCATTTCGCTCGTCACATTTCATACTTTAGATTTAAACTAAAACTGAATAATTACAGAATTATAGTCGTTATCTTGAGATCCTTAAAATCTGTGCTGCTGTTGATGCTAATTTGCTCAGTAACTATAGATATAACATATAGAATGCTAATGTGGTCCACTTGATTTGTAAAATCTAACAGTAGGTGTGTGTGTGTGTGTGTGTGTAGGTGGGGGGGTTAAGCACTGTGGATTTAGATGAGCTCTGCCTCAATCTGATCTGAATGTCTGTGTGCACTTTAATAAGCACTTTAATTTACATTAAAGATGCAAATGTAGCCTTTACAGGGAGATTGATATGCATGGAGGAAGTGTGTGTGTGTGTGTGTGTGTGTGTGTGTGTGTGTGTACCACTTAATCAGGCTTCTCTGTTCATTAGCTCAGTGTAATTGTGTTAGCAGAGTTGCTGGCAGGGCGGGAAGAAAATATCTGTGTGTAAAGGTCACATCAGAGAAGGGATGACATGAGGGTAGATGACAAACACAGCATTGACACACACACATCCTGGCATTCACACATTTTAAATGTCTATAGCAACACACACACTCACTGACAGATTAGGATGACTTCGGTTGCTTTTGTAAGTGTTGGTTGGATCGCTCTCCTTGCCCTCAGGTATGGCTTTATGTGTGTGTGTGTATGGAGTGTGTAGGTGTAGGGTCTGTGCCGCTGAGTAGCTGATTCAAGTGGCAGTGTTTAATCAAGTGTGATATTCTTCCTCGCTAAGCTCGGCATATGAAACAAGCTGCAAAGGAGCAAGCGCGTTATCTCTTACGGCATTTGTGCTCTGAGCCTAAAAGATCTTTTTATTTACATTTTTTCTTCAAATAGGTAGCATTTGATCAAATTATGAGATTTAAAAGCTGAATTCAGTCCAAAAAGAGGAGTGTGTAGGCTTTGGGACTGGATGAAGAGTATAAATAGAAACATCAGTGAAAGAACACTTTAATTGACTCCTAAAACCAGCCTACCTGCATGTGTAGGTGTATAATGTATCTCCTTAGCGCACAACAGGATGTGCTTAAAATATTAAAATGTATTGTTGAGTTTGAACTTATTCGGGACCGCTGTGAGACTGCATTTGCATCGCCGCAAGCTGCTTTATAAAGCAGAGCTTTTCAAGCTGTGAATTGGGCGTCCTCCGAAGTGGGAGCGAGCTGAGAGACAAAGATATGACTTGCATGAGGTGAAAAGAGACGGCTGCACGATGTTGACCTGAAAGCACATGTTTTTGTAGTTTGGCTCACCATTATGGATCAGTTGCTAAAAATCTCAGCTTAATGTGGCTAAAGGTTGTACTGATTTACGTAGCCGGGCTTTGTTTGAGGGGAAAAAGGGCAAAAACTTGAACAGTTTATTACAGCCAAGCTTTATTTTTTAGCATTCGAATGAACTTCTGATCCATAAGGTGAGCAGTGATTTTTCCTTTCACTGTGTTCATGTGGTAGCCTGGCAAGCCATCCATATTTGTAAATATATAATCTGGCCACGACCCAATGAAACAACCCTGTCAAACCGCCTCCACACATAACTGGACAGCACTAGGACCAATCAGAGCAACAAACAACGCAACATTCTCACCAGTCAATGGGGCAGGCTACTATACACCGTTGACGAAGAAGTAAATACATACATTTTTGAAATAAATGACTAAGTACAGTACCTCTATCTGCTCATGTCTCAAAGAAAAGTCTAAATCGTCCAAAGTTGGTGCCAAAGCCATTTCAAATGAGCACCACTCATGAGTTGGCGCCATCTTTATGGTTTTTCCCTGTATCAGCTCTGGTGCAAAGCCCGCCCAACAAACTGTCCGGTCCAATGGTAGACCTGCAATGGAGTGTGGCTAGACCGACCTGCAGAGCAAATCTCTTTGCTACTGCTACAATTTGTCCTAATTTCTATTTTCATGTGGTCATTTTTTCTGTGGTTTTGGTAAAATCACATATCGCATCATTCACAATAATATGGTGAATTTTTCTTGCCTGGATTACGCTCACATAGGTCATGGAGCATGGCGTTATTAAAGTCTCACAGTATTCATTCATATCAGCGGGTAAAGAAAGATTCGTGGTCGTTTCTGAGGTGTTTGGCCGTTTGAGAGGAGCCAGTTGAGGTGGCTCGGGTATCTGGTTAGGACGCCTCCTGGTTGCCTTCCTGGTGAGGTTTTCCGGGCTCATCCAACCGGGAGGAGACCCAAAGGAAGACCCAGGACACGCTGGAGGGACTGTGTCTCTTGGCTGGCCATGGGAACGCCTTGGGATTCCCCCGGAAGAGCTGGTTCAAGTGGCTGGGGAGAGGGAAGTCTGGGCTTCTGTGCTTAGGCTGCTGCCCCCGCGACCCGACCCCGGATAAGTATACGAAAATAGATGGATGGATGTTCGACCTCCTCATTATGAAAAATCCAAACCAGCCAGATTTTTGATCCATTGCTTTGTTTTTACTTCTTAAAGACATACAGTCATTGACATACCTGCCCATTCACACCAGATTAAGACCATGCTCTGCCAAATTTGTCAAATTTGACAATACAAGGGGAATAATGACACTGTTGCATTCAACTTCACACCAAATAGGTTTTCCTGTTAGTGTCTACGTGTTTCCTCAGTGTGTGCCCTATGTCACTGATACCCTTCCTCTGCTCAGACCTTGAATACCACGCTGTTATGATAAGAAATCTCCCTCTGCAATCTCACTACGGGAGTTATGTGCATACTTAAAACCCTCAATAGCCCATGTGACGTTGCCAAGACCCTGCAAAGACCACTGAGGTTCTGGCTGATTTTTTGTAACATCATAGCGAAGCCTTCATCCAGCATGAAGGGGGCCCAACAAAAACAAATCTGCTCTAATAACAGAAAACTCTTGCAAGTTAGACAAAATAGCAGCGTATTCTCTTCACAGAGAACATTCATTTATACGTATAAGCTCGTAAAACAAGCCAGCTTTCATCCAACATGTTTTGTCTCCATACATCAGAACATGCTGGCACAATTCTGACACTTTCCAGGGATCATTGTCTCTGATGTCCCTCAACAAATGAACTAAAGTGGGGCAGCTGTCTCAGATTAATCTGTTAAATGTTATAAACTATGCAGCAGTAACAACGGCATGCCAAGGAGCTGGCTGAAAAACCACAAAAAATTTTCAACAGTTTGGAAAAATCTTTCTGGCATACCAGAAGGCACAAATCCACGGTGTCGTAAAGAACGCTTGAGTTTTAGGCCCATAAGGACATTCAGACCATGGTTAATGACCTGACACAGTGGGATAATTAGATAATTACCTAAATTTACCAAAGTTTAGGTCATGGTGACTGTTAATTTTATAATTTAATGAAAAGAGCAATAATTCTACAGTAAAATAATAATCACAAAACAGTGTGTCTCAGTCATGATGGAAGGGAGGTTACATTGAGACAGATTTCATTTTCAGGTGGCTGAGGGGTTGTCAGTTTTTCTCCTTTGGAAATGACCAAAGAGGGACACCGTCACTGTTTACTGTCAAGTCTGCGCCGAGCTAACGCTGCAGCGCCGGCATTTGTAATTCAACACCGACAGGCAAGAAGCTCCAGAGTTGTTTAAAGAACCAAAGCCAGTAAACAGGAGCGACCCAGAAGTTATTTCTTGTACCCCTCAGAAGCCATCGAGTGAAGCAGGCTAGAGGCTAACGTTGAGCTAACAATGCTAATGGTGAATTAGAAGGAAATAGTCAGGTCTAAAAATATCTCAAGCTACTTTTTCAAAACCAACAACTTGATATTACAGTGAAATGTGTGTGAAGTGAATAATGAGTCAACCGTGGCGTTTTACTTCCTTTAATGAGTCGTTCACAACTATAACAGCAAGCTAACAGCAAGACGATGTATTTATCTACTTATTAACTTACTGTCTTTGCTTGTCATCTAGAATCTTCTGTCGCTGATACGTAATTGGAAATAGCCATGACACCCACGATCGGTAGTGAGAAAGTAACTTTATGTTTAGAAAAATGGGCTGCAGTACCCACATTTCACCACAGGGTGTCATTTTTTAATTCATTCTTACATATTGCACCTTTAAATGTTCTTGAAAGTCAGAAGGTTTCCAAATGTGAAAGTGACCTGTTGTATAGTTTATACACTCATCATGACCAGAATGTTGAACTACACTGAAAAACGGAATTTGTAGGATTTACTTAACTCGTTTATGGAAAGTTGTTGCACACAATTGTTTTGCTTTGGCGGAAAGTGAAATTATTGAGTTGAATTAACACAACTTTTTCATGTCCAAAAATCATTGAGTCATGTTTTTAAGAATTGATTCAATCACTTTACTCCAACGCAATTTTTTCACTTAATTCCAAAACGTTTCAGTAATGTACTCTTATTATTACTCAGTATTACTTAACAATGCTTGGATTTACGTACTTTAATACTTCTTTGGCTCAATTTCTGGTCAAACACATTTTAGTCCCTAAATCTCATTGAAGGAAATCCCTAAAAAAGCGGAGATGTTAGGTTAGCATTACCTTAGTATCAATGTAAATTTTTATTTTATGAATAATTTACCCTTTTTTTTTAAAATTATTACTAAATATCAATAAACAAAGGAAGCTGTGTGGAAGCTAAAGGGTGAATCAAAAAGGTTTGATTCGAGGACACCATTTTTCTTTTGTTTTTGCATTTTTTTTATATAAACAGTTTAAAGTAGAATCTAAACCTTTAAAAAGGAACTTTTTCAAAAATTTTAGTTTATCATGCAAATTTAAACACGTTCATTCTCACTGGCTGGACATTAGTAGCAACAAATCTTCGTGGTTGTGACCAGTGTTGCAGCACCGACGTGGCAGTAAAACTGCTTCCTATTGGAGCTTAAACATTCAGTAAAATATGTCTGCTAGGCTAGTTGGGTGTATTTTTCTTAAGTCCAGAAATGAAGCTATTACTATGGACATGGTCTCCAATTTCATCTTTATAAAAGCACCAGCTCTTAGTCATCTGTGGCTGTTTTTAAATGCATGTACCGATAAATTCTCACTCCAGCTCAGCTTTTGTTAGTCCGGATGTAGAATTAAAGGTTTGTTTCTTTCTTTACTTTTCACTCGATCTCTTTTTGTTCCTCTTTTCTCTCCTTTCTTAATTGTCTTAAACTGCAAAATTGCACTTCTGTGGTGGGGAGCCATTTTCGATTATCTACGCCAAATTTTCTGATAAAGAACTGTTTCTGGGCCTATTCAAGCACTCACAGCCCCTCTAAATGGCTTTAGCTGCAGGGTCTCCTCTTTGGAAACCGCACACAACCGCAGACACACTCCACTGCAGCGATTTCAACATCCACCATGGGAATGATCCAACTGCACAGTATTTATTTATTTTTTAATTTTAAAGGTTTTTTCAGCTCATACAGATATCTGTCTCACTCGTTCTCACGGTCCTAGCGGCTCTCGACATCTGTTCGTACTCTCCTGCAGAACAATTAGTGTGTGCAGACACAATGCTTATGCTGTGATAGAATTATTTATGTGGAGAGCAGAGAAAATGTTGGTATTTTGTACGGAGGAGACTGTCATCTTTGCACAAAGAGAAGTTTGTTTCATTTGCTCAAACAATCTCTAGTAGAAGCTCGTAAATAAAGTGGTTTGGAGTAAATCGAGAGACACAAAGAATGGTTTGAGTTCTGTTTCCTTTATTGAAGGAACTTTATAAATCTTCTAAAGAACCAAATTTAAAGAATGGACATTTAAAATTTTGTAAATGGCTCTTTAAATAACTTCCTTTGGATAGAAATAGAGATGATTTCTAATCAATTGTTGAGATAGTTTAATCAAATCTGGGAAAGTTCCAGAATTGATTCCTCCCATTTAAAAATAACTTTAATCCCACATTTTTAATGTTTGCACAGTCTGCTGCTGGTTTTATGTTACATGTTAATTCTAGCTGTAATGAGAAATTCCAACAGCAAGTGTTACACCCTGAGCAGGAAGTGCTACAGCATGCTAGCGCTGCAGTTAAATTCAACTGCAATAAAGCAACACTTTTTACGTAAAAAACTGATGGTTGCTGTTATTTAACTTTAGAATAGCATGCACACAAACTTCAGTGAAATGTTTAAAGGTGAGTTTTCACTGACGAACGTATAATACTCACTCTGAGTTTCACATGCAGAACGTGAAAATAGTCTACCCCTATTTCCTCCATTGATGGGAAATAGATGGGGAAAAGCTCTGATTAGAAACAACTTGTCTTGCAACCAGGGAAGGCTGTTGTTGATTCAGCATCCAGGAGAGAGCAGAGCATGTCTCAGCTAGTAGAAGCTAACCGTTAGCATTAGCAACTCCACAACACAGCAGGACTCCTTCAGGCTTGTGTCATTTGTGGAGATAAAACATCAGCGTTACGGAGCAAACAGAGTCAGTGGTAGAGTCGCGTTGCTGTTAGCCAATCAGGGGGAAGATGTTCACTTTAGGGTTGAGCGATATGCAAACATTTTCAAAGCAATATTTGTCAGTCCAAAAATGATGATGGGCGACATATTTGTGCAGGAGATGTTTAGATGTTCTGTGGGCCTGACGCACTGCACAGAGTGTTCCACCAATCACAATCATTCGTATTCGGTTTACAGAATCAGGCTGCAAAACCTCATTGATTTCATTGGCTATTTGATGTGTCAATCAACTATAAACTGTGCTGCAGTTGGTTTGTGCTGCACACATGATAAGAGGGCGTGGCCAATCGCTGATGTTTGAGAAATTCATCTAATTGACCAACTTTAGTTTGCATATCATGAACATTAATGAGTAAGACTCAAAATCCTGCCCTCTCCTGCCCCCCTCTTCTCCGGCTAACTTCTATTTCCTGAAACACTAGCGCCAGAGCTTTTTTTCCACCGAGAACAACTCATAAGGCATTAATTTATACTAGAGACAACAGCAAATGAATTGAAATAACGAGTGTATGCCCTCTTTAAGACAGGAGGTGTTTTAGGAAGTCTAGTCTTGCTGCTAGATTAGCCGTTAGCTTATTAGCATCAGTTGAAATGATCTGAACTAACTCTTTAAGATTATTTGTACCAGTAAAGGTAAAGCATGTGTTATCTCAAATCATTTATTGTATAATTATTAATGAACTTACTGTTGCAACAAGAGTAATACATTCATTGTTGTTTCAAGGACTGATTTCTTTATTTAACTCACTAAGGGAAAAATTCCACAACAATACAGAGTTTGACTCTTTCAGGTCAGCAAATTCTGGTCAAGCTTGACAAAGGCTAAGGAGATTATTTCCCCTCTTATCAGAGAGAATTATTTTAGCAATTTGGTTCCCCTTCAGCAAATGAAATTGCTCAAATCGGTGCTTCTTTTGAACCCTCTTGCCCTACATAACCTGCCCACAGGATCCACGAGACAAAAAAATCTAAATTCTTCTGGTTGTTTGTGCTTTTGTGTAAAAGTAGTTTGAATTGCTGCCTCTTCCACTCTTCAACCTTTTATTTAGAGAAAAGGGCTTTGAAAGTAGCCGCAGACAAACACTCAAATCAAAAAAATCAGGTCCCATTGATGGATCTGAATATTTGTAACAGCACTGAGGTGGCATCATGCTCTCAGCAAACAGACACAAGATGCTGTTGACATTTCTGCAGACAAAAACTCTCAACTTTTCAAAAGCCTTGATAAAATGTGAAATATGTCATTATGTGGAGTAGATTGTGGTGCTTTTGTTCTTTTCTGATGTCGGGCATGGATGAGGACATAACTCACATTACAATAAGTTTAAATAATTCATCAAATGCTTCATGTCTATTGTGTCCATACAGCAGGGCTCAGTAAAAACCCTCCAGTTTGGCAGCAGCTTTTCTCCTGAATCTGAACTATTTTTTGGGGGGAGATGCACTTTCAGGAGTTAATCTAAAATATCAAAGCAGAGAGACCTGTTATTGGAGTCATCAGGTTGTGATGATGCTTAGAAACCCACAATAAACGTCTAGAAGCAATTTTCCACATCATAGCCTTATAATAGGTCTTTTTTATTAAGAGGTTCTTTTTTGTGGGAGGCAGAACTCTGCTTTGATTGAAAAAACTTTACTTTCATTGCTTCAGTCAACACGACCTTCTTCACCCGGAACTGTGACATGATTGAGCGCCATTCAACGAACAGCTGAGACTGGCTGAAAACTGTCTAAACCTCCAATTAAATCCTGAAAATTCTTATTTTTATTATCTGGTTTGGTGTACATGTTTATCCATGAGTTGTACACAGAATTATTTATTATTCCTCCACTGAATAACTCTGTAAGATCGTAGGTTTTTACAAACATTCTGGTTTGTGCCGTTGGTGCTCATGCAGACGTCGCCTGGATTACATTTTATCTGAAATAACCCTTTAAGCCCTTTGACTGTGGGGTGTATTGTGGAGAAGACTAAAGATTAAGAATGATTAAAGCTCATCCACTCAACTCTGTTTGCTGCAGATATTTTCAGTACTTCCTGAATGGCGGTTGGAAAAGTGTGTGTGCTAGTGAGTTTGTGGG
This sequence comes from Aphyosemion australe, assembly GCA_006937985.1. Lineage (NCBI taxonomy): Eukaryota > Metazoa > Chordata > Actinopteri > Cyprinodontiformes > Nothobranchiidae > Aphyosemion > Aphyosemion australe. Next base: position 194,908 of record SSNS01000208.1, on the reverse strand, counting down.
TCTGCAATGATCAGCTTGCATGGATGCATCTGTAATTTTGCTATTTTGTGTGTTTTTTCCTCTAAATATCAGAGCAATTATTCCACTCTGCATGTACTTTTGAGAAATGGCGTTCAGCTCCTGAATTGCCCCGCCGGTTTCCGCCTTCTAAACCCAAAACAAAGTGTGTGTCGGTGCATTTCACTTGGGTAAAGCCGCAAATAATAATTTTACTTTGAATAATTACCATCTAACTGACTTGATGTGTGTTTATTAGCAGTGTGAGGTTCAGCTCTCTGCTGGCTCGTGTATTACAGCGCTGATCTGATCGTCTGTGCAGCTGTCTGTGGGGTCAGTGTGTCGGTTGTGGAATGTGACTGTAAATGAACCACTGTGTGTCCACTGCATGGTGCTGCTGCAGCCCACATGTACACACACACACACACACACACACACACACACACACACGGAGCCCAAACGACATTCAGCTTAATCCTTCAGATCCTCACAAACACTTAAATGTTTATAACTTTTGCCTAAACTGAGTAGTTTCGTGGTCGTAGCGCTACCAGAATGGTCTGCTTGTTTTTCCTGATTTAAAATGATATTTTAATACAATTACAGCAAATGATCTGCTGCATTTGGGTCTGTCGTCCACATGTAAACAGCTTACTCATTCTGTGGCAGCCGTTTTTGCACATGTTCAATAAACCGGTAGCGCAGATGCTAGTATGTTTTTGTTTCTATGCCTAACATCTGGCTAACTGTGGCCTGACCCGGTCACCACTGAAAGCTGGTCATAAATTAAATGGCCAGGGTTTGCAAAGTCAGGAAAAAAGAAAAGTTACTACATGAGTTATTTGCTTTGTTATTTTTTTTTCTTTCAGAAACCTTGTTAAAGTCACCACCTACTGTTTTGGCGTGCTAGTTTATCATTTCTGTTAATTTTATTATTTTTAAAGACGATTATTGTTTAAATAACACATTCTGAGTGTTTATAGTGAAAATGTTAATGGATCGTCTGACCCAAAATGACAACTCTAATAACTCATCACACAAAAAAACTTAAGATATATTCTTAAATTATATTTGTATGAATTAGAGGTGGAAACTCAGGGAGGCAAAGGGGCGGGGCTTAAGTAACTGAGGAGCTTGAGGACACACCAAGTTTTTTGTCACGTAGAGCCCCATGCAATTTGAATTGAATGCCACAAAGTGTTAGCCAATAGCATTGGACATCTGTTTATGATGTTGATCACAGAGCGTGTGCGCACGTTTGAGCACGTACCTCCAGATGCAGAGTTAATGACATTTCTTATGGATAAGGGAGTCATATATATGAATAAACAGCATAATGTGAGAATAAAACTTGTAAAACGATGTGTTTTAGCTCTGTTGGTCATCTAGAGATGTGCGTTCACAAACGAGGCATTGCTTTTGGCCATAAATACGGAAGTGGCTTAAGGTGCAGTACATTTTTCAGCCTCTATATGGTGATGTTGGATAAAAATTTAATACATCTCCGGACTTCCCCTTTAAGGCCACGTACACACGTAGACGTTTTATGGTAAAATTAGTGTTGTCAGCAAAAACTCCAGTGCATCGTGAAGCCCAATAATGCTCTGCCAGGCCTGTAGGTGGCAGTTATTCCCCAAATCGTTGGTATCTTTGCCGAAAAGCATTCCTTAGACATGGAATAACTAGGTGACGAGCAATAACCATCCTTAACATCACGCTTAACTTTCGGTTTTCTACAGCAAGCACTAATTGACACAAGTCGTATATGTGATATCAGAGTTGCGGGAAATGTTGCAAAACTTTAAACCTGGGGTTTTTTTTGCATCCAGTGACAATGGAGAATTCACAAATCTCCTTCTTGGACATAGGCTGTTGAGAGAATCATTTGTGGTGTCGTATATATTCCCTTTAGTATGGATGACAGGCTAAACTATACAAACATATTTTTGTTTTGTGGGATAGATGGCTACGTATGTACAGGGCCTAACTCCTTTCCACTGGACGTGAAAGTGGCGTGTAACGTAATAGCAGCGTTTTACCTGCGAGCTCGTTCCCAACCGGGAATGTTTCAGAAGTGAAACGGGAACGAAAGCATTCCACACCGCTGGTCCCACAAAGTCACAAAGTCATGGGAGAATTGCAACATCACATGTGATTTCGGTCCACACAATAACAAGCAAGGAGAAACACAGCTGCATGTGTCCAAAAAGGTCTATGGTTTATTTTCTGTTCGTTTACATCGGCTATAGGGGAAATGTTTAGCTTCACGTGACTTTTATTTTGAAAGTTTCCAGATATTTTACACTGGTTTTGTTTTTGACTTACTGTTTGGCCCGATCTAAGCATAGCATGTAAAAAATAGACTTGAAACGTAATAAGAATGCTTCTGGGACGCGTCCAAAACGTTACACTTTGCTGCCGGTGGAAGGGAACTCATCCACTATAATGGCGGCTAATTGCATCGTATATGTTTCGCTGCCGTTTTGCAACACTTTCACATCCAGTGGAAAGAAGAGATTAGAGCGGTACGTCTGGTTCACCGGGCATTAAAATAAAATCTTTTTTCATTTATATTTTGGGTTAAAATGGTGAAAAGTTTTGTTTAATTTTCATTTGTGTCAAACTCCTAAAGTGAGTTGTCCTTTGTGTTGTTTCATCTCTTTAAAAACCATAAGAAGGTGTGAGTCGACCACTGTCTGCACTATTAGCACATGTCAATATTGCTTCCTTTGAAAAATGGATTCCAAATAGAAATCTCCTCACGTCCAAGTGTGTGTCTGCCTTCTGCCCCTTTTTTCTCATTCCTTCCCCTCCGACATCCTCGTCTGACCCGCGCTCTGACCAGCTGACAGCTTTTAATAACAGATGGAAAAATCTGTTGTTAACAGCAAACTTACAGATCAGGTCCGGAATCCTTTTTTTGACATGTTTTTCTTCCTGCATCCATGTAGTTTTAATCCTTTAATCCTCCATCAGATTTTGGCACAATAACGTTACATTTTAGCTGAAATTCTGACAATTTAGCATTATTTAATTAACCCCTCTAAGTCGGTGTGCTATCCTGCATATTTGACATGATTTTATGTCATTTTTGTAATTTATTTGTGTCGGAGAGGGAAAAAAAAACGTGTTTACTTGTAAATCTGACTCTGTTAATTACTGAGCTGTGTTTTTTAAGGTTAAAGACTTGATTAGCTGTAAATTGACTGCTCCAAAAGGTCATACGTAAACAGGTTTAAAGTTCACATGAATATAACTTTCAGCGCGAGGTGTAAAATAACTTGAACTTTTGAGACTGAGCTATAAAACCCGGTAAAGCTGCAGCAACGCGATTATGCAGGTGATTATATGCAGAAATCCAACCCTGCAGGCCGACTTGGTTTAATCAACAGGGTAACAAATGTAGGTCAAAGTTTCAAGTAATTTAATCCACTTCATGTCTTCATCGTTTTTGCTCTGTCTGCACTTTGTCTGGAAAAATAGTGTTTAAAACCGAAAGAGCATCAATAGTAATTGATCTTCTGTCATTGGCTTGTAATTTGTTCACTTTGAGTTTAATTATGTTTAACCTGAATTCACAAAGTTTATGTATCAGCTAATGGGTCTAGATGTGCATTTGCATGAATGTGTGGAAGAGAGGAGAAAGATGAAGGATGCATGCTGGTGTGTAGACTACATGTGAGCTACATGCTAAAGAAGAGTGTTAGAATGTGTTTGGTTAAGGTGTGTGTGTGTGTGTGTGTGATCGATGCAGAAACAGCAATAAATCACCTCAGGATGGACCTGAACCTTTGTAGGTTCAGTCGATGTGGCAAGTGAGCTTCAGTTTGGGCCTGGCGAGCACACTAATGCACACGCGTATAAAAACACACGCTGTCTTATTAAGTGAACGCTTAGATCCCTCAGAATTTTCCTGAATGAGGTAAATTACTAATGCATTTCAGGAGATTTAATGAAACACATGACAAAACTTGAAAGGTCAAGTTAACGGAGAATATCTTTTACAGTTCTGTGATCGGACCAACACTTCTTTTTGATTTATATTTGGTCACTCTGAGTTTAACATGCATGTGACTTGTATTTTGAAAGTTTCCGGATGTTTTACACCGCTTTCGTGTCTGACTTCCTGTCTGGCCTGATCTGAACGACAAAACTTGACGTGTTCTCTCCTTATGCTTCTTGGGTGCGTCCAAAACGTGATGCCTTGCATCTGGTGGAAAGCAACCCGTCCACTATGACAGCGGCTAATTACAGCGAAGAATGTTTTGCGGCGATTTTACGATGGTTTCAGTGGAATCTTTTAGCAACAGCGGTATTTAAAGGGGACATGCACCTTTTCCATCCTTTTGTGCTGCCATGTGGGTCTCTACTGCCTCTATAAACACTCTACACGTGAAAAAATTCACCCATCTGTTTTTTTAGTATTTGCTTTTAGGAATCATGTGCCTTAAACAAGCCCTTTCAAAAAGCCCCAGTTTGTGATGTCACAAATGGGGAAATTGGAATAGAACCACCTTTCATACGCAAGAGAGAGTTGCTGCTGGAGGAGCAGCAGCAGCTCTACTCCAAGCCCCTCCTGAATATCAGAGCTTCATAGCTTGTAGCAGTCGGAGCGGTGGATGGGTGGGCGTGGCCAGCTCCTGCTTTAAAGTGACAGAGCCCTGAAACAGCTCTTTCTGGAAAGTACTGAAACTGTCTAGAGTAAAATAGCTGAAATCACTTTATGTTTGTATAACAGGTTTTTACCCTATATGATAATCAAATGGGATGGTGACTTTAAAACCTGTATTTTAAATTTCTATACATACCCATAAAGACAATAGGGCAGCCAAATATACTGCAACTTTGTTTAAAATGCAGTATCAGTGTGCACAATGGCAAAATCTAAATACATGCTTTGGACAGCAATAAATCATCCTGGTATTTTCAGGTGGTCTGATGCATTGAAAATGATGTCAGCACTATGGTTAAAGAAGACAACAAAAAATACAGAAGTGATGAAAAATGTAGGATTACCAAATTTTGTCATTGCAATCTTCAAGAGTAATGTTTTTCTGATATCACGCTGGCTTAATAAACAACGTTATGTACCTTTACTACTGCACTTATAACAGTTTTATTTGTTTGCATCAAGAAATGAATCAAATTTAAATGAAAGCTTTTGAATTTTAGGTGTAATTTGCAGTTGGGACCTTTATGCATAGAGTTGAGTTTGTATGCTCTCTCTGCACACGTGTGGGTTTTCTCCAGGTACTCAGGTTTCCTCCCACAGACCCAAAACATACACGTTGGATTAATTAGTGGAGTGCATAATTGTTTGTCTCAATGTGTGGCCCAGAGAATTGAAAAGTGAAAATAATTTAGTGCTTTAAAGTGAATTCATGCTTATGTTTCCTTTAGGAATGCTGACATTCTTATTGTTGTAACAAAAGTTTAATAACTCTGCACAAAGCAGCAGATAAAATAAGATGTCATTACAAATGATTTATTATGACATAACTGTTACACATTCTGGCCCAAAACTGGACATATATTCATGCATATTAGATAAATGTAGGATATAAGCTGTAAAATGTTCATGTAAAATGAAACAAGTCTCTTGTTATTGTAGGAACATGTTCAGTTCTTTCAATCAGGACTGTGTGCACCACTGGGGAATAGAAATTTGTAGCTAATTAGAATATTCTGTCCCATTTTTCTCTGCCTGCTGTTCTTTGATCATCTATGTGTCCACAGTCATTTCCCTAACAATTTTCTTTACAAATAAGGATCATTTTTTCCCTTTTGATCTAATTCAGACGTTACAGAAAGACTTTTAAATCACTACCTTTTTTTTCCACTTCACAAACATCTTCGACTTCCCTCTCATCTCTTTGTCCCAGTTTAGTCAAAAAGCTCCAGATAACATCAGAGATCAGCTTCACTTGTTACCAAATCCATACCGCCGCCAAGTCTGTCTTTCTTGCTTATTTTTAGAGCTCGTGGAGAACATCAAAAAAGCGAGAAAGAAGTGTAACAAAAATAGCCGTTATGTCATTTAGCTAACAAATTGAGTAATGTTTTTATAAGTGGGTGGGCTTGTGTTGGTTCATAGAGGAAATGTGTGCTTCGCTCATTTCAGTTCAATACATTCCTGGTGTTTTGGCTTAAATTGAAGTCAGCTCCTCTGTTCAAAAAGGTTTGGGCTCTATACTGTACGCCTGAGCTGTACGTTCATGGGTGTGTGTGTGTGTGAGTGAGAGGGAGAGAGCGAGAGAGGGAGAGAGTGTCTAGGATGCTAACAGTGGCTGCATTGTCCTGATGGGACAGGCAGCAGCATCGTCATCAGGGCCACTGTAATCACGGCCGGGCAGGAGATGAAAGACACTATTGACAAGGAGCAAAGTGTCTGAGAGGAGAGAGGGAGGGGAGAAAGAGAGAGAGACAGGAATGCAATGAAAAGGAGGAATAAGAAGCAGCAACAGAAATAGGAGACAAGAATAGCTTGCTGACCAATATCAATAGTGAAACAATCCTTTGCCTTGTGCTCTGCGTTAACTCCTGCATGGGCTGATGAACTAATGAAAAACGTACAGGGAGGAGTTTAGTTTTTGAACGCTTGAACAGGCGTCCCATCTCTGTCAAAGGTATCAGCAACGGAGGTTTTTACCTTTTAGCCAGCATGTTTTCCTATTATCGCGGCATTTTCACCATCCATCAGAAGCTGTTTCCACTACGGGATTTCCGGGAAGGTGACAGGAAAAATACTATGGCTCGGTCCTCTCAGCCGTTATGTCTCCATACAAAATCGCTAGAAGTCAGCGTATCACGACTGTTTCGGCAGTGAGTGACTGATCAGCAACAAAAAGGCCTCCACGGACATTAATGACATTAAAGGTTTTATTGTGTTTAAGTCCGGCATCATTTAATACGTTTGTGGGTCGTGGAGTGGGTTAGGGTTAGTGGCCTTCAATGCCTGGAGGAAGCGCCATTTAGGGTGTTCTTTAGGAGACCATAATTATATGACAGTTTTACAAATTCCAGTTGTTTGGCATTGTCGGCTGATATGATTTCCCACTGAGTTCCAAGCAATCGGCATGTGTTAACCACAAATTCTGCCCAGTGACTCTACCGGGCGAGTACATACCCTAAGGGCCGGAATATACTCACTTTTTAACCTCACGTTGGTGCAGGCAGCAGTCTTTGTTCACATACTTGCTGCTGTACTACTACTGTAGTACTGGAAGATTCCACTAGGGGGCACACTAGAGTATTCAGACTGAATAGAGAGCCAGGTTTGTGGGTACAATCAAAACAAACATGGCGTCAATAGAAGAGATCAGTAACTGGATAATTTTGAGGTCACGGCAGAAAAAAAGAGCAGCGGTATCGTAGATGGTATGAAAGACTAAACCAGAGACGGAGTCACCATGGTGAGTGCGTTTCACTCGTTTTGTCAGCTCCGCCTACTGGTTACTCATATATTGCAGTGTTTGAACGTGTCACGTTAATTCCGGGGGATGTGCACAAACGACTCTTCAAATCAATGCAAGTTACGCGAGGCAGCCATTTTAATCATACATACGCGTTAAACAGCAAGAATATTCCAGGCCTATGGCAGGTTCTGGAGTGGTCCCGGAAAGGCCCGGTGAGATGGAGACATGTGCATGCCGCAAAAATGTCTGGTAAATTACCCGGACATTCCGATAGTGGAAATGAGCCGAGAGCAAACCTTTTTACTATGTTTGAAAAATTTGTGTTTTAATGGAGAAAAATGAAAGGAAAACAATCTAAGTTTAATTTCAGCCGTCTGGTCCGAGTGTTTTCTAATAAATCGAGCTCAGTCAGAATATACTTCTAAAATGTTTAGCGTTATTTCTCATCACACGTGATTCAAGAGCACTAATGAGTTGTTTTTGGTATTTGTAGACGCCGTGCTGCCTCTCAAGAGTTTCCCTACCTTCAGTTGCATTTTCCGGAGCTGCCTCAGCCTCCCTTCTCTTTCTGACCAGATAAGCAGATATTGAAAATGAATAAATGGATGTTGTAATGGGAAATAGATGGATGGAGTATGTCCCTTTCTTCCAAACTCCTTTTCTTAGTTTTTATAGCAATCTTTCTTACCATCTCCACTGCCTTTATATTGAACTGGTGTGAAGCCAAATAGCTTTCTCTCTGGGCAGGGCCAATGCCCCCATCAGTTTTAATGGCAAGTTATGTTTATTTCCCTTCTCTGATGCTCCATGTTGATCCATGAAGTTCAATTTGGCACAAATAGTATTCCTGCCAAGGCATGCAATTCAGAATTTGTGCAACATAGTCTGCTGTTTTTTCAAATTTGTTTGTTTTGCTGTTACAGGTTTTATCCATGGATTTCTTAAGTCCAATGAGAATCTGTCTGATGGTTAAATCTTGGGCTAAATTAGGATATAATAAAATAAAAAATACAAAAACATCTGGAAAGCTACAACATACTTAAAGCCACATTTCTGAACTTTGTGGATATATGCTCTCTGTCGCCATCTCAAGGCTTGCTGCATAATGTCACTGTCGTAAAATCAAATCTCTCTCTCGGGCATAAGAGGCATGTTTACATCACTAATGTCAGGCAAAACAACGAAAACAAACTTTTCCACCTCCACACATTGAATAAATAGTTTTATCAGGACTGTATAACAACTTTATGCCCGACCAAACACAATAACCCTGGTGAAATCATTTATTACTTATGTATCCATTAGCAGCACGGCTAGGTCAGAGTCCGTAGTTCATGCCGTTCTTTCTAAAAGAGCTCTCCAGCGAGGAAAAGACGGCCCAATAATAACTCTGGTCTTTACTCTTGCTCTATCACGTTCTCCTTTTCTTTTCCTATATTCCTCTGATACGGGATTTCTAGCTTTCTTTGGTGGATCTGCCATTGCTCAAGTCTCTAAACCGCGGGTCTAAACGCGTTCTAAACGCGCGTTATGTACGCCAAAACACGCATCTTGAACGCACGTTTGAAGCCAAAGGACGCAAAAAAATGCTTGTTTTAAAATCACGCATTCTAAACGCGCGTTGTGTCAATATGCAATAATCAATACGCAGACATAACACTCATTCAGAATGCGCGTTTTGACTCCAAAGGGGGCAAAAAAACGCACGTTCTAAAATCACGCATTCTAAACACGCGTTGTGTCAATACGTAATAATCAACGCAATAATCAATACGCAGACATAACGTGCATTCAAAACGCGTGTTTTGACTCCAAAGGGGGCAAAAAAACGCACGTTCTAAAATCATGCATTCTAAACACGCATTGAGTCAATATGCAATAATCAACGCAATAATCAATACGCAGACATAACGTGCATTCAAAACGTGCGTTTTGACTCCAAAGGGGGCAAAAAAACGCGCGTTCTAAAATCATGCATTCTAAAATCATGCATTCTAAACACGCATTGAGTCAATACGCAATAATCAACGCAATAATCAATACGCAGACATAACGTGCATTCAAAACGCGTGTTTTGACTCCAAAGGGGGCAAAAAAACGCGCGTTCTAAAATCATGCATTCTAAAATCATGCATTCTAAACACGCATTGAGTCAATACGCAATAATCAACGCAATAATCAATACGCAGACATAGCGCTTTTTTCCACACCTTTGGCTTGCCGTATCGTGCCGTAAAGCAACACGTAGTCAGTACTTCCGGTGTCGGGTTGCGGGTGAAGAACTGTATAGTGCGGTAAACAGACGCGGGACCCCCTAACACCATCACACAGCTTCGAAAATGAACATAATAGATGATAGTATGCCACCAAAACTTTACAAAAAACATTGTTGGTGTAAAAGTTGCAGAATGGGACTTTAAGGTTACCCAAAAGGTGTCTCTCCAAGCATCATGTGGTATTTTTGAAATTTCGCATCTTTTCTCTGCATCATGGTTTATTTCTTCTCCTGTGTTCTAGTTGGTGTGAGGTTATAATTTCCTAAATCTGGTGAGAACCACAATGTTTATTATATCCTGAAATGTGAAACCTGAGAATTACAACGGGTTGAACTTCACCGTGACTGTACGTCTGTGTGCATGTGTTCACTTTTTCAGCTGAATCCTTGAATACCTCCAGACAATCAATACGCAGAGGAGCAGTGTTTAGCCCTGTCTTCTTTTAAAGGATGCACTCGGCAGAGTGGTGCAAGCCAAGAGCCGAAAAGTCAATAAAACAAGGCGCTCATTTGTTACTCTTTTATCATTAATTTCAGCACCCAGGTCCCTCTGTCCTGGATGCGTCTGGGTAAATATTTGGTGTCTTATCTTTGAGTTCTTGTTATTGGACATGTAAAAGAAGAGTGCATGCATGAACTGAAGTCTGCTGCTCATGCTGATCTTTTGCTTGTTTCTCTCTCAGGGCTGGTGACGGACGGGACTTCGGACCAAGGCATGAGGATATAAACTCGACAGAAGAGAAAGAAGGAAGTGGAAGCTGATTATTTAGAAACCGTTTTTATTGCTGTACCCTGCAGTCTTATGAGGAACTGACTGACCCGCTCACGGATTACACTCAAAAACACACACTAACACCCACTCTCTCACGCATCCCCTCACCATCATGTCCTCTCACCTTAATCCACCCCTTTCTCCCATCCTCTTCCTCCTCCTCTTCCTTTCCAAGGCTTCCACATCTACCACTCCTCCCTCGTTTCTCTCCTTCTCACCACCGGAAGGAGGTCTCACACATTTGGTGGTGCACAATAAGACTGGAGAGGTCTATCTGGGTGCTGTCAACTGGATCTACAAGCTATCCAGCGACCTCACCAAGCTGCGGAGCCACGTGACCGGTCCTGTTACGGACAATCCTCGTTGCTACCCTCCGCCCGGTGTCCAGTCCTGCCCCCACGAGCTGGTTCAGACTTCCAATATCAATAAACTTCTGCTGCTCGACGCCGCCCACAACCGTTTGATTGCGTGTGGTAGTACTTCCCAGGGAATCTGCCAGTTCCTGCGTCTGGATGATTTATTTAAGCTTGGCGAGCCACACCACCGTAAAGAGCACTATCTATCCAGCGTGGCCGAGGCGGGCACCATGTCCGGTGTGGTCATCTCCCCTGATATTTTTGGCGGGGGTGGCAAACTTTTTGTCGGCACCCCCGTCGACGGGAAATCGGAGTACTTCCCTACACTGTCGAGCCGTAAGCTAATGTCTAATGAGGAGAACGCCGACATGTTTAGCTTTGTGTACCAGGATGAGTTTGTGTCTTCTCAGCTGAAAATTCCTTCAGACACGCTCTCCAAGTTTCCAGCGTTCGACATCTACTACATCTATGGTTTCAACAGCGAGCAGTTTGTGTATTACCTCACCTTACAACTCGACACCCAACTCACCTCGCCAGATGCAAGCAGCGAACAGTTCTTTACCTCTAAGATTGTCCGCCTGTGTGTTGATGACCCCAAGTTTTATTCTTATGTTGAATTCCCCATTGGCTGCACCAAGGACGGGGTGGAATACCGCTTGGTCCAGGATGCTTTTTTGGCCCGTCCTGGATCCCGTTTGGCTCGTTCGCTTGGTATTCGAGAGCATGAGGAGGTTCTATTCACTGTATTTGCCCAAGGTCAGAAGAACAGAGCCAAGCCGCCCAAGGAGTCAGCTTTGTGTTTGTTCACAATGAGGCAGATAAAGGAGAAGATTAAAGAGAGGATTCAGTCGTGCTACAAAGGAGAGGGAAAACTCTCCCTGCCCTGGCTGCTCAACAAGGAGCTGGGCTGCATCAACTCGGTGAGTGTTTGAGACACGATTTCCCAGAAGTGTTTCTGTGATCAGAATTTAGATGATGTGCTCATCCGAACCCACAGAGACGGTGCTTGGAAATTTCATCTGTGATCTTGTGTTTGTACATGTGTGACTCTTCCAATCACAAAACAGGACAGACCATTTCACTCCAACTTTGGTTTTTCTAGATTTAGAAATGTTTATTCAGGTTAAGATTTGTGTTTCTTTGTTTCTGCTTTGACTTGGTTTGGGTTTGATAGTGTCAAAGATGTGTTTACATGTTCTGGTTTATTATTCAGTGGGCAGTTGTAGCCTCGTATTAGGGAGGTCATCCCCCAATTTGATGATTTGAGGTTGTATGGCTGTATGGGTAAATGAGGGACACTTTGTTAAAGGTTTTGTAGAAGATAGACAAGGTTCAATTGGTGAAATAAGTTTGCACCATTTCTTTTTTAAGGTTTTAAAAATTCAGGCAACATGACTGATTGCAGGATTGCTTTAAATGCTGTATAAAATGTTTTTTGTATCTTTAGTTGAGCAATAAGTGAGTTCAGCTGCAAGTTTAGTACAGTGCTTAAAGCTGGGGTACCTAGTACCTGAGTAGATACTTTTTCATAATTTATAATTCCCCTAAGCCCCTCCCCTGGCCTCTAAACAAGTCATTTACGCAAGTCTAACGTTGACCAATCAAGTTGCGTATCCACTAGGGTGTTTCACCGATCTGAACCGGTGGTTTGCTCATGACGTTAGGTTAACTGACGGCTCTATAGCAATGTATCTTCCCGTACGTGTCTCTCATCGGTTAAAACTATGGTCACATCGATTACTTCATTGTTTACCTGCTATGTCCTCGTTTTTTGAGGCGCATTGAACGCACCGTCCTTCTCTTTTAGTGGAGGCCAGGTGGCGCGCAGCCGCAGTTAGAAAAACAATCGTGGGACAATATTAACCGACGTACGCGCTTCCTGTCCTGTCAAAATAAAACTTTCTGAAGTCCGTGTGACCGGTTTCTGCAGCAGCGTATTCTTCTGAGCATTCTTGTTGATCTGCGCACCTGAAACTTTGTGTGAGGTAATTTAAGATAATTCCTTATTATTGTAACATTTGTGCAGATGTGGGCTGGAAAATCTTTTTAATGTGTTGAATCATTTCAAATCGCATCATGAAATGTATCGAATCGAAAATTGTTTTCAAATCATTTAAGAATCGTCAGCAGGGATGAATCGTATCGTCAGAGGGTTTCACCGTATCGTTAATGTATCGTATCGCTGGTAGCGTATCGAGATACGTATCAAATCGGCCTCAGTGGTGGGGATTCACATCCCTTGTATCCACTAGAAGGAATGTGCCCAAGTTCCGAGTATGCGATGCGGGGTTAGACACTGATGCTGTCGGCTTAATACAACAACCTAGCTTGAATGCTAACTCAACCTGCATTGAGTTAATGCCAGTCTGTAAACTTTAAGCTAGCTGTGGGGAAGGGGACCCAAAAGGGATTTATCTTTTGTGTATTGGAGCGAAGTGATTAGCGTAGCATACAACCTTACACTAGATTGGACTATTGTTGTAGCTTTAGCAGGGGTATGCTAACATCACAAGTGCTGGTTTCCTGCCAGTTTTAGATGTTTGCTTGCAGCTCCTGCAGAACCTGATGAAGGCTGATGAGATTCAGCAGTTAGAATCAGGTGTGTCTGAGCAGGAAGATATCAAAAACATTATTTTTCCATTGGTGCTCTTTTGTGCGCAGTATGAGTCATGGCTTTCACCTCTGTCCAAAGGGGATCTTATAGCCGTTACATATCAGCTTAAGACAAGTTTGTTATTTATTTCATAAAGGAAAGACTCTATCTGAAGTAGAGGGAGCTAGAGTGTCATAAATGAGGTCTATGTAAAGTTTCATCATTTGAAACTATAAAAGGTAAATCATAATAAGACATTCTTGTGAGATAGTACAGGAATTAAAATTAGGAAAACTATTTGGCATAACAAAGAGCCAGACTAGTCAAGAGATGTCTGTCTATGATTTATTATTTTTTCTATTAATTTAGAATTTTCTTTTTGACTGTCTGAGCTGCTGTCTGACTATATTCCGTTATAATTCCGACTGAGTTGCTCCAAGGGTGTTTGAGAGACTTAAGTGTCTGCATTTATGTGTGTTTCACCTGCTCACGTCACCCACATGTAACACACACACTCACAGCCCTGTATCGTCATGAATAATTCACCTGATCTCACCCTGCGTTATTCAGCCGGTGCTTCACAACCTGCCATAAATCTCTGGACAACTCTACACCTCTCTGCTTCTATCACCTCTTTCTTCCTCTTTAATTCTGTCTTTTTTCCTTCTTTAGTTCAAAAATGTGCATCAAAAATTCTCTCTTTTTGGATAACCCAATCTTTTCAGGGTTTGAATTTTCTTTCCCTTTCTATTTTGTGTTTTTTTTCCCTTGCTTTTTTTCTTTTCTATAGACTTCCTTCCATCTACTGTAACACTTTTCATTGTATGATCAGATAGTGTGTCTGCCAAAAGAAAAGCCAGTGCAGAGGTGACAAATATTTCAGTTCCACCCTCATCCACTAGGGGCTGGCTCCAGAAAGAAACCAGTTCCCATTGACTCCCATGTTAAAGATGCCAACTTCACAATAGAAATAAGCATGTTTACAGCCTGGTTCAAACAACTATTTTAGGTTTAACAGGTCAAGTTTACCTTTATGATAATTCTGAGGGGGGTGCATTTTATATAACTCATCCGTTTAGATGTAATTAAAGCTTGAAAATTATGAATACCTAGGGGTGTGTCCTTTTGATTGACAGGTAGCAGATGAGCCATCAGCGGTAGTGCTAGTTGTTTGCATCCTGCTTGCTCCAGGGGAGGCCTCAGCGTCAGCCTCAAGTTAAAAATGTTACAGCCTAGAAGGCAGAGGGTAGCGACCCTCGTTAGCTATGGTTAGCTCAGTTAGCTCGTAGCTACATCGTCTCAGAGTTTGATGGGTGTCCATCATCTGCCGTCATCCTCAGAGCTCAGCTCTTAGCTACATTTTTTTATTTTCCGGGAGTGACGAGACACGTAGCCAAGATGACGGTGGCGAGAACTGCCCACTGGGCTTTAATTCAGTTCTTCTGAAACCTAGGGGTGATGGTGCGGAGGACACACGTTAATGCTGAGTCTAATGGAATCCAAATGGTAGAAGTGACATCTTTAAAGCCTTAACTTTACTCTACGAATATTGTCTTGAGGTTGTCTTTTGAGAATTGCCTGATTACTTGTTCAAACAAATCTTTTGCTTCTATTTCAAACTCAAATATCATCTGTACATAATCTCATGTGGCACATGTTTTAATTTCTTCATTCAATTTCGTTCTAAAACCACCAAGACAACTTTGCCCCACACCCGCTGTGGCCTTGCACTATGAAGTGTACTGTATATGCATGCGATTATGCTAATGAGCGTACAGTTAGATGATTGTCCTTTATGGCCATCTGTCGCTCTGCCTGCAATCGATCAAGGTCGAGTCGGCGGAGCTTGCTGTGGGATGTCGCCGTGATGAATTTATGATCAGGCGTGTTCAATGTTTCCTGACGAGAGTGGTGACAGCTCGCTGCCTCTGCACTGATGTCATGTGGAAACTTGTGCAATGGCTCATTTTCAGAAGACGTGTTAGGGTCAGTCAATAAACAGCCAGGACGCCCCTCTCAACCTCATCATGGTGTGCAATATCTGGGGAATCAAACGCCTGCACGATGCTCTGTTGTATGGTGGGATGTATTACTCTTTAACATTCTAATAGTGTTATAAATTCTATATTATTCAATCACAACTCATCATTAACATGCGCCTTGTTAATCCCTTATAAAATCAGTTTGCAATAATTATAATGGTTATTTGGGTAATCATAATGCCTGTTACACATAAATATTTCTAAAACTGCTGAGGCATCATGCAGAAGATCATAAAATGAGACGTAAAATGCATTCTGACAGACGGAGAAACACATTCAACACTTTGCATAAACTGGACCTTCATTGAGCCTTTGGAGGAATTTAACATGGTGACGCTCAGATAATGGTTGTCATTGAGTCTTAGCTTTGTAAATACTCCTTAATTGTTGTCACCGTACACCTCCACCATTCTTCACCTGTCCAAAGTTAGTGTGAGTTTGTGTTTTTGCACCGTATGGAAGGAGCTGCAGGACAAAAACAAGAATTTATTTTTGTGTAGATTCTCAGTTATCCAGGGCATGATGATCTTCAGGTCTGAAACTTGTGGACCTATGAGGATCATCAGCATCAATGACACAAACGAAGCTGAATGAAGGGAGGGGCCAGGGACTCATGTGACTTTGATGGCCTCATTATTAATAACTATGGCCTCACCAGCCACTTCTAAATGACCTATCAGCAAGTTTATTACAAACCACACCTTATAACCCTCCTATACTTTCAACCCAAGTTTCAGGACTGAAGAAACGTCTTGGATGAGAGGCTTTGAGAAAAACATGAAAAACCCAGTTGTTTCCTAGCCTGGCAAGCCTGAATTTTGTTTTTTTCGCTCTGTCGTAGTAACATCCCGCCCACTAAATGGATAGAGCGCTGTGATTGGCCCACCACACCTATATAGCTCTGTGATTGGCAAGGCACAAGACTGTTTGGGCCAGCTGAGCTTCTATAGCATGGCTAGAGTGACCAACTTCTGCTACTGTATGTCTAGATTTCTAGTCTAGTTATTGCCAACTAAAGATTAGATAGAATTTACTTTATAATAATATTAGAGGTAACTACTACTTTACTTTTATGGTGCAATTAAAGCTTCCCATCACTTGTTAATGTGTCTAAAAGATCAGTTGAACACGCATAAAGTTTTTAAATGGTGCCGAATTGCCTCAAATCAGACAGAATCAAGACTTCGTTGGTATTCAGCTCACAGTTTTAACACCTGATTAAGAGCAGAACACAAATTTAACAATCAAGCATAATTTGTGATGATTTGCCTAACATTTCGTAGCAACACCTGCCACTAAAAGCATCGACTCTTCAGAGCTGGCATAAAAAACATCCGAAGGAGTGTCCGGTACTTGGATATTAGATCCCTGTCCCCCCGCAGGTTGTGAGCGGAGGTGCCAGTTGAAGCTTTTTCATAGTTTTTGATGCACTTCTGTGTGGACTACTCACCTCTGAGTAATGTAACTCCTTTGATTTTATTTTGAAAGCGATAAGATATAAAAGTGCCCAAACACAGTTTATGCCACATTTTCTGAGGCGGGTTTCGAGTTGCAGGTCTCTTCCTGTGCAAATTTATGTCTCCTCATTACCAGAAAGAGGCTGATGTTGGTCTTCTGGGAATTAAACGGAGCAGTGGGTGACCTTCTCCGCTGTGGGCTGCTGTCCAGCTCTGTGTGCAGGCTGACCTAGCAAAGCTACAGCTTTAGCATGGCTAATGAGACTGATTCAGACGGAGAGGGAGATAGGGGATGGTCTCTTTCTGTGGGTATACATGTGCATTTGAGACTTACCTGATCTGTTGTCTATCGAGTGTCTTTCTCCAAGTCTTTGCTGATTTTTGTTTCAGAAGTAGCAGAAAAAAGCAAATGTGTAAAAGGAAAATTGACTTTTCACACAGACAAGTTTGCAAAAACAAAAGGTGGCTGTTGAGTTTGATTATCTAAAAGAAGATTATTCTAATGCTTTTGGCCCTTCAGCACCTCTCTGGCTTTGTTTTTTCTTAAAGCTTGATAAGAAATTTTAATATTTGTTATTAATGATTAGAGATCCAGTGATTGTGGTTATGAGGGCCCAGAACGATTCTCGATTTCTTCTACAGCTCTGAGCTGCTGCTATCGATTTAGGCAAATTTTCACTTATTCAAAAGAACTAAACCTAACAGTAAACATTATTTAAACATTCTCATTAACGATCACACAGCAGATCTGTTTTTGATAGTTACGGAGAGTTCAAGGACTGGAAGAAAAGTTCAACTTTCCATGTTCTTTCCTCCATTGATGCCTGTCAAAAAATATTCAGAATTTCAGTTTCAGTGTGTTGAATGTTGACAGATTTTGATAATCAGCCAGTTGTTTTTGGGTGTGTCTCTAATATTGATCACAGCTGTAATGAATAAGTTTATTCTACAGGTGAAGTTTGACACATTTGAAAATGGTGCAAAAGTTAATTTATGTCATTAATTCAACTTAAAAGTGAAACTAACATATGAGACAAACTCATTCCGTGCAAAGCCAGATATTTCAGCCTTTATTTGTTATAACTGTGATGATTATAGCTACAGCTGATGAAAACCCCACATTCAAAATCTCAGACAATTAGAATATTGTGAAAAGATTCAATATTCTAGACTCAGTGTCACACTCTAATCAGCAGATGAATCCAGAACACCTGCAAATGGTTCCTGAGCCTTTAGATGGTCTCTCAGTCTAAGTGCAATTACTGACATAAACAGACTTTTGCACCATATTCTCATTTTTCCAGTTTCACCTAAGCCTGGGACGATAACAAATTTTGCTGGACAATATATTGTCCAACAAATTATTAACGATAAACGATATTGTTGACATTATCGAGACCAAAATAACCACTTATGTAATGTTAATATATCATAATAATGCAAGTACATCCTTTAAAATGCAACAATTAAACCTTTATTTGACATTGGAATGTCCAGAACCAGAACTTCTAAATAAATAAAAAACAATAAAAATAAAATAATAAAGGACTCACTCTCTGTTAGAAAATATTGCATCAAAAACAATAACATAGACCCTGTCTCTCCAAAACAATAAATACAATGGCCTATCCAGTGTCAACAACCAAAACTGCACTTGAACCCTCTTGACATCCAGCGTCTTTGGAGGTGAGAGACAAGGAAAACATATACAGGCAGGCACATGGCGATACAATGAGGCTGGAAAAATTATTGAGTTCATTTTCATCTATGGTACGATTAATTGACTTATCATCCCAGCCCTAGTTTCACCTGTATATCTCTTCACTTTTACTAGCATGGAGGTTTTAAAGAATTCAAATCACTCATATTGCATAAGAATTTAATATATTTCATTAATAACAAAACTCATATCTCAGTATGAATTGATAACAGCAGGATTGTCCCACAGCAGCCCATAAATAAGTTATATTTGTTTGATTTTGGAGGCAAGGCAACATACCAGATTATCAGATTAGTATTTAGTAAAGTCTCTGGTTCCTCTAGAGTTGCATCAAAATGATTTAGATTACCCAACTAGCATTTCTATTTATTACTTATTACCAAACCATCAAAAGGATCAGTAAAAGAGAAACAAACCGCCAATTTAAAAGAATACATAAAAGATTTGTGAATGATCATTCATGTTTGAGACAACTCTTTCTTTTTCAAACCACATTTAAATGGGAACGTCCATGCAATGAATCCAGTCCAATTCTATTCCTATGGCACATTTAAAAACAGCATGGCAGCTGACCAAAGTGCTTGCATTAAAAACTGCATTAAAAATGCATCAAAAACAATAAAATACAAATCAGAAAATAAAACGCAGCAAAATTAGTTAAAATAATCAATAATAATAAAAAAAGTAAAAGTTCTTTTCAACTTTATCTTCCAGCAAGTTCCTTTTCTTTAAGGTTGTCATGGTTTTGTCCAATTTAGGAGAAAAATGGTGATGTTGGGTCTAATTCTCTGTATTCCTGTCACAAATTTCCCAGTTTGTCATAAATATGAGTAATTAGAGGAAGAATATTGTGCATGCAGTGCATCCTGAAGATGAGATAAACACTGATTACCACCGTGTAGAGCTTAAAACATCATTAGCACAATGTTTCTTTGTTTAAACGCGCTATTAAAGTCCCGTAATTACCTATTTAACCTATACACTGAGTGTCTTTTTTATCATCAATGTTATTTTTCTAGATGCACAAACTAAACATGACTGAACAGATGGTGGTAGAGTTTCACCCTTATTCTAACGACTCCTGATTCAAAAAGCAAACATATGTTTTTATGATTTTGATTATTAAAAGAATTTGTAGCGCTGAACTAAATGTTATCAACGATGATTTTCCTTGTTGCACGAGACAAAATAGAATAATAGCTGCCAAAACACTCATGAGGGTCAGCTTGTTGTGGCGTTTTTTTTCTTTTGTTCTTTTGTTTTTACAAAAATGCACCAGAAGTTCCAGAGATTTCTTAGTTGGAAAAAGTTCTGAAATATCCCCAGAGACGCTGCCGTAAACCAAGAAAACTATATCTGCATCGTAATATCATAGATAAAAATGCTGCTTTGTGTTTAAATGATCTCAACTCCTTCACCAAACCCGAATACTTGTCTCTGTGACAAACTTTAGGGTAAATGTGATGATTTCATATTCATTTTGGCTCTTTAACAGGGTCAAAAAGCAAAGTACGTTACAGAAAACCATCTTTGAGGACAGATCAGTGCAGCACACCCACAAACCGCTGACCTGCAGCATCTAATGAGGAGTGTAATTATTTATTGATGCCCATTTATGCTGTGTTGTGTTTGTGATGGTTTATGACATCTATCTGTGCATGTGTGTTTGTGCAAACACATGCATTCATTATTGCGTGTTTGTTTATTTAATTATTCATATGTGTGTATGTCTGACTGCGGGGGGTGGGGGTGGGGGGTGCAGCAGTCTGCCTCAGCTCTGTTTGGGTTTACTTTCTCAGCGGAGCTCAGTAAGACGAGATAAAGCTTCTGTCATTATTTCTTTTGTGTGTGTTTGGATATGGAGATGCATGCATAAGTGTGTGTGTGTGTGTGTGTGTGTGTGTGTGTGTGTGTGCATGCACTAAACAGCTAATATTTGAAATATTAAGATGCAAAACATTCATTTGGATCTGCATCTTGGCTAATTGAGAATTCAGCAGCAGGTCTGATTCCTCAAATATTAAAAATAAAACAAGTAGAAGACATAAAAACGTATGAGCTACCGTTCTACCACTGAATTTGCTTTTTAAATTTGCCGTGAGTTTGTCACCACCAACTTTGTCTCTTGGATATTTGTACTGGAAGAGCATCTTTATTTTACCAAAGCATGGAGATATTTAGACATACAGCAGGAGCCGATTGTCCATTCATAACTCTTAAATTATTCTAAGTTGGAGCTGTTTTTCCAGCATACATTACTCTGCAGCAGTCTGCGCCCGCCTCTCTCACCAAGCAGCACAGCATTTTAGAGCCTCTAATATTTAGCTGAGATTTGTAAAATTGGATTTTAGCTGTCAGAGAAGGCTTTAGTTCAGATTACTGAATGTACAGTACCCAGGGCTCAGATGGACACAGTGCTTTAAAGAGCATCATCTGGCTAATGCTACTCAGGAAGTTCATTTGGCTCATATGTTTGCCCACATTCTGGCAGCTATACTGTCCTCCACCAAAAGGGAATCTGTTCCTGTCTGCCTAAACAGCCGGCTGGCCCAGAAAAGTTTTTTTTTGACCCTTGAAAAGTCCTTGAATAAAACACATTTTCTAGGTTTCAAGTCCAGCTCCATTTGCTCAACACAGTATTTTAAATTGGCTGCTGGAATTTGTAGCTGATAAGACCTGCCTCTGCCCACACGTTAACTAGTTAAAGCATCTTGTTGCCATTTACCCTGTGACATGAAATTTTTGCTTTCATGCACAATTATAGTTGTTGTGTTTGAAGTCTAAACTGGAAAAGATGGCATCAAATGGCCAAAACCAATACAGTTGGGCACAAAGTTACTGCAGATGATAAATCTGTTAAATTCTGAAATTATAATCAGTTTTGGATTTTATTTTTTAGCATTTTCCCAGTCATTTAGAGACTGTTTTCGATATGCAATTAAGGAGACGGCCATCGACATTAACAAGTAAATGGGATTGAGTTAAAGTCGAGACACAATATTTTGTTTAGCAGCATCTTTTTCTATTTTTATGTGCTTTCAAAGATGAATTTCTGTCAACGGATTTTTTTCTTAAGTTATACAAAACATGTTTTAGAGGTTCTTTGCACAAAATCCCTCTCACATAAATCAATTTCAACATTTATTGCCTTTTTAGTACCTCCCAGAATGAGTCGTTTCAGGGCTCTGTCGCTTTAAGGAAACCAGCTGGAGTTGGCCACGCCCACCCATCCTCACTCAGGCTGCTATAAGCTTAGAATCTCTGGTATCCTGGAGGGACTTGGAATAAGCTGCTGCTCCTCCAGCAGCAGCTGATCTCCAGGTGAAAGGGGAGTTATATATTAAATTCCCCGTTTGTGATGTCACAAATGGGGACTTTTTAAAAATGGCTTGAATTGGGCATAGAGTTCATAAAACCAAACACTGACGAAAACGGATGAACGGATTGTTTTCATGTTTGGAGCATTTATAGAGGCAGAAGAGACCTACTTGGCAGCAGAAAAGATCCAAAAAGTTAATTTTACATGATATGTCCCCTTTAAAGGTAGGAACTAATAAGACAGTTTTTGCTAAATATATATTTTGAGGGTTGTCCACCAAATTTGGTGAAAAATATTAGAAAACGGGTGGTTTTCGTAAAGTATTCAAATGTTGTCAAAGTTCTTAAACTACCTAATATTTAGCATTCAGGCACATATTTTAAAAGCTATTGACATAAAAAGCAGAACAAAGTATAAAGATGTACTTTCATTACAACGGCAAAATAACTCCATTTTCCCCTAAAACAGATTACTACTAGAGTAAACATAATCCTATTGGATAAAGTAACCTATACATAAACCTATACATAAAACATATATTTAACCCAATGAAAATATGGCAACACAATACATAAGACTCGACCGTTCTGGGTTTATGTTCAGCTTTCTACATAATAAAAGACCTAATAAAAGAAAATATCTGTTGAAAAATGTGCATCACCATCAACAAATGTCTACAGAGCCGAAGAAGGAAAAAAAAGATGACCATAACAGACTGGAGCGTTCCATGTGGAATTGGCTCAGCTGATGGTTGGGGCTATCTGGGGTGAAGCAAGCTGCCGTCCCACTGTGGCACATTAACCTATATGGCCAACTGACACTCAAACGTTGGAGCCAAGCCCTCTCTTCCCACAGTTCTCAGTCTCTCTCTCCATGGGATCGCTCCAGTTTGTGTGTTTTGTTTTGCTGCACAAACTCCGAACGATAAAATTATGACCCAGAAAAGTATCCCAGTGGGGATCGGTCTTGACAATTGCTCCACTGTGCTTTTGAATTCACCATTATGTAGCTCTTAAACCTGTGGGGTGCACACTTGCGATTCAGCCTCTTCATTTAGGCTCTGCAATTAAACCAATTATCCCAAAATAACGTTTCAAGGTGTTTTAAAGTATATTGACTGTGACGAATGTTGGAGCTGATGGAACTTAACTGCATCCTTGCTTTGAATAGAAGTGAAAGGAACGTGAAAATGGACTCTGGTCGAGATGACTCCTCAGATTATTTTGCAGAGCAAGTCTGAATGTAGCCAAGATCATTTTTGTATTGCAGCTGTCTCTAAATGGCTCCAGTCTTCTAAGTGGTTTATGCAAAATTTATTTATTTACACCGTAATAAAAATCATATTACAAGCCTATTGTAGAGAAATATTAAATCCCTACTTGTTTTCATCTTTGGAACCAATGGAATTGTCACATTTTGCTCATTTTTCCATGTAAATATTAAGCAAATCTGATTTGGCATCAGTACAAAGGCTTTTATGATATGAATGAATCAATGTGAAACTTTGGAGCTATGTTAAAGTAACACTGAGCAGTTTCCTGCTCCTACACCCCCTACTGGTTGAAAATGGAATTACAACCCTGCTCCGTAAACAACGAGCTAACACCAACATGAGCCATCTAATGCTAAAATAAACCACAGTTGGACCAAAAAATTACTACTTTACAGGGCTGCCAACTTTTGAACTTTTCCTTACCTAAAAGTGTGTGTGTGTGTGGGGGGGGGGGGGGGGGGGGGGGGGGGGGGGGGGGGTTGCACTCACAGACTGTTTCACCTCCGAACTGTCCATCTCTCTCAAACTAATGTAGGCCACACCTCCAAAGACATTACTCTCTGACCCCGGCTTTCAACTGGACGAGAAAGCAGCGCAAAACGGCCGTGAAACGTACTACGCGGCAATTAACCACCGTTATAGTGGACAGGGTCCTTTCCACCGGCAGCTATGTGTAACGTTCTGGATGCATCCCAGAAGCGAAGGGACGCTATCATTACGTCTGGAGTCTATTTTTTACACGCTACGCTTGTAAAACACTCCACACTCCGCAGTTTAGATCGGGAAAAACAGGAAATCGAACATGAAGGCAGTGTGAAATATCTGGAAACTTCCAAAATAAAAGTCACGTGCAGTACGTCATTACCTGTGAACCCCCCGTTGCCGATGTAAACTGAACAGAAAATAAACCACGGACCTTTTCGGATACATGCAGCCGTCTTTCTCCTTGTTTGTTATTGTGTGGACTTCTGAAATCACGTGTGGTGTTGCAATTCTCCCGTGATTTTGTGACCTCACGAGATCAGCTGTGTGGAACGCTTTTGCTTCTGTTTCGCGTCAGAAGTGCTCCCGGTTAGAAGGAAGCTCACGGGCAAAACGCCGCTATTTCGTTACACAAGAGGGGCTACTTTTACTTCTAAGCTCTGCCAAGATGCCAACAGAAAAGACAGACTTCTTCTTTTTCTTCTTGTGCTTTTTATTGACGATCGGTGGCCTGAAAATGCTAACTGCTAGCATTAGGGCTAACAGCTGTAAAGCAAACATATTTGCGCCCCCTAGGACACCTACCCGCTCCACAAAACTATCTAGTGCGGTTTTTGGTCAGCAGAGTGGTGTCAGATATGAAACTGGTCAAGTTTCTAACTCAACAATCACTGAGATCAATGCTAAAGCTCTAGCTATACACTGGTTTTGGCTGCGTTGGGACTGGCCATTAGCTCATCAGGCTCATAAAATGTAAACAGCATTTCTCTGAACAGAGACTCTTCTAGAAGCAAGAATGAAATCAGAAATCCTTTTTCTCAGAGGGCATCTAGAGGTGGAAAAAATGTACTTTTCACCTAGCCAAAAAGGTTCGGATGCAGAGTCTTTATCTTTTTTTTTATTTTACATTGAGCTATTGCCCAATACTAAATTGCATCTCCAAAATCAAAACAAAACATAATGCAAAGGATTAAGATGTGAAATGTCGCACATCCAGTGTTAATCTGTACTTTATTTAGATTAGTAAATGGTCTAGAATTAGAAAATATTTCCTCCAGCAGTTGTTTCCAAGAATTATGCCTGTAACCTCAAACCAAATGTTTGTATGTAAAACAATTTAAACTAGTGACAATTAACCCCATTTCTTTTGTCGTTAATCAAGGATATTTGTGTTTAATTTGTTTAAGCCACTATATTTATTGAATTAGTGCCAAACAGATGGATTTTTCTATTTTTATTTTAATCAAAACAATGTTTTTCCCTGAGCCCAGAGCTTCCATAAAACATTCTTAGTAAACTTTTGTTGTTGATGCTAAGTTTTTGGAACGAAAACTAATGGTGACAAATGATGTAATTGCTATCTTGTGCATTTTCAATTAGATTATCTGTTGGTGCTCATTTGTGTGTGATTTTGACAGCGTGCTCATGTGTGGGCGCGAGATGTCGACTTGCATAATTCTGTGGCTTTTATGCAGATTTCTAGTCCACTCTGTGTGCAAAAGTTTCAGAGGCTCCAGTCCTTCCCCTCCACGCTCGTGCAGAAATGCACCGACGTTGTGCATGCACGTCGTGTGTTTGTGCAGAGGCAGGTCGAGGCTTCGATATATTCCAGTCTGTTAGACAGATGTTCACGATCCCCAGTGCACTCTCTTCATTAGCGCACAAGTACACAGTGTTTTTGTCTTGTGTTGTTGTAGTGTGCATGCACAAAACTGCACAAAATCTCACACTCATTAACAACCAATTAAAAAGGAGATCCAGGCTCAGCGGGAAACCTAAAGGCCAACTCTATCCTTCTTGTCCAAAGCAAAGTTCTGATAAATACTTGTATGCAGGCCTGGGTGTGTGTGTGTGTGTGTGTTTGTGTTATTGACTTCTTATTCCCATAGCTGACAGTCTAATCTCATTTCCTGTCTTTATTAAAAAAAGGCACTAAACTTACATAATTAAATGCATTTTTCCACTCTGTAAGTCTTGTTGTTCATTGCATCAGCCAGCGTGTCAGCGTGCAACTCTCATTTCGACATTATCATTCCCACTTGGGAACGGCACGAGCTATGTTTAGCATGCACGTACGTAGACACACATAAACACACACACACTCGTTGGTTCTCCGTGGAATTGGTGTAATGTGTTTATAGCCGTGCTGGTTGAGAGATGCTTGAGGCATTTGTCTCTGGAGAGCATGTTGATGACATCTCTCTTTCTTCCTACCTCTCTTCCTTTATTGTTTGCTTCAATTACTTAAAAAACGCGCGCCGTCTTTTTGGTCCGTTTGTGGTTTTCACTTTTCTCCCACTTGCCTCAAATTAATGAGGATTTGCAAGGTGGAAAAAAAGTAGCTTAAAACGTGAGATGAATATATACGAGAGCACTTTTAAAAGATCTTTGAAACATAAAAGATCAAGAGCTGAAATAAATTCAGTCTCGTAAAGTAGATAAGGAGACCCCAGTTAGACAAATAACTCTAAGGCTAAAATAAGCCCAAACCATGATTCTGTAACCACCATGCATTGCAGGTGGGTAGAAGTAGAACATTAATGAAAAAAGTTGTATTTATCTCATTCATTTATTTATATTGAATAGCATTTTAGTTTCAATTTTTGTTTTCTTGCTCAAAAAGTTATTTATTTATTTATTTTTTTTAACATTCTACTGTTTGGACCACAAAATAAACATCTCATTGGCTAGCCTACGAATCAGTAAGAAGTACAATACCTTCTTGAGTTGTTTTGTGATGTTATAAACCAGGAATGGCCAAAGTGTGGCCCTTGGAGCAATTTTGTGCAGCCCCTACTTGTTTGTCCAGAATAATTCCTTTTGCCTGTGTAGCAGGTTGCTGATGTTGATCAACACTTTCTAACATTTTTATCTTCAGATTTTTACTAATATGCATATTTTGGATCTTTTTTGAGGAGTTAAAACAAAAAAAAAATGCATTTTTATAAATAAATAAAAAAAAATTATGTTTGTAGCCCACAAGACAAATTATTTTGGCCCTCATCTTGAAAAGTTTGGACACCCCTGTTCTAACCCAAGAGTCCTTAACCATTGGGCAAAGGACTGGTACCGGTCCTTGAATCATTTGGGTTTTAGCTGCACAGAAATAAAAAATAAAACTTTATTTAAAAGTTCCACATACATTTAATAATGCATGTGAGATATTTTATATTAAAAAAGCACTTATTTTATTTTAGGACCAATAATGGAAGAAAAAGCACAATAATTAACTGTATTATGTTGTATGCGATATACTACAGTACCCCCTCTAGTGGTCATGCTAACACCATGTTACAGGTGTCAGTGGGAAACAAAACAAAAATAACATTACAGAGCAGCTGCTTATAAAATGAAAGTTGGAATATTCAAATAGATCTTTTTTTAACAGTTCTTTGAATTTCTGAAACTGACCATCTTTTGTTAGTTTAGGAGCATTTAGTGAGTTTATGAAGCGTTTCTGGAGGGCAAACGTATGAACAAAAGCTTTCTAATACAGTCAGTAGCAATGTTCTAAAACATGCTCACATACATAAACATGGTCTGTAGTTTATTAACCAACATGCATTCATTTAATAATTTACCACAATGCCAAAATGGTATTTATTTAAACCATTTTCTCCTTTAGCGTTGTCCCAAAACTAACAGCGGAGTTGTGATGTGTCCTTTAACCCCTCCTTTGTCGAGTTAACTCAGGTTAGGAAGGATATGTGTAAGCACATTGAGAAGCTGCACTTAGCTTTCTGAAAAGAAAGTTGATGTAATGTCAAAGTTTGAGGAGACAGAAATGACAACCAGAAGGGAACTGTGATGCTTTACGGTGGTTGTTTTTGTGGTTGAGTGGTTGATGGGTGCACAGCTTGCTGTGGTCAGGATGGTAACGTGTTCTTCTCGGCTTTACGTAGTTTAAAACCACATTATGGCCTCTGCAGCTCTTCTGCCTTTATGGTTAATGGGTAATTCCTTGGGCTGAGTCCAAACTCTTGCTCGCCCTCTCTCGCTCTCCCTGGCTTGAGGCTCATTAGTGGTTACAAGAGTGCTGTTGACCCTAAAGCCCTCAACTATGTCTCTTCTCTCTATCTTCTCCTCTCTTCTCTTTTTCTCCCCCCATTTTTTTTCCTTTCCCCTCATCTGAGCTGCCCCACTCTTTTCTTCATCACCTCATCATCATTCATCCAGCCAGAGTTTGGCAGGAGTCTGTGTGTGTAGAAGCATGCACTTTGCCAGAGGCCGGCACTGCGCCTGTGTACAGCAGAGGTCTTTGGTAAGGACAACACAG
The DNA here is from genome assembly GCA_006937985.1 of Aphyosemion australe. Taxonomy (NCBI): domain Eukaryota; kingdom Metazoa; phylum Chordata; class Actinopteri; order Cyprinodontiformes; family Nothobranchiidae; genus Aphyosemion; species Aphyosemion australe. The sequence goes on along the minus strand of SSNS01000208.1, from coordinate 166,711 downwards.
GGGACCCTGTCCTTGTCTAGCCCCCTGGAAATAGAACGTGTGTGTGTGTGTGTTTCAGTACTATGTGCACTCTCCCAAGTATGAGCTATAGCAAGTAAGAATATTAATAGCATGGTCACAGGTCCAGTAGGTCAACGGGGACAAGCTGTATAGTCTTTGGAACAAAAGAACCTACAGTAGGTCACCTTATGGCAAGGAAGGAGTGTTGTTCTGATTTAATCTGACATATAATAATCATCTAATCTAAAGGTGGTGATGTCAACAAAGAAATCTGCTTTGTTATATCAACCAAAAATTAGGGCTGACTGTCTAGATTTCAAGGCTACTTGAGAAGCCCTTTTAAATGATTTCTGCAGCCCAAACAGTTTTTCTCAATATAGACAATGTTATTGTGTTTAAAATTTTCCAACATATTGTGCAACCTTAGATAAAATCCTTGTCAAAAAGTAAGAAGTTAAAGGGACACTAGTCAGTTTTGGCTTGTTTTTAGCACCCCCTAGTGTTTGTTGGCGAAAGCGAAAGTAAAACTTATCTCTCCTTGCTGCGCGTTCATCTTTTTAACACCTTAATCCAGGGTTCGAATTACGGGGTAGCTAAAGGGAGCCCGGCTCCCCTGAAAGGGCGACGGGCTCCCCTGGAAGCCCTCAACTTACACACCCAGGGGGAGCCCGAAAAAAGATCCAGTTTCTATTTATATTACATTATTTATTTGGACTCTCAGCGTACCGGGTCTTTTTTTTGGGCGGAGAGGATGGAGAGCGGCACAGCGCTGATTACTGATGCGCAACAGCGTCCTGCACACGGCCACAGTAACATTCTCAAAGTGGCGCCAACAACAAAAACATAATCAACGCACGATCGTTCATGTTTGCTCATGCTTTCTGTCTTTCATTTGCGCCCGACGCGCTCCGCTCCTGCAGAGCTCATCTCCCGTGCTTCGGTGACGTCACCTCACTGGCGCCGCCGCGCAGCGCACATTCCGCTATTTTTGCGGTCGCCGGATCTTTTTGATCTGCTAATTTCAAAAGTAACTCGTGAGTTGAAAATGAAGAAGCCAGGCAGCAGTTTTTCTGGAGGATTGAGAGGAGATGCATGTAGGAGACAGACAGGACAGGAAAATAGTCGCATAAAAAACAAAATGTTTGAAAAGGAAAATGTAGGTAGATATATCCACTACACGTTTGTAACTTTATAATAATAATAATTCATAAGCATGTAATATTTATTTATTTGATACAATTCAGATCACCTTCAAAACTAAGTCCCACACCCAGGGCCGTTTCAAGGCATTTCGGGGCCCAAGGCACAGTGCTCGCAGGGGCTGGGTGGCCTTTCATTAACCCTGTAAAGGGTCATTTTAGCACATACTGGCTCAAGAAAATAATTTAAAAATATTAAAAAGTTGCAAAGTGTCCCTTTAATATTTTTTACTTGAGCTGTGCTGCTAGACGTTTTATGATGATTTATTTGAGCAATAAAGTCAAACTCTGATACGAGAAGCATCTGATTGTCTTTTACTTTGACGGCCTATCTCTACTGTGACAAATGGAGGGAAAATGGCCGAGAGAATTAGCTCAGTGAACATCACAAACGTATTGTTACGGCAGATTAAAAGTCAAATTCCGTGGTCGTAACGTTAACATTACATAGGTTCTTAAGTCAATTGCAGCGTGTTGGCAGGAAAAGCTTTAGCTCATCAATGAGTGGCTGT
>SSNS01000208.1:0-160000 GCA_006937985.1 Aphyosemion australe | reverse complement strand
TTAAAATACTGAAATTTCATTATCTATGTTAAAATTTATTTTTTTATTGCCAAAAAAGAAAGTCAATATCTGTCTTCAGTGATGTTTATTGATGGAAATTAGATGGTCAGAGCTGGAAAAGTGAATTTATCCAACTGGCAGCTTTGATTTTAGTGTTGATGGTGTTTTCTCTGATTTATCTCAGCTTTTAAGATGTTTCTTTCACTAAGTAAGGTTGTGTGTGTTTTGTGTTGATTCGTGGAGTGGAACCCGCCCTGTGAGACGAACTGAAGCTGTGTGGGTTTCATCATGCTGAGTGCTGTGGTCACAGGGTTTTCAAAAGCCACTGAGAGTTTTTTAGTGCCTGAAAGTTGGGAGCAGATGATTTTTTTCTGCGTCTCCTGAGTACCACAGGTGAAAAAGCCCCCATGTTTTTTTATGTGTTTGTTTGCGTGCTGAAATGGGCGCCTCAGAAAGTCTCCTCAATCACAGGCGGGCAGTAATTTCTCCTCTCGTGTTCAGCATACACGCAGCACGGGGTCCTTTTTGTGAGTGTGCTTGATCGTTTACAACATGTGTGGGCTCCTCGAGTGCTCGTGTTGAGTAGACGGCACGGGGTGTGTGCCAATCAGCTGCTCCTTCATCTGAGATCTGACTGAGCTGTATTATTTTATTCATTTTTCCACCTTTTCTTCCTCTGCAGGACACCATTGCACTTCACACTGAGTAAAAATGCCAACTGAGGACAAAATAAATGGAATAAATACATGCAGATGAGAAAAAAATGGAAATTTTCAGTTAAATACAAACACAATAAGTACATTTGTCTATGTTTAACATCTTAATTGCTGCATTTTTGTCACAGTGCAAAAACAGATTTATAAGAAAGTAAAAAAGTCTAATTTTTTAGACATTTTGACTTATTTCAGTCTATAAATAATATAAATTATTCTCTAGAAAAATTTTATTATTTAAAATATAAAGATTCTTTAATATGATCCAAAATTTCTTGTTTTGAGTAAAAAAAAAAAATCTGCCAATGGGATAAGCAAACGTTGCTTGGCTAGAAATCTTAAAACTAGCTAATAAACATAAAATTAGATTATTTTGCTAGTTTTAAGACTTTCTTAGAAATCATTTTTTGCAGTGATTTAGTTTATAATAGCGATAGAGTGGGATAGGATTGTTTTTTTTACCTTTCCACACATTTTAGAAAAATAAAATATATCTAAAGATTTAATCATACATTTAAAAAAAGTTTAAACAATATTTAGACTCAAGTCTAAATATAAATGATTGAATCAAAATGTTGAAGTCTAAATATCAATCAAGCCTTTGAAAACTAAACATAGATGGGCCGGGCGAAATAACCTTTTATTGATAAGAATGGGTCGACAGAACTTTGATATTTTGATACAAGGAACAAACGAACAGCCAATCATATTAAGTGCTGCTCCACCCTGGACCAATCACGTGGCTGGAATAGAGCCACACAGATGCAGTCACGTTGCTAACGGCTAATGTTTATGTAGCTTTAGCTTTTTACAGGTAACAGGTAAGAAACATAAACATGGCATTAAACATTTTATTTGTACATGCAATTTTAAATATTCATTCAAATATAGTATTTAATTTAAAACTAAATGCTAAAACCTGTAGCTTGTTTCTACATTTGGCACGCTACCGTTTTAAACACAAGTTGTCATTTTGAGCCTCTGTGAATAACCTTTCTGCAATCCAATATTGCTGCTGTCAACTGCTTTTAAATCGGCTAAAACAGGACGCAATATGCAGGATGCATGCAGACGCACACATGCCTATCTCCACGACTTCCTGTCACTTGAGTTTTGCCAAGTCGACTGAAACCTAGCCCGCTAGTCCTTGCGACTGACCCCTGGACCACGCCTGTGGCTGTGTGTGCAGACAGATGATTTGTGCGTCTGTTGAGAGTGTGGGGGTCAGCAGATCCTGGATGATATCCCGCTGATTGGAATCCCATTTCCCCTCGGCCGGCATATCTTCCTGTGCTCAGGGATGGAGAAGAGGAAGGTTAACACGGAGGTGGAGGCTGCCTGCGTCCTCGCACAAATCAATGCAGATGCTGCAGTGAAATGTAGTCGTCTGTTTGAGCAGATGAATGGCAAGATGGGATGACAATAACCATAAATCAACAAGCTGAAGCCGGCCTGTTAACTCTCTTTGTTTCTCTGTTTTTGTTCTTTACGTCTGACGGAGGAGGTGATCAGTTTAGCTTTAAATCAAGTTCTTTAAAGTCGACTTGATAACAATTATTACGTTTCTGAACTTGATTTGGACGAAACAAAGCGTAGTGAAAGGCAACAAAACGGGTGTTAGAAAGAAGAAGGGATAGAAAATGAAGCTGAAGCCAACGGTAACAGGCTGTGTGGTTTTATTGCTACTCATTAGAAGTTAAACTGTGCTCCTGGCCTAATGAAATGTAAAGCTGCAGTGTATTGATGTACACACACACACACACGCACACACACACACACACACACTGGTACTCATTAGGATTCGTACAACAGGATTGTTGCGAGCTGTGTGTTTGCTTGCATGAACACGTCTCGCCTGCTAGACTCTGAGTATTGATTGATCTATGAATACATAATCACTAATGTAGATCCTAAATCCAAGCAGTCTATTGGAAAAGTGTTGGTTTCTCTGTCTGTCTGTCTGCCTATCTCTTTGGTGTGTGTGTGTGTGTGTGTGTGTGTGTCAGAAGATGAGCACCAGTTTACATCAGTAATCTCGGAGTCATGACTAAGCACGTCTTGTACAGTACAAACAAAATAAAGCACATTTACTTTCATTTAATGTTGGGTTCATGGCTATTTTTCTAAAGAGCTTTTGAACTTTAATATAATTTTTTTGTATTGTTAAACCTTTAACAGTAAAACTAAACGAAGGCCGATGATTCGCTATGGCGACTCCTGAAGGGAAAAGTCGAAAAACATAAAAAGTTGTTTATTTTTACTTTTTAAATGACTTTTTATTGAACATTTAGTTTTATTGAAGCTTTTTCATCAACTTTAGGTTTTATTGTCTTTAATGTGCTGTAGAAATGACATTAGATTTCCTTGCACTATATGCTTTACAATTTATTTCAAAATAATCAATCAAATAATAAATACTATATTTTTATGATGGGGGCATGTAACTCATGCACCTCATGCTAGAACAACTGGGAATCTTCTTTATGTAGAGGCACATTTTGATTATTACATTTTTTTAATGTTGACATGAAGAACATTGCATGGATAACACTACTTGGGCTATTGATATTTACTTTAATATAAAGTTTTTGGACATGCAGCACATTAGGTTGCAGACAATCGTGGTAGTTTTTTGAGCAAACTGTGAGTTTGACATCCGAAGAACTTTCCATCAACTTTTTGCTAAAATAGAGCTACATTAAGTGTTTAGAGGAGGCACATTCAAATGCTCATAAATGTTCCTGCAAAGTCATAATGTTTAATAATCAGGAGGGTAAAAAGGCTAAACATGATGTTTATTATGGGGAGATTGTCAAGGAAAATATAATTTAGTCTTGTAGAACTAATATTTGTAAAATATTGAGACTTGTCTCTTTCATTTCTACAATCTTAGACTTAAATATTATTAAAGTGGATCAGAATGTTTAGTTCTGGAGAAGCATTTACTCCTCTCAAGTGTCCAGCATTGTTTTGTTTAAACATTTGCAAGGGCATTGTGACGCAAAGAGGATAATTTGGTTGCAATTTGCAGTTTATGGCACTAGGTGGCATCCTATGCACTGAAACATAGTCATTGACTTTTTTTAAATTTGGACTTGAAATTTGAAGCTAAAGCAAAATAACTTTTTGATTCATGCTACCAGAGTCAGCATACTCTGATTCCACAAATAAAACCGCGGCAACTGTGAGTAAGATGTCATGGCTTCACTTTGAATGACTGAATATGGTTGAGATGCTTGTGTATGCAGTATATCAGTGGTCAACGTCCTTTTTCTCAAGTGGATGCACATTATTGTCACAAATTCAGTAGTGAACTACACAAACGGAGGGTCGACTAAAACGGTCAGAACAGGATTAAAAATGAAAAATTACAACAAATAAATCAAATTATTGTTAAATGAGTCACAGCTACAATGCAAAAAGGCTAAGTGGTACATGAAAAGTACTTCCAATGTAATTAAAGATATGCCCTTTATATGGATGTCCGATATTATCGGTCTACCATTAATTTTGGCAATAGAATGTAATATTGGAAAATATTGTTTTTACTCATTTTATGACCCAACTTTTACATATCATGCACTTTTTATACACCAAACTCTTCAGTTTATTCTCTTCTCACTCAGATTTTCATAATATGATAAATCTGAGGTTTAGTTTTTGAGATATTTTATTTTATTTAGTTTTTCTTTTTTTTATGAAGGGGGACCCCGCATGTATCGGTTTATATCGTATCAGAACGAGTTAGACAATATCAGTATATCGAGCCAGTATCGAGCATCTCTAGTTCTTTATACTCGGCATGCACTACTATATGTACTTCTGGTTTTGAGTGGCATCATTATTGATATAAAACAGAGTATTTGAGATGTTAATAACTGAAAAGTCTTTAAATAGTCAATCCAGTGAGTTGCACATGTAGGTTTTGTCTTTTTATTTCAAGCAAGACAGAACAAGTTACTCCTCTAACGTTTAATGCTTGCCAGTACCCAGCATCCACTCTTGTTGTATGCTCAGTACTTCAAAGTCAAACTTTGAAATCTTCTTCCAGATGTCACACTCCTGTACGTTTATTTGTTAACAGACAGGGTGGATGTTGCGTACAGAGCTTTTTACCTGCTGTACATTCACAGTAGACCTCCTTTTTCCACCGATTGCCAGTAACGTCCCAAAAATCCTCCTCAGATCTCAGTTAAACCTAGAAATCTTTCCGTTCCCTTTATTTCATCTCCTCTTTTGTCTACCTGGGAGAACAAGGTGCTCCTGCTGCATCAGGCGAGATGAAAAGAAACTCAACAGCCTGAAGTATTTCTAGATTTACGAAACACAAAAAGAGAGATAAGCAATGCGGATGGGGAGAGGGGGAGATTTACTCTCAGCGGTGTATAGGTGTGTGAAGGTGTCAATGTCTGTGTGTGTGGTGGGCGAATGGGGTATGGTTTCATGTCATTTCATCATTTCCCTTCTCGCTGCAAATCCAATTACTTTTCCTTTTCCTTTCTATCTTGGATGATAGGCTGAGTGACAGGACTGATTGGAGAACAGCGCTACTGAGGTAACTGTGCCAACTGGTTGATTGACATAACACTGGCACTTCACTGCCTTCAGTCAGAAAGACAAGTGAGTCTGGTTAGACTTCAGACCATTTCAGAGGCATTGAGTGGGACCAGAAGTTCGTTCACCCGGCTCCTCCGATCACGAAGGCTTCCCCGCTTAAAGATGATCTGATTCACTCTTTTTCAAGATGCTCAACATGTTCTTTTTTTACTCCAAAATAAAAGCCTCACTTCCTGAAGTGTGCTATCCCATCCTCGCCACTCTCAGCTCACAACTTCCCAATGCCTTAATTGGAATTTGATTCAGCAAGACAGAAAAGCAATGAATCGACTGATTATACAACTCAACACCTCTGCACTGCATTCATCAGAAACCTGCAAACATCTATAGTCTAATTTTACCACTCTTAGCAGTAAATAGAAATCCTTAAAGCTAGAGTCCGTGGTTGATGTCATCAAGGAGAGGAGGAGATTTTGACATTTGAACTCTCCCTTCCTTCAGGATGGAGCTGTAAGCCACGCCTCATACCGTGCATGCATACATAAATAGCTCCTGATTCTAACTCCTAAATCATCTCCTCAGCCTTTATCGGGTTCTGCAAGAGGTCCTAATCACTCATATTAATCGAATCTGCGGTGTTCAAGCAGTGAAACGTCTAAAATCAGCAGGAATTCGGCACTCGTAATGCTATCACACCCCTGCTAACAGGCTAAAACAGTAGTCTGGCATAGCGTAAAGTTTAATGCTACGCTAATCACTTAGCTCCAGTAGCAGAAGATTAATCCCTTTTCGTTCCCCTCCCTCCTCTTCCACAGTTAGTTGGAAGTTTACAGATTGACATTAATTTAATGCAGGTCGAGTTAGCATTCAAGCTAGTTTGGCGTGCTAAGCTAAGTGCATGCTGGGAACTGGGTGCATTCTCATTGATTGACAGCTCCTTCTTGTGGATTTGTAAATCCATCGGTCAATGCTCTAGGCTCACGTAAATGATTCAGTTGCTGTAGAGGCCAGGGGAGGGACTTAAGGGAATATAAATTATAAAAAAATACTTATTTCTCACCATAGAACATTGTCAGATAGTAACATTTAAGCATTTTTTCAAGTTACTTAAAAATGTTTACACTCCCCAACTTTAACTCTTATATAACCCTTTCATTTTCTAACGTTTTTGGTCTTTGAGCACAACAAAATGCACTTAGGGTGTATATGGGTTAATGTATTTTAGAGTTGGCTCAACTCAGAAAAGCTTCTTTTTCAGGTAGTTACTTTAGAGAATGATGTTTTTTTCTAATCCTGAAATAATTTGAACAGTTGACCATTGCCTTTTAATGAATTTTATGTTTGCACTCATTTTAGTGAAAGATTGGAGGTTATTTTTTCACAGCTAAACAAATTTTGTGCAACATTCTTGCTTTCTTAGTTATTAGAGGTGAAAAAATATATTACAAAAAAAATTATTGAAAAAATTCTTCATTTTTTTCCAAGGCTTGTGACTAATCAGGACTGAAAGTTTTTCATCCATGGTGAAGAGTCACTTTTCTAACCAGTATTCCAAGCAGGATGTTGTTATCCACTCTGTACTTCCATGAATCGTATCCGCGGTGAACAAGAGTTCCTTGGATCTTTTCCTAGAGTTTGAGACGGCCATGGATCTATTGGCTCCGCAAGCGAAGCAGTAAAACTTGCTGTCAGAATGATTAAGCCTAATCAGGAAACATGGGATGGGAGGTAATTTAGCATGTGAATGCTAATTAGCGCTAGCATTTAGACTGGCAGACGATGATTGAAGCTGTGCATCGGCTGCTCATGCTGGTTAGATGGCAAAAACTCCAATCTGGGAAAGATGATTGATAATCTTTGCGTCAAGCTGCTGTCTGTTTCTCCGTTTGTGTGTAAATGAGTGTGAATTATTGTTTCACTTTCCCTTTAATGCTAACTCCTAATGTGGAGATGAGCTCGACACCTGAACACCTTAATTCCATATTTATCCCATTAGCTAGAACTTAGTGGAATAATGTTCAATTTGTGTCTCATAATAGGAAACGGGATTGTCAGAAACGTTCGTGGGAATGTTCCCAATCAAAAACCAAATCTTTTATTTATGAAATTGTAGTTTTTGTTGCTATGAATAGCAATAGCATAGAAGAATGTGTGAGTGTGTGATTTGTCTTTATATCTTTTAGTTTTTCTTCACATACTGACCCTTTTTACTCTTTTTTCCTCGCACTATTTGTCACCTTCAGCTCCATGTCTTTTGACTGATGTAGGGTGGTGACCTGCAAATCTGCTACCCGAGAGACTTGCCTGCCCCACTCGAGTGGGTGTGGTAACGTTTCCTTCTATCCTCTACTCATTTTCTCAGAACCGGTGAACGAGCATTTAAAAATGACTCCAGTGAGGTGGGCTTTTTCTGATCATTGGTTTGTTGCAAACTGAGTGCACATTTGTTTGCATGGTGACTGACACAATGTAGGACTCAATATCTATTGAAACGTAAGAATCAGAAATTAAAGGTGCATTTTTTTAAAGAATTACATCCTGTGGACAAATGTGGGTACTGCAGCCTATTTTTATAAACAGAACCTCACTTTCTTTCTACTATTCAATGAGTTTAATGGCTGTTGCCAGCACCGGAACATTCTAGATGACAAGTGAAGACGAGTCATACACAGTAAGTTGATAAATAGATAAATACATTGTCGTAGCTGGTGTTAGCACTCTTGGGTGTTTTACGGTAGAGAGCAATTACTACACTTATTATGGTAGTTTGTCACCAGTGCTGTTATAGTTCTGAACGACTCATTAAAGGAAGTAAAACGCCACGATTGACTCATTATTCACTTCACACACACATTTCACTGTAATATTGAGTTGTTGGTCATTGAAAAAGCAGCTTGGGATATCTTTAGAGCCAAGTATACTTGCTTCTAATTTACCGTTAGCATTGTTAGCTTAACATTAGCCTCTAGCGTGCTTCACCAGATGTTAGAGTAAAACATTGGCAAATATGCCGTGGATTCTTAGGGGTACAAGACATAACTTCTGGGTCGCTCCTGTTTACTGGCTTCGGTTCTTTAAACAACTCTGGAGTGGGGCTGGGCAATAAATCGAAACTTTATCGAATATTTCTGATTCTAACCAATATCGTTTTTCCCATGTCAATAAATTAAAAAAAAAAAAAGAAAAGATGTTTGTAGGTTGGCGACATTAATGTCTCTTTAAGAAGCTGTACCATCTTGAGTCACATGACAACATGACTCAACGTAATACACGTGACAGCCCCATCTAGTGGGCAACTTTTTTTTGCCCGTACATGTAGTTATCATCCATTCGAACTCCTCAATATTCCGTGATATTGATTTTAGGCCGTATCGCCCAGCCTAATCTCGAGCTCTGTGCCTGCTGGTGTTGAATAACAAATGCCTCCAATGGTGTTAGCTTTCTGCAGATTCGGCAACCACACAAACTCAGATTGTAAACAGTAACTACGTCCCTCGGACCCCCCCCCCCCGGCCGACTGAGGATGAAATCTGTTTCAGTATAACCATCCTTCCAACATGATTGAGACATTAGACTGTTTTGTGATTATTTCACTGTAGATTTCTTACATATTGCTCCTTTAACCAGCAAATGTTACGTTTTAATGGATATACCTAAACACCTTAGTGTGACCACCGTGATCATTTATGCTCATCAAAAAGAAATTATTTCATATATAGATGTGTATCCCAAAAAGAATCTTTGTGCACAACAAACGCAAAAAGCAGCACACTGGGACGGCGGTTCAAGTGCTTTTCACATGCTAAGATGCCTCCTTTATACTCGTCTGCATTTAAATTCAATAGCAGCTTAACGGTGTAGAAAGAGACAAATATGAAGTCGATGCTGAAGGGAAAGAAAGCCAAGTCATTAAAGTCGGCACGGCACATGATCAGGATGGAGTGATGCAGAAGACGGAGGTTTTATCACTTATTAGAGGCAGCCGTGGCTAATGTGCCATTGTGGTTGTGGGTTCAATTCCCATGGGAGCTATCACTTCATAAGTATTACCCCCTGTGTCCTTGAGCAGGGCATTATCCCAGCGGTCCCTCCGGACGAGTACGGCTCAGTATTAATGGAGGGGCGATGTGCGCGGAAACCGAGATGGATATATTAGCGAGCTAATGAATCTTTGATAAGTGGGAAGGCTTTGAGTACGTCGGGAGACGAGAGGAAGGATCCCAGCTAAACCCATCAGCTGAGAAATGGCTTTAATTCACACTAAACCCTTGAAGAGTCCGACATTGGCGTTGTCATTTTGGAGCGGAGTGATGTGGAAGGCATCGGAGACGAATGAAATAGCCAGTTTTTTGACCGTTTGCTGTCAAATTATTGGTTTATGGCTCTTTGAAAATATTATATTTTTGCTGATTCCTAAAACAGAAGACCTTATGAATCCTTTTCAAAAGTCTCCCTATTTAATCTGCAAAACTGCTTTTTTTACTGCTCATTTAATCATTTTTGTCTTTTTAAAAAGTTTATTTTCCTAACATGTAGCCACTTATTTAATCATGCATTCCTACAAACACCCACACAAACTGCCCGTGCTGCATAATTCTTCTTGACAAATGCATTTAGTAAAGCCACACTACAGGGGCTGAGAGCCTTTCTTGCTCAAATCAACTAAGTTCCACTGTTGGAATCATTTTTTTGTTTTTCTGCCTTCCCAGAAAAGCTTCCCTCGTCATGATGTCACTCACATATGGCTGCAGTATGAATCCATCAGATTGTGAACGGGAGGAAAAAAAAGTGTGCAACAAGACAAAAGGAAACCCATATTTAACCCCGTGAACCCCAAAAATCCAGGTCTCCAAACGTCAGTGGACATCAGTAATGTAAGCAGTGAGTCACAGTGTTCCAACAGCAGGGCACGTAAGGCCACGGGTCCAGACAAACACACGCATGTGGAGGTTCGGCAAGGCCGGCAGCTGTTGTGGTGATGACCCGTGTCAGGTGCCAGTGGTTTGATTCAAACTGGCTAACCTCTTCACATCACATGAGTCTGGACAGCTACAGAATGAGGGGTGAAGGGGGGGGGGGGGACATGTGTCTCTGGCGAGCATCTGGAGAACAACTGGCATGTTTGGGCTGGTTGTGTGTTTGATTTGTTTCTAGTCGGGTTTACTCTGCACACTTGTCTTTAGTACAGTGTTACTATTGAGAGAAATGTGTGTGTGTGTTTGCATGTGTGTGTGTGTGCATGCGTGTGTGTGTGAAAGAGAGAGTGTGTATGTGTGTGCATGTGAGTGCACGTGTGTGTGAGAAAGAGAGTGTGTATGTGCGTTTGTGTGTGCATGTGAGTACACGTGTGTGTGTGTGAAATAGAGAGAGAGGAAGAAAGTGTTTGCATGTGAGTATGTATGTGCGTGTGTGCATGTGTGTGTGTGAAAGAGAGAGAGTGTGTATGTGTGTGCATGTGAGTGCACGTGTGTGTTTTTGTGTGTGTTAGAGTGTGTTTGCATGTGTATGCATTTGAGTGCATTTGTTTGTGTGTCTCTGTGTGTGTGTGTGTGTGTGTGTGTGTGAGTGCACATGTGTGTGTGTGCGTGCGTGCGTGTGTGTGTGTGAGTGCACATGTGTGTGCGTGCGTGCGTGCGTGTGTGTGTGTGTGTGAGTGCACATGTGTGTGTGTGTGTGTGTGTGTGTAGGCCTATATTCATCTTTAACATCAACCACAAAGTTCTGCTCTGACTGATGTGTGTTTTTGTCTCATTAAAGCTCTCAGGAAATCTTGTATATGTGCTGTCTCTGTTATGTTAATCTCTTTAACATCTAAGGAAAGAGGCAGCGTGTGTGTGTGTGTGTGTATCTAATTAAAGGGCTCGTTCAGGAATGGATACAGTTGTGTGTGTGTGTAACATCGCTGCAGAAGAGAATTTGCTTGTGTGCAGATGTGCAAATATGTGTACTGGGAGTCAGGAATCCTCAGATTATAGGGAGCCTCACACTCCCTGCAGTACGTGGGCATGTGAGATCACATTCATTAGTGTGTGCTGTGTTTAGTGTAGGAAGTAATGTGCGTTTACTTACTACAGCAGCTGTGCTTTCTTCATGTGGAGTTGGATCAGCCCACCTGATGCCAGGGCAGCTGTCGCGCAAACAGCTCTCCACTCACAAACACACTCGCATACACAAGCACGTTGCCAGGAGATGTGTGTGTGTGTGCGTGTGTGTGTGTTTGCTGCAAAGAGGAAGAGAAAGGGGCAGCTGCGGTATAAAGCCTTCATCAACTGTTCCTCTAGACTGCCCCATCTGTCCGTCCATTAATACACACTCTCACTCCCATCACTAATACGTACACATGGTCCGTCTGTTGTCTTATCAGTCACACATGGTGCACTTCACACTCAATGGGGTCTGTCACGACAATGATGTGTATTCTCTGATGTCTTGTGTTGAGGCAAATCTGTGTGTCAACTGTGTCTGACACTAGAAAACACCATTTGTGGCTCTTTTCTCTTTCCTTTTAAGATGGAAGCAACCAGATTCTCTGTGTTCCGTTCAATTATCAACCAATGAGATGAAATTAGAGTTAAAACTGGTTGTAGGAATCTAGTAGAGAATGGAAGACTTTTCATGATTTGGTCACTTGGTGTGAAAACCATAGCAGCAGCAAAAGATTTCACTCTGCAGGTCGGTCTAGCCACGCTCCATTGAAGCCTCAGCAGGTCTACCATTGGACCGAACAATTTTAGTTCCATCTGATCACAGCTTCTATGACTGTAGAGAGAGCGAGGCATTGGGCGGGCTTAGCTCCAGAGCTGCAGTGGAGAAAAACTACAAGATGGCGTCAGCTCAGGAATTGCGTTCAAATGAAACAGCTTTCTTGTACATTAGTTTTCATGCTAACATCATTTGTTTTATACCCATGATTCAGTGGTGTACAATCAATGCTGATGTTTGATGGTATAAATAACAAGATCCATGATTTTTTTTTTTTTACAGGGAATTTAATTATTTTGATTATCTTTTGCTTCAGTAAACCATGAAATGTCTCAACTTCTCACCTTTCTGCCTTGTTTTTACAGTTAAAATGTAGAATTAAAGGCAAACTACTTTAAAGTCCCACTCCGATCATCTTTTGAGCTGTTTTAAATAGTTCTCAGTAGTCTTTAAAGTATGATTATGTCGTTTTTAGCCAAAATCCCAAAACCTGTGCCGTTTTCTGGTACTTAGTTTCTACATAGTGACAGTAGCTCATTAAAAATTTGCCTCTGGGTTGTGGGTGGAGCCGTTGGAACGGAGGACCCCTCCTCCATCTTCTTCTCTACTCTCAGAGCCTGAGGGGGCAGAGCAGAGTGGTTTGTGCTCCGCCCAGTGGGTTTGTGACATCACAAAAGCAGTCAGTTTTAGGCTGTATTCTTTCGTCTGCTACTGATTCACAGAGATTTGAATGCAGAAATACTCAGAAATGCAATTTTGGGCTTAAATTTCTTTAGATATGTCCTGTAGCATAAGAAAAATGCTCAAAGATCATGTTAGAAACAGAAAAAAACAATTTTCATTGGAGTGGGTCTTTAAGGTTTATCATTAGGACAATTTATTAGCAAACCTAAATATTCATCCAACATATTTACTAACCTAACAATCAATCAAAATGTTTGTAGCCGGCTCTTTTTAACTCTGGTTAACCCTTTACGAGGCACTACAGAATTACCATTAAAACTAAAAATGCATAAAAAGTTGAAATGAATACTGTCTTGAGCATGATAGATGGGCTTGCCAGAACACATTCTGTTAAACGGCCAATTTAATGGATTTTCTGTCAGTTTATTGGTGGAACTTGAAATTTTTTGTGGTACCTCACAGTGTGCACACAGTCGAGCACGGACAACATAAAAACAGTGGTGAGGGAGTATGGCCCAATTAAAATCTGCTTAGGGCTCAATGGGCTGGTTCTGTTAGTCATTCCCTGGCTCATCAACTAAGAAATAACCAGTTCTTTAATGGTCATAATCACATCTTAGTTGCTTTTTTTTCTTTTTGCTTAGTCATTGTCCCAACCTTGATATCCCTGTATTTACGTTAATCCAAATCAAAGCCAGTTTGCCATCCAGGCACAAGGACGTCACGTTACGGCACAAGGACGTCACGTTACGGCTCAGCACCCATATGCTAATGAAGCCGAGGGAGACGGACGCAGACCCTGAAGGCTGCTTGGGGTTAAGGAGATGTAATGAAATGGAACACAAGAAGGTTGACAGTGAGAGACGGAGTGTGTAACAGAGGCTGAGAGCATTGTCCTTGATGATGTTTATGATATTGATTGCCTGCTCTCAAGAAGCTCCCTGATTTTTGATTTGGACACTTGTGAACGGCGTGATTGCAGCAAGAACATCTAATGTCTCGAGTGGCCTCTGCAATCAGGGACGATGACCCTTAACTCCATGCATACTCCCTCTTGCCCACATACTTTTCGGTTCTTGCACACGCGCTTGCTTATATGCCCTTTTCCTGTTTGTGAAAGTCGTAAAGAATGAAGCAAAACACATTTTTTAAGGCTTCTGTGTTTTTCTACATTCCTGTACATATTATCTTTACTATAATAATATAACTGGTAAAACCTTGCTAGAAAAATAACAAGGTTTTCACTCAAATTCACGTTCAATTCATGTGATTTTGGGCTGCACGGTATTAGGAAACCCCACAGTTGTGATATTATTGCATATTGGGAGGTGTTCAGTTTAGTGTGGAGACATTTATGGAGGCTTGTGGAGTGCTAGCTGTCCACCTTGGTCTAGAAGTCCCAAACTTGATACTAAAAGATGTATGATATAATTTTTCTTTAATTCTTTCTTTGGATGATCATCACACTGCTATCCACATTTACTGTGCATGGTTTTTGTTTTAAGCTAATGAGTGAGTGTGTGATGAAGGTTCGTGATGAACTCTTTCTCTTTAGCCTTTAGATCTGTGGACATTGCAGTGATGTCAGTCAGATAATACTTGGAATAAAGCCGAATATAACCAAATCAAAGCACAAATGTCGTGTACAAAAGAAAATAAATTGAAGGGGAAAGTGGCCCTTTTATAAAATACAGTTGTCGAAGCCCTTTTAAAGTGACAGTGTGTAGTTTCCTGGCGATAGGGGGCAGCAGTACATACATTTCATGGTAGTTTTACACCACATCTCCATGACTGTCGCTAGTTTAAACAAAAACATTACGGTAAATGTTACCTGTCTAGCAGAAAGCATGTGACCTCTGCATCACTTGGTTAGGGTTAATGTGTGTGTGAATGGGTGGATGACTGATTGTGTTGTGAAGTGCCTTGGGGGGTTGTAGAACCCTAAGAAGGCGCTATACAAATACAGGCCATTTACCATTTACCATTTAATTCACTTAATTCCATCGAGAGAATGCAATGATAATGCTAGTTTTCTGGCGGTGTAGGTTCCCGATCTACTCGGGGTCCTGCGACTGCCGATGACGTCACACTACGGCAATACCACTCGGCCAAAATATATTGCATCGCTTTTTCGATTCTGTTCTTTCACATAGGTTTAGGAAAGAGTTTAGCAGTTTTGTTGTTAAATTCATGTTTCTTACCGCCTAAATTTTTTCAAACGTGGTAACGTAACTTCCGTAAGTCGTACGTCCAGCCAGTCATCTAGTCATCGGCAGGCGCAGGACCCCGAGGTGTCTTACGTAGAAAGAAACATGGCGTCTAATATGGCGTCCCCGTGCCCTATGTAATTTAGACCCGATTTTTATGGTTATATGTTACAAACCCGCCAATATTTTTCAACAACTGGACATAATCTTATTCATTTTCAACAACATTTTGATGGATTTTTCCAGACATTACTGGTTAAAACTACACGTTGCCACTTTAAGCCAACTGCAGGTATTTTTGGTTGCAAGCCACAAGTTGCAGACCCTTAGCTAGCTAAACGTTATGCATAGCAATTTTACATGCAGACAATTGATAGTACCAACATAGTAGCCGTGCAAGTAAACCTGCTGACCAGCTGAAGCCTTAGTGTGTGGCTGTCTGGGTTTTCTGTCTGCCTCTCATGATGAAACAGATGGCTTCTGTTACTGTGTTGAATATATTTAATATCTGTTGCCATTTCTTCCACTTTTGCTTTTTCCTACCACATTCTCATACTAGACCCTGGTCAAGCACATAATGAGGTTGTAGTTTATCGTGTTTAGAGAATAATCTTTAATCTTTTTCCTTCTGCAAGATGCTAAGCTTTTCGTTTTCTGTGCACACGTTTGTTTGTCCATGGTGATAGACATTATGATGGACAAACAGATGAGCAGACACAGGCAGATAACTTTGGAGCTAATATATACAGGTTGATAGTGGCAGAATAGGGAAGGACAAAGACCTGGTGTTATTCAGCCATCTGGTGTGCATGTGTGTGTTTGCTTCTATTGTATCTGTATAGAGCAGAGAGAATGACTTAGATTACCAAGACTGATATCAAAGTCACACTCTAGGACACGCTCCAACCGCCAGCCATGAACACACACACACACACACATGCATGCACACGCACACACAGTGGCTATGCAGCTTTTTCCCTGGGAAGCATACAAAGTGTTCACCTGAAAGACAGGCGACTGTTGCGGTGTGTGTGTGTGTGTGTGCGTGCATGTGTGTGTGTGAAGGTTTCCCCTCTAATTGAAGTGTACAGTGACTTGGCAGGCTGCCTGATGTTGGAGTCATATGGGGGAACAATAGAAGAAAGGATCAACACAAAGAGAGGGGGCGCAGAAAGGGAAGGATGAGTTGCAGAGACAAGTGATGGAAGACAAATAGAGAGGACAAAAACTAGAGATGAAAGGGTGATGGAGGGAAGTGGAAGAGAATAGAAATGAGCTGACGATGTATGGAGAAAAACAAGTCCTTGTAAATGCCTCTGAAACTGCTTCTGACCCGACTATTTGAAGGTAAAATAAATACTCCAGAGGATTTATGAGCGTTGTCAGAGTATGATGCAGAGGGTGCCGCTAAAATGAAATTAAAAGAACTTAACCCCAATAATACTACAGCGCTGTAGCTACTTTCAATATGTACGGGGAATCCAGGCACCACAAATGGACTGGTTTGTGGTTTCAACACCACTAAGATTTTCTGTCATATTGCTGCTGTCGCTGATTTTTTTTATTTAATAACGTCTCTGCGAGGGAGCAGGAATCTCTCAGGTCATGTGCAGCGTAGAGCATCACTCCGTCTGAATGATGGCTGAAGGAGGGCAACGCTGACATTTTTCTAAACAAAACAATTAAAAACAAAAGAAATTCACAAAAGTCCGCTTTTTCCAGTCATAATAAAACGCAGATGGCCAATGCTTCCAAAATGAGAAGTCATTTGGATGAGGATTATTTTGAGCTTTAATCTGAAACTTGTGCTTCATACACAGTGATATTTTACAGACAGTTGCTCACACTGATCCCAGTCTTTGTTGGAGGTTTCTTCCTGTTAAAGGGGAGTTTTCCTCTCCACTGTCGCTACATGCTTGCTTAGTACGGAGATTGCTGTAAAGTCTCTGACACAAGTCAGTGACTCGATGCAATCTGCTGGTTTTTCTTACATAGGAAACTTTTAACTATCTGGCATAATAACCTGAGTAGGGTGGAATGTTTACTTTGTTAAGTGCTTTAAGTATTTTATTGTAATTTGGCGCTATATAAATAAACTGAACTGAATTGAATGCGTTGGCATGATTTGCTGTCACAACAAACGTATTTTATGCGTTTCTGTGACAACTTGGCTCTTTTGTCAGTGTTCTAACGTTGTCACTTTCAGTGTTTTTTGTGCTTGTAAGACAGGATTTTAGGACCTGAGAGCATCAGTCACACTTTCTTTGTTGCATCAAAGTGTTTGTTGTAGCACCTGGATTAACACTCCATCCCCAAAATTAAGACTTTTGCAGTCGTTCTCTTAAGTGTGTGCACATTGTTGCTGTTGATCAGCTGCCAGGCAATGCCTGAGCTGATTATGTCATTGCAACCTTCACACGTTTAGCTGGTTTTTAGATTCTTATGCTGAGATCCTACAATTTTTCCTTTTAAAAGCAGAACTATTATACTTTAAAAAGTTATAATAGTTTTATGCTCTTATCAAAACATGTTTATGAAGTTCTTGGCACTAAATCCCTCTCACATGAAACAGTTTCAGCAGTTTTATTCTTGATGTTTTCAGTACCTTCCAGAATGAGTCGTTTCGGAGCTCTGTCACTTTAAGAAAACAAGCTGCATCTGGCCACGCCCACCCCTCCCCCGCACAGGCTGCTATAAGCTGAGAAGCTCCGATATCTGGGAGGGGCTTGGAGTAGAGCTGCTGCTCCTCCAGAGTGAAGAGATGATGGGGATTCTATGCTAATTTCACCAGTTGTGATGTCACAACCGGGGACTTTTTTCAATTCCTAAAACCAAACAGTCACGTTTGGACTGTTTATAGAGGCAGTAGAGACCCACATGGCAGCACAAAATGATGCAACAGTTGTTTTGCAAATTATATCCCCTTTAAGGTTTACTTTTGGTCCGCTCCCCACCATGGGGATGGGTCAAATGCGGAGACGTAATTTCACCATTGTGTGATGAATACTTGGTACTTTAACTTTAACTTTGACACCACTCCACAAAACTCTTGCTTTTTAGATTTGGTGATTCTAGTTTGGTTCCCCAGATCATTCTCTGAGCTAGATTTTGAGAAAAGGACGATATGTTTGGAATGTAGTATATAGATTTATTTGTGCTATTTAGTGTTTTTGTGTTTCCTGCTTTAAATGTATAAAATGGTTCATTTCCTACTGCTCATAGTATATTTTTTTTCTTAATTTTAAGTAGAAATACTTTTAACTTGTTTACTTGTTTCAATTACACTCCATCTAGTTGTCTTTTATATGCTACAATGTGCACCGTGCACACGCGTACAAACCCTGAAATCGAGCAAAAATGAACAGCCTTGGTTACTGCTGCTGAACCAGAACCATCATCTGATGAGCCAAAGCAGTGAGGTTAATCCATCAGATTACAGCAGATTACAATGCACCAGGGATGGCTGGATGAAAGATTAGAGTCGAGAGATGATTGATAGAATAATTGGATGGCTGTGCTGTAGAGAGAGATAGACTCAAAGGATCAAGTTTAATACTACGCCAGATTTTCTTCTTTTTTTGGATAATGAGCTCGTTTTAAATTTTATTAATAAAAACTGTTTAACTGGAGTAAAACGTGAGTGTGATTATGTAGGTATATAGCTTGAAATAAATATAAAAATCAATTAAAAAACTCTTGGATTGAGGTGTGAGCTTCATATGTAGGAGATCCTGGATCCAAGTCAAAGAAATGGGAATCCGTGAACCTGAATGGAAAAGCTGCCTGGTCCTAAAGCAGGTGCACTTTAACCTAGAATTGTGATATCTAATCCATTCATCCAGTCTTGAGAAGGACCACACAGTTCCCTGTAGCAGCATGTGACTTTATCACGTTGTCAAGGCAAAACACTCCAAATGATATTTGTTAATAAAGGGGACTCTGTTATGCTGCAAAACACACACCTCTGTTGTTTAAATGCTAAGGTCAGAATATTGTATCATCCATGTAAACTGTGGGCAGTTTATTGTTGATAGGTTAAAATTCAGCATTTTCCTTTGGTACCCTTTAGAGCACCTTCAGTGACACTTTGGTTTCTCAAGCTCCCTGTTGGAAAATCACAAAACAAGGAGTATCGATCAGATTGGAAATTAGTTTTTTTTTTATGCCCAAAGCCAACAGTTTTTGGTTTATTAACATACTAGAAACACTGAAATGGACAAATTCCTCACTGTACAAGTGTACCCATATATGCAAATTTTGATTCGACTTGTGTCTGATTTTGTTCAATAATTATCATGTTTTTTTTTTTGCATTCCTCAGTGGTTTTACTTGGCTGCACAGTTCTTGAACTCTTCATGTTCTAGAAAGTTACTTAAATACATAAACCCATTTTTTTCATTTGGTGCAAAAAAGTGACAGGTATGCAAAACCAAAGGGGTGTACACATTTACACCAGTATATGTGTGGTTGTCTGTTGTTCAATAAAATAACTTATGCACCAATGAATGGTTTAAAAACACTGATTCCTGACAGGGATGCCGTTTGAAAAATGTTTCTTTTTTTTAATGTAAGATTTAAGCAAAACAGCATAAGGTAATCTTAGGCTGGGTTTTGGTAAAACCAAAATATCTTCTTCTGCCCATCTAGGAAAACAAACTTGGGTCCAAACTACCTACTTTTCAACAAAACATTCAGTGTGTTGTGAAGCACATTCATAGGCATGCTAAGCCTGTAGGTGGCAGCAGTTCCCCAAATCGTCAGCGTCTTTGCCAAAAAACATTCCTTTGACGTGGAATAACTCGGTGGCAGGCCATAACTGTCCTAAAAGTTGTCCTTTGCCCTAGATCTTCTACATAGTGCAGTAATTGAGCTTGTAAAAGTAAAAGGGAGCGAAAGAGAACAGGTCGCACATGTGATATCAGAGCATTTTAGTTTTGGGCAGTGACATTGAGAAACGCTGTGAAACTGAAAACCCCGGTTATTTACGTCCACTTTATCTTCACGTGGTTGTAGCTGACAGGCAAAACCGTAGAAAATATCTTTGTTTTGTGATACCCAGCTACGTCTCTACAGGGTCTTAGATTCTGGAGTCCTACAACCCCCCAAAGAGCATTACAACAACAGTCATGTACCTATTGACACACTGGTGGTCACTGTAGCCACAGCTGCCCTAAGGCACATTGAGAGAGGCGATGCTACCGAACACGGGTGTCACCGGTTCCTCCGACCACCACCAGCAGCCTAGACAGGTGAAGTGTGCGGGGTGCAAACCTGCAACCCTCCGGTTACGAGGCGAGGACTCAACTCCTCTGCCACATCAGTTGATTTAATAGTATAATATAAAAACATTCATGGTCATGCAGACTAATGAAAGGAGGTGAAAGAGGGAGTGGCGGAAGCCCAGAGAAAGGGGAGAGATTTGGAGATGAGAGGGCTCTCCACATCCTCCTAGATCCGTCCAAACAGCCTTTGTGCCAGCCAAGAGTCGCCTCATTTTCTGTTTCTCTCTTTCTCCTTGTTTGTCTTCCTCTCTCTGCCAGACTGCTGACAGAATGTGGAGAGAGGAATTAGAGAGGACAGATGCATGGAGATGGATGGATAACAGCTTTTGGAACACCGCAGGCATGAAAACTTTAGGGGCTGTTGTTGGTGTTGGGTTCGGTGTTGGCATTTACCTACATTTCCCAGGCAGAAACACATCGTTATAGCTGTTTGTTATTGTGGGACACATAACTTGACATAATGTTCGTTAACCTGCTGCTTTACCAGCCGTATGCATCACGAGCTTGGAGTCTGTGGATGAGGGTTTAGCCAGAGAAGACTGTTTCTGGGCGATAACGACTGTTTACCATTGGTGATAAGGTCTGGCTCTGTGTCACAATTCCTTTGGCAAAAAGATGTTTGATGGGAATGAGGTCAAGCTCTTTCTGCACGCCAGTGGAGGGAATTTCGCGGCCAATCTTTGTCACTGGTCAACTTAACTTTTGTCCTCGGGTCTGAAGCAGAAGTTCTCCGTTCTTCAACGATGGCATAATGATCGAAGATGATCAATGGTGTTCAAATTAACCCTGACCCAAACTAACATACCTGTTGGTGTTTACCATCCAAAGAAACACATTTGATGCAGGCTTGGCCGGTTGCTTCCTTGGCAATCATTGGGAATATTTTACTTCAGCTTAAAAGAAGACAACTCACTACAGTGTTTGGGCCATCGGTATGTTTGAATGCTTTTAAGATCCTTTTGCTGACGTTTAAAGCAACAAATGGCCAAGGTCCACCATATTTGAAGGCCTTGCTCCGCCCGGATCACTACAGTGATAACTTTCTGGTGATCCCAAGGATGAAGTTGGTGATCGAGCTTTGCTGAGGTGGCTCCTAAATTGTGGAACCACCGTCCCCCTGATATTTGGCAGACTACCTCAGTGGCTAAGTTTAAAGCAACATTCCGCAACTTTTACACCTTAAAATTAGGCTTTTCTGTAAAGTTTTGGCGTCATACTATCATCTATTATGTTCATTTTCGTACCTGTGATAGTGTTGAGGGGTCCCCCGTCTGTTTACCGCACTATACAGTTTTTGAGCTCGGGTTGCTACCGGAAGTACTGACTGGGTGTTGCTTTACGGCAGTATATGGCAAGCCAAAGGAATAAAACAAGTGCGCATTCTAAACGTGCGTTATGTTCTGCCAAAAGACGTTCAAGACGTACGTTTTGGCGGACAAAATGCGAGTTTAGAACTCGCAATTTTTTATCCCTTTGGCTTGCCATAATTGTATAACGTAGACTCGCTGTAGCAGTGGCAGATTCACCAAAGAAACTAGAAATCCCTTATCAGAGGAATCTAGAAAAAGAAAAGAAGAACATGATAGAGCAAGAGCAAAGACCAGAGTTATTATTGGGCCGTCTTTTCCTCGCTGGAGAGCTCTTTTAGAAAGAACAGCATGAACTACGGACTCTGACCTAGCCGTGCTGCTAATGGCTAGGTAAGTAATAAATGATTTCACCAGGGTTATTGTGTTTGGTCGGGCATAAAGTTGTTATACAGTCCTGATAAAACTATTTATTCAATGCCTCTTATGCCTGAGAGAGAGATTTAATGTTACGACAGTGACGTTACGCAGCAAGCCTCTAGAGGGCGACAAAGAGCATATATCTGCAAAGTTAAGGAATGGGGCTGATTCTTTTAAAAACATTTATATTCACTGGCTTTTTTCTCAAGTGAATTTATTTTCTCACTGTTTCTGTACTATATAAACATCTTTATTGTTTTTATTATGTTATTTTGTGAAGCGCGTTGGTCAATGCAAGTTGTGTTAATGTGCTATATAAATAAAGTTGATTTGAGCTTAAAAAGTGCCAGAAGTGAGGCTTTAGGGGCTCGGAGAGAGCTTGGAACATCGAGGTCAAAGGTCAACAGAGAGGAAGTTTAATAAAGAAAGAAAAGGAGGACAAGAGGGGGTAAGGGGAGGACATTTGATGGATTGCTTCCTGTCTGTGTCCCACTTCTTCTCTCCCCTCTTTCATTGCTTCCTGATCACTCTCTCTGCTCCGCTGCTTGTTTATTAGGAAGTGTGTGTCTGTAACGGTGTGGAGAGAAAATACTCAACACTGAGCTGCTGTAGCTACAAAAACATTCCCGACACAGCAGTGGATTATCCAAAAACGGTGTCAGAACTGGAAATGAAAGTTGTAAAATTAGCAAAAAAAGGTAGTTGTTCAAATCAAACGGAGGGCAAATCAGACGATGTTTTTCACCACGATCTGTTATTTGTGTCTTCGCCGAGACGATCTTTGTCTCCGACTCCTTTTCTGTTTTTATCTCCTCCCGGGTAAAGCGACTATTCAACACTTTCCTTTGTTTACCCTTCTAATTGGAAGACATCTAGTGGAAACGCACAGTCATTTATGGCATCCCAAGTCTGATCACACACACACACACACACACACACACACACACACACACACACACACACACACACACACACACAGTGGAGTCTAACAGAGGCTCTGAGAGGAGAACAAAAAGGCAGAAGACAAAAAAAATCAAATTATCAGCTACATTTAATTACCCACAACTAGACCGACACAATAACAAAGCTAAATCCAGATTTGTCTGGGTTCACACACGAGAAAGAGAGAGAGAGAAAGAGCCTCCCTCTGCTTTGCAGCAGGGAGATTTCTTTCCTCCTCATTTTTGAAGGCAACGCTGCAGAGTAAAGTGATGACTGCTTATCGGATTAGGGATCGCCGGATAATAAATACCCTTGTTTGATTTCTCCACCCATACTCCTTAAACATGATTACTGCTTTCTGTTACAGCCAACATCACATTATAGCTCGCTGCACGGGAGCACAGACATTTGCATAATGTTTATAGAGATTGTCGGAGGCGATGGCTGCAGAGGGGATGGATGCTGAGGAATGCATTGAGCTGTCACTCCTCCTCCATCTTTCTTTGTCCTTTTTTATCGCGTTTATGGCTGTTTGTTTCTGACTCGCAACCAGTTTATATGGAAAGGCATGGAGCCGCTGTCCTCGCCTGGGTATGAGGATTTAGAGTGCACTGTTTACACGTACTGCTTTAGCTCTTTTACCTCACAATTCATGCTTTAAGTGAAGAAATGTAAACTTAAAATCTGGTTGAAGTTTGTAAAACAATTTGCTGACAAACTTTATATGATTCCACAAAATCTTTGTCTTGTGAACTTTTTTTTAACCTTTCGTTAGAAATGAAAGAGACACCAAGTCATTCACAAGTTACTCAATTCAAGAAAAGTTTTGCTTATAAAAATCTTGCTCAAGTTCATTTGTTTCCTGCAAACTTAATGCATTAATGCAAGTAATCATCATTTTGACTGAAACTTGGAAAATGAACAAAACAAGCGCCCCCTCATGGCTGGTTCCAGTACGTGTTTTAATCCCCGCCCCTTCCATGTAAACAAACAGAACATTTTCATCGTTTTAAAACCACAACTCAACATTTTGGGTGTTGATTCGTGTTAATTTGTATAGTTCTGACCTTGCTGCTTTATGTTTATATTCTCATTTCACTCATAAATTGTTTAGATAAGTTATTTGTAGTTAAAAACACACTGGTTGGTTTTACTGAAACTATTCTGCAGAGTCAAGTCCTTTAGATCAGTGGTTCTCAAAGGTCGGGGTCGGGACCCCACTGTGGGTCACCACAAGGATCTTGAGATGATTTCCAGAGATCAGAATAAAATTGCTGAAGTTATATTTCTAGAAAATTGTAACAAAAACTCAACTAAACTGTCATAAAGTGATAGAAGTGAACATGAGCTGAAGCGGTTTTCTTTATACCCTGAATTATTTAGCTTAGGCATGTTTGTATTGTTAAAGCAGAGATATCTGGGGTTGCATGTCTTGACAAATGCTTTTTTGTGGGTCTGATGCTGAAACATTTGGGAACCACTGCTTTAGATGGTAACCATGTTTGTGCTCTACCACAGCAACAGTAACCAGATGCCCCAACGTTCCGTAGTTGCATGGTTTGTTGTTGGTGTCTCTATATGTTAGTGGTAACTACTTCTTGACCTACTGACCCTGCTCTGAACTTTACTCTCCTCTCATCACAGATAAATCTGCAAACAGCAAACCAACAACAGCTGGAATGGTTGTTGCCTGTTGTTCCTCACAGCCCCTTAAGGCAACACCATCTAGACAAACACCAGCTTGGTTTCTGTGGAGAAACAAAAAAGTTGTCGTTGAAGCCGTAGCATGAACTCAGGTAGCTAAGCTATGTTTCAGTGATCTAAGTCGACCTATACTAATAAAATCAGTCATTTGGGAGTCTAATTTAATTTTTTTTATTTATTCCTAAAAGATTAAGATTAAGAATTGAACCTGACCGTTGTACAGGTCTAATCTGCAACGTTTGGTTGAAGTTATGGAGCCAAAGGAGGTTCAGCCAGTTATTAAATGCACTGTGAATGTTTACATGGTGTGTTCAATAAAAACATGGAAACATATAATTATTTGTGTGCCATTAGTTTAAGCAGACTGTGAATGTCTATTGTTGTGACTTGGATGAAGATCAGATCACATTTTATGACCAATTTGTGCAGAAATCCACATACTTTTTCTTGCAACTGTCTAACGCTCAGTCTAGGGATGAGATTTTCTATATAGTTACTCAATGTGCGGTTTTATGTTCAACAGAGGAAAATGTGCATGAAATATTCAGGTAGTCGTTATAGATTCTAAAGCTTATTAACAAGTATTGATCAGCTTCTTGATTGACAGCTGTTCTATAGGGCAGTCTGTGTAATTTATAAATGGAATTGATATATTGAGTTTACTGACTAAATGAACCTGAACGCTCTGTCTGGACTCAACAAACCTAAGAGGGCATTAAAAAACCTACTTTCGTGTCTTAATTTCATTGCTGGTAGAAATAAAAGGTAATTTTTTAATAATGTATTATATTTTCTTACGGATTTCTTTGTTAGCTAAACAAACGTTCACCCAGTGACACATGCTGTCGAACTATTGACTCTCCTAGGAGTCTGTCTACTTTGTATTCCAGCTCCTTCCTAAAGCACACCTATTGATGCACATCTTTCCAAGCTTTTGCGTTGGTTGACAGATTTCTGCGTGACAAGTTAATATTTGATATGCTGGATGCACACTGACAGCATAATAAGTACCGTTACGGGTTTGAATGGCAATAAAAACAAAATTTTAAGTAAATAATAATAAAAAAATAGAACAAGTCTTTAAGCATGCTACCTGAGGTTGAAAATCACCCTTCAAATAACCCAAGAGATCTATTAGTGTTTTTCAGTTTTAGTTCTAAAAAGAACTAGTAATGTTCTGTTTTAACCCATATATCACTGCAGACTAATTTGATTGAGGTTTCATTTGCAGGAAATGCACGAGTCTTCTGCAGAATATTTCCTATTAAATCTATTTATGCAACCTCAAATGAGTGAACACTGAGGGAGACGCGGCTGTTTGGCCACAGCTTTATTTATGTGAGCCTATGTTTGTTTGGTGGACGTGAACTTATCAACCCTTTCACTAACACGATTACCCTCCAGCCATGTGGTCCCAGAGTTGACGCACACACAAACACTTGCAGATGTACACGCGAAGAACCAGGCCAGGTCATGTTACTCTGAACGTCCTGGCTTGGAGACCCAACAGAAACAGACAGCACCAAAATATCACTTCAGGGTTGCCATGTCAACACTAGCAGATGCAACATTAATTCAATCAGCCAGTGAAAGTCACCAAGCGGAATGACTGTGAGAGAGGACGAGCGTCTGAGAGCTGCTCTGGCACCGTTTAGGAGGCTTGGAGGGCTGCAGTCGGGTTACGCCACGTGGGCGGTCATTTTGGTGATCCTTTTTAGGAAAACATGAACGGATCCCACATTTAAACAGACTGGGAAGTCACCTGGCGCTCAGATGTGAATTTGTAAAATAAATCAGGGAATTAGACATAAATTTGTTGTTCTAACAGAGAATTTAGCTTTTAAAACACTTAAAGACCAAGTCCACTCATTTTTTCTATTTGTGACTAATGCAGGAAATAGGGGTAGAAGACTATTTTATGTTCAGCCAAACTCAGGGTGATCGATCGTATTTCAATAAGAACAAGCAGCTTTTCAGTGAGCTTGGTCTTTAATGGTTAAAATTTCATTAAGCCAGGTCATTTTTTCCTCTTTATTTATTTATTTTTTTTGTCGGTGATCTGTCACAACATAACACCTTTGCTTTTTCAGCCAAAGGCCTCCAAACCATTTCTGGCACCTTGGCCCATTCAATGTTGACAGTTTTAAAGTTGCAGATGGAGTAGCGGTGGTGGGTGATGATGAAGTGTTTACCTCCTGTATGGATGACCTTCTTAAGTTCAAAATCAGTGTCCTGTTGATTTGGGTGCGTCACGAACGTGGGCGAGGGATGTGAGTCGTGCCAAGCTTAAGAGATGATGGGCAAAGAGAGTAGCACAAAGAATTGGTTTAATAAATAAAAACTTAAGAATGTTTAATAATTTAATCCTTTTTACCATGTTTTAAAACTAATTTGTAGAAACATTTTGAAATTATGATGCTATTCTGCTTTAAATGGTTTTTCAGGGAGTATTTTCAACATCTGTTGGGATGAGCAACTTTACCTGGAATGTAAATATTAAGTTAGTAAACAAACCTTTCACTTGTAACTGAAAGTCTGAAGTTCTAAAGTCTAACCAGTGCCTCAAACAAAACCAGTAATCTGTGGGGAGCTGAGGTTGAGGCTTTGGCAGGAACAACCATGAAGGACAAATATAAAACTTTTGTTAGTCATCGATTTGTTACGGGGAATGGGATGTTCCTGGAAAATGAAAAGAAAAATCATTCAGTTCTGACACAGTATAAATGAACATGGTAGGACTTGAGTATTATGGTTTATAGAGACAGGGATGAAGGTGCATTTTTCAGGACTTAAGCACATCTAGACCCAACGAGGGATATTGATAAGAGTAAAGCACGACAGTATAATCCCAGACGTGTGACGTGGAACCTTTACAATCCGATGAGCCATTTCCCCAACTGTTACAAGACATTTTAATAAAAGACCTATAATATCTACGGTAGAGGATTTAGGCCGCCAAGGGGAAAAAAATGATTTATTTTTTTCTCAGAAATTTGAGAATAATGTAAAAATTCTTAGAAAAAAGTCAGAACTCTGAGAAAAAAGAAAAACCTTTTCCAAAAAGACTATAGATACTTTTTTTCTGTGGGATGCTAATATTTACTGAAAATTATGTAAAAAAACAAACAAAAAAAAAATTGATTTGAAAATATTACTGGTACTTTAAGTGTCATTTTGTTCTTATTTAATACTTTGACATTCTTTCCATCTGGGGAAAATCAATTCAATTTTTTAAAAGTACAAATTTCCTTTTTATTGTTTCATAGACCCCCTTTCTTATCCCTGTGGGTAGGAGGAAGGTATAGTACTAGTAGTGTGTCCGAATCCAGGGGCTGCATCCCATCAAGTACCCATTTTAGGCCAATTACATCACAGCGAAGCAACAAGGTTGTCCAAATTAAAAAAAATACTCAGAATGTGTCCTAATTTCTCCCCGAATTACAAGGATGGGTTTAGTGTATCTTCATTGGCAAAAGTACTTCCAGGATGCATTGCAGGCCAAACGGGAGATCTCTGTTCTTGTTATAATGGCGGATGAAGCTGGAGTGCATTACAGACTAAAATGTTACTATATTAAAATCTGGTGGTAAAACAATGAAAAAAACGTTTAGTTTGCGTATTAGTTCTTTAAATATGTATTTTGTCAAAAAATAAGAAAAATTCTCTCAAAGCTACAATAGTAAATCTGCCAAACAAGCTAGCTTAAAACATTATTTCCATGCCTCTTAACAATGTTCTAACATATATAATGTGGAGATAAAAACAAAACATTTTGTGATTTGCTTTCATTTGCCTAAAACTTCAGCTAATAACACGGTTCTTGAAGTCGCGACTGGTGTTTTGTGCGCTCTCGTTTCCTCTGGCATTGTGGGTTCCCACATCAGGGGGGCAGGGCATAGGGATGATAGCCAATGGAAGGGGTCAGTGTTACGTGTTTGTGTTTAAAAGCTAGCTTGTTTTGTAGATTTGCAATTGAAGCTTTAAACAAGCTAGTGTGATGGGTACCGTAGTTTTTCATGTATTAACGCTACGTTACTTTTAACTTAGCATTTAGCGTTGTCACGTTTGCTAGGCATCAAAACACATGAGTAAAAGGCTGGATTTGGACACATCCTTGAAGGGTCACAAGAAGCCTTTATGATGTAACGTGCAAAGAAAGAGCCTACTATTTGTTTTTGTCACCTTTTTACCTCCCACCACCACACCTATTTTAATTAGTTCCCTTCATTTTCTCTGTTTCAGTAGAATCTTAAACAGTTTTAATATTTGTAGAAGCATCAGCTGACCTGTGAAACCAAAACTCAGTTTTGGTCTCTGTCCATCCGATCATTGAAACTTGATTAAACTCAATGCAAGATGACTTTTCTATCAATCGCTTGTCACACTCTTACAGAAAAAAATACGCGGACAATCTCTCTGGGTCCTCGTGTTTAAAGGAAGAATGGCTCAACTATTGTTTATCCTCTGACATTTTCCAGGAAAAGCCCGCCTGACGAGGCTTGTAGACATGTTTAAAGGCTGTTGTGTATAAAGCATTGAATGTGTGACTTTTAGAAGACTGCATCGGTTAGCTAGTAACTCTTCTTGAGCACACAGCATGCTGTGTTCTCTAATCCATCTTCATCCTTTTGGTGTCATTTGCAGTGAGAAGTGCTGCTCTGTGCAATCTGGCTGACATTAAGCATATCCTGCCATTCAGCTCTCGTCTTTACCTCCTTGACTAGTCGCTCACTGTGACACAATCTGTCTCCAGCATTCTTTTTTAAAGCCTTTCAGCCAGAAAATGTTTTTGCTCATAACACTTGTTGTATTATAAAACACCTATTCTTTGCTTTTAAGGGTACTCTGCACATTTGAATCTCCTCAGCCGTGCTAGTGTCAAACA
Source organism: Aphyosemion australe (assembly GCA_006937985.1). Lineage (NCBI taxonomy): Eukaryota > Metazoa > Chordata > Actinopteri > Cyprinodontiformes > Nothobranchiidae > Aphyosemion > Aphyosemion australe. The sequence continues at coordinate 130,597 of SSNS01000208.1, read as the reverse complement.
TTTAGAGGTAAAGTAACTGGTTGAAATGCAAAAAGTGTTTTTTCGTCAACATTATTTTAAACAGATAGAATTAGTGTACATTTTCATAAATATTCAATTCAGTTTATTTAGAAAGCACCAATTCTCAAGAGTCGTCTCAAGACACTTCACAAAGTAAACATTCCAATTGAACCTACTTATCAGTGCATAGAGTTCAGTTCATTATTCCAAGTAGTTCAAATGTTTCTAAGGAAACCCAGCAGATTGCATCGAGTCACCGACTTGATGCGTCAGTGACTTTACAGCAATCCCCATACTAAGCAATGCACACTGTTTGTGAGTTACTATTCAAAGTAAGTCTGTGCAATGTAATGGCAAAGCAATTTTCTTAAATAGGATTCTTAAAAAGGTCTTACGAAGTTGACTTTTTCATCCTAAGCGATCTTCGTGCACCGATCTGATGCTAAATATGAGCTGAAGCTAGCTTTGCTCGAGGGAAGTGGGACTTGATCCCCTCTCTTCTGCTGGCTGTTCCTTTGCTCAGTCTCTGGGGGATTTGGATGAGGCCACGGGGTGCCAGAGAGCGGGGCAAATCAACATGTGCTGGGGCAACAGAAGGTGTGTGGGTCCCTCTCTTTTTGTGTGCGTAGGTGCATGTGTACAGGCGCTAATCTGCTACCGGGGGGTCCACTAGGATTAGTATAATCAGGGGCTTGTGAGATCCCCTTCCCAACCCCCGCTGTGTTTCTCCCCCTTATCCCATCATCCCTGCGCTGCTCAGCCCACCATCCACCTCCTCATCCTTCTTTTCCTTCAGCCTCCTTTGCCACCTTCATCTTTTGAGCCATTCCCTCATCCCTCTGTCCTTCCCTCAATCTCTTTACCGCCGCTCTGTTCCATTTCTCATCCTGCAGCTCCATTCATCCCCCTGACCTCATCCTCTTATGCTTATCCTTATCGTTGCCCTCTACAATGTAGGCATTTAGCTCAGCATCTTGGAATTACAAGCTCCTGCCTGGGTGGACTAAAGTTGAGGCACTGTGTATCACAGTCTAGGTGTTTCACTTGTATTAATTGAAAGGCTAACATCCCTGTGAACACTGACCAACTACCCAAGAACAAAGTGTCGGGGGGGAAAGCAGTTTAGGAGAGAGGCTGTAGAACAGTGGAAAGATAAGTCGGCTTTAATGCACTGGGATCCCACCAGACAACCGCATTAGAAATGTAGGCATAACAGCATTGGTTGACTGTTTTTAATCTTTTAATTTTACACACTCATGATCAAAAATGCACATACGGTTAAAGCCCTGGTTATGACTGTTTTAATCGTTAGACAACCGAATTAATGACTGTGCCTTCCACTCTGCTATGTAGGTGGCAACATCGTGCTGATATTCCTCCAGTTAGCCTATAGCAACGCAAATGGTAAAGAAATGCTGATGGGAGTGAAGCAGACAGAGTTGATGTTAGACTTATTTATCAGAAGACCGCTTTCGTGGTCTTGTCACTTCCGGAAGGTGAGTGTCTAACTGGTAGCAGCTCAACTGAGCCATTGACATGCAAATGAAGTTGGGTTCCAGCCGCATTATCAGTGTACTTCAGCTGGATTAGAACCAGTTCGCCTTCAGCCAGACTAACGGGTTTACATTCATTTATTAAAAACAATGTCAGTCTACTTAAAGATGACCTAGAATGTAAACCAACATTTTCCTTGTTGTTGAATAAGACAGCTTGGGTGGTCAACAGCAGCATGCCAAAAAGTCAAAGCCATGTGTGACCTACTTTTTATGTAAATTAGAAAGTTGAAAAAGGCGAGAGAAAAACTTCTGTTCTGAGAAAACCTTCCTTAACACATCATAAGGGGAGCCACGCCTCCTCAAACCTGCATGTCTCCAGTGTCTGAGGTCTTCTGGAGATACCAACCAATCAGCAAGCAGCTCATTATCATATTCATGTCCTGGCCGAGTGGGAGGGGCAAACAGCTCTTTTCACAGCAAGGCTGGTTTAGGGGGGTTATAATGGCCTGTATCAGGGCTCCTGGGACAGATGAAAGCCTAGAGAACATTTCTGATGCTTTTTAGAGGTTTTAGATTGTTGATTAACTGCATTCTAGGTCCACTTTAAGGCAATAGTTTGGTTTACTGATGCACATGTAAAAACTGACTCTGCCTAGAGAAGGGTTCTATAAAAGCACATTTTTGGGTTCCTCTGATTGCTGCTATAGAGATAACTAAAGGTGCCACTTCAGCCTTAGGAACCTTTTCATGGAACCAGGGTAGTTTTGGGAACCAATTTTTCCCCCTTCTGCGTATCCACTCCAGGAAAGCAGATTACAAGTTAGAAACCCCAGAACATGGTACTTGTAGAGAAGTAGCACTTTTGGAATTACCTCTAACTAAAGTTTGTTGGGCAAAACTCATCACTTCTGACTGGTTGAATGTCTCTGCTTTCCTTTTGACTTTCAGTTAGAAATGAGCCTCCAGAAAAAAACTCAGGTTCCTCTCTGATAAACAGGAACTTTTCTAATGGCTGTTCAATTAATCCTTCAGTCATTTGAAGTCAAATAAAAGATTCACATTTACTGTTTGGTGTGAAGCAGGTTAGATCCATTGCATTTCCACTGAACATTCATACAAAGTCTTAAGAAAAGCACAGTGGATCCAAGACACTTGGCTGTAAAACTAAGAGTGATAGAATTGCTAGGAATAAACAGAAATTATAATTATATTGCAAATTAGCAGTATAACTCTGAAAAGTAGGACTAATGATGTTGCAACTCAGAAAACAGAAAAATAGAGACTATGAAGTATCACAAAGCGCATGTTCCAATGCACCAATCAGGTGATTCTCTCAATATTTGCTGTATGAAGTTCTGAAATGTATTGTATAAATGCATTTTGCTTGTACTAATAAAGATAGAATACATTTTTCTTGAAAATGCTTAAGGCGGGTAAATATACCGACGCATTTGTGCAAAGGTAATTGTAACTATGTTGAAGAATGGTTTTAAAAATCCTAAGTCATCTCTATGTTCTCATACCATCTGTCGGCATATTTCACCTTAAATGCTCTACTTTATTCACTCCCTTGATCTATTTATCTTCCCTTTATCATCCCCCTCTTTATTTTAACTCTGGCTCCTCAATACAGTAACTCAACACTCCACAGTCAGCCGCATCTACTTATCTTCACCCCTTCTAAAGGTCATTACATGCACAGCCTGCTTTGCCAGATTAAAACAAAGGTCTATGGAGGGGAAGATGAGCTTTGTCATATCCGTCATCCATTGGATGCATGCATGCATGCTCAATATCAGTGCATGTTAGAATGTCTCCTCATATGCATCCCACATGCATGCATGCATACATGCATTCTCCCAATCCCATGCATTTTTTTTGTTCCAATGACACAGGAAGTCATACACCGCTTCTTTATTTTTATACACTCAAACACACATCTTTTGGTGCAGGCATAAAATAGGAAAAATGAGTAGTTTACAAATGGAGAGGAAGCAGGAGTTTGTGAAAAGGAAGACAGAACATCAAGAGAAGAGTCACAGCCATGCAGAAAAAGTCTCAAACTAAACCCTTGGAACAGGAACTGAAAAAAGGTGTTGAGACGAATGACGAATAAAATTTGGCTGCGAGTGTCGCTGGAGCTACCATGAATGCAAATGAGTTTGAGTTTAAATTCACATATTTAAAAAGGGGATTGCTGGCGTTCTGATAAAACACACACAGTCACACACAAAGACTCAATCAATGGCTTTCTGGCTGGAGCAACAACAGAAAACAAATTAAGATTCCATGGTCGCACAAGGCTCTCTTGCTCTTAATTGTGGTCCTTGTTAGCAAAGGTGGCATGTTTTAGTTTTTAAGCCAGTACACTCTGCTTAGGGAAATAAAAACTTTGAAATTGCGGTTTTGAAAACACAAGGATTTACATATTATAAATTCTAAAAAAAAGTGATTTTTGTTTTGTAGGGTTTACTTTAGGGCATCTTTTCACTTCCGTATGTTCCCTCCCTCTTTTCCCCAGTGTTTGCTATCAGAGTGTGTGTATGTGTGTGTGCATGTGTGCATACCCATTTCTTTGAGAGGGTCAAAGCTCCGTATTATTCCTGAGTGAAGCCCTCATGTTTTTCACATGCAGATCAGCCACATAAGCCTCTCCCAGAGGCTTTCACATGGACCTGCTATAGTTTTCAACTTCCCAACAAAACCCACTTGTCCAGTGTCGTCGTCTGACTGGCCACCAGCTTCTTTCTGTTCACGCTTTGGCAGCTTTGGCTGTTGACTCGGCGGACTGTTCGAGGTCCCTGTTTACCCCGAATAAAAGCTGTTACAAAACACCCATCTGAGGTTTTGATAGTATGGAATCACATTAGTGTCGAAATGATCACAACGTTTACGGAACGTCAAATTCAAGTTTACGCTTGAGAAAGAATATTGCTGTTAAAATGATCTAAAAGGTAAAGAAGTTCCAAAAAAAGATTCATTATTAAGGCTTGTTGAGCCTTTTTTTTTACTAAACCTTTTCCAGTGCAGAAATGACTTATTTTCTCAGACTATTCAAGACTGTGTGCTGTTTTAGTCATCAGAAATGAAACTTTCAATCATATTGTTTGCAAATCTTGGACTAAATGTTATGATTAGTCATTTTTATATTAGTTTGTAAAATTTTAAAGAGCAGGTTCCCTGAGAAACTTTCTTTTATTATTTTTGAAAATAATCAGTCACTCTGAGTTTCTCATGCAGGCTGAATGTGAAAATTGTCTTCTACCCCTATTTCCTGCATTAGCTTCAGATAGAAATTAGAAGGAAAAATGCTAATCGTTAGCATTAGCAACTCCACCACAGCAGAACTCCAGAGATTTGTGGAGATAAAAAGTTGCAGAGCAAATGGAGTCGGTGGTAGAGCCACGTTGCTGTTAACCAATCAGAGGAGAGATGTCCAAATATCAGGAAGTAAAACTCCAAATCCTGCCGCTTTTCTTCTCCAGAGAACAACTTGCAAGGCATTCATTCCTACTACAGCCCACTGCAAATGTATTAAAAATATGAGTGAATTTGATTTTGAAAATTAAAGAGGATGTTCATCAATTGGCTGCATGGTGGCACAGCCGGTATGACTGTTGTCTTGCAGCAAGAAGGTCACAAGTTCAAATCCCAGCTTTGGCCTTTTTGCAAGGATTCAGCATGTTCTTCCAAAGCATATGTGGGTTTTTTTCTTGTGCTTCGCTTTCCAAAAACATGCATTTTCGGTAACTTGTAAATCATTTTGGAGAAAAGCGCGTGCAAAATGAAGAAACAAATGTGAATCAAATAAATTACAATTGGATTTTCCCTGTCCAACTCATGTAACAAAGATTTAAAATTTAGGATAATATTTTTATACTTGTGTGCCCATTAATTTGTTATGAAAAGCTATAGAAGTGCATTAATGGAACAGAAATTTTAGTTATACTACACGTTGTTGCGTCACAAATCTGTAATCAGTGATTTTTCCTGTTGATCTGTATGGCTACGTTGCTTTTCATGAATAAAATCAGCCGTCTGACATCACGTCCCATCCTTGCCCAAATTGGTCCACACTACTAATTTGAATTGTATAATTTTACAAATTGAATCAAATAATATATCAGTACAAATGATGTAGAAAAACACTCTTCTGGGACATTATTTTAGCATACATGGTCAAAGCTTAATGCACCTTATAATCTATTCAACCCTGCAGTATTTTTAAGTTTTTCTTCTCGAGTAAAGGTTCTTCATCAGCATGCAAAAGGAGCCTTTCATCGCCAGAAGTTAAATCTGTTGCCTAGCAACAAGATCCCATTGACCATTAGCTCATCATATGTGCATGAATGTGTGTTTGTTCTGTCCATTGTTGTAGTGTGCAGTGTGCAAAGGGACCCTTAAGCTTAACATCAGCTCTATCTGCTTTATTACACTCTATCCCAGTTGGGGTGTACGGTAATAGACACAAAAGATGACATACTGCTGAAACCTCACACGTAGGGAAACACAGATAATTATGCTGAATGGAAGGATAAAAGAAATTGTTTTTGAAAAACACTTATTACTTTGCCACTGGATATCTGCATCAGTCATAATGTCAAAAAGAAAACAAATGGATGAAATTGATGTCACAGAAATGGTATAAAATCAGTGACACAAGGAATAAGACGTGTTCAACCCTAATTGCAACTAAGGAACAGTGAGATAAGTCATAATTTCCCAAATGTGTTACTAAGTTGTATTAGTTTAGGCAATGTCCAAAGTGCAATAAATGCTCCTGTTTCTCCCTTCTCATTAAAGCACTGTGCCCGAACTGTCCTTCCAGAAACATAATTGAAAGCAGGGAGAAAGACAAATGTTGCTTTAATCTCATTTGCAGGCGAACAATGGGCCAGGGACCACGCTAAATTCATAAAAGTGGCTTTAATGCAATGAAATTTAATGAGGTAATTTGTGATGAAGCGAGATGGTGGAAGCCTCCTGCCATGCAGGAGGGGAGACGCACACCAGGAAAGTAAACTTGCTGCAATGAATATTTATGAGAGGGGTGAAGTTAAGTCGGACAGAAGTTTTTAATTCTGCTGACATGAATGCTACATCTGTTTGTGTGCTTTTGGTTTGGGTTTTTAACCGTGCTGAGCCTTGCTGGATGTTTTAAAGTTAGATGTGTGGCTAAGCTAAGACACAACGGTGTCTCTGCAGGTTCTTGGCTTTGGTGCATTTTTACCATCTGTCATAAATGGACGTACATTTTGGATTGTTGAAAAATCATTGAATTTAAAGGTGCAATATGTAAGAATTAGACAGTGAAATAATCACAAAACAGTTTAAAGTATCAATTATGTTGGAAGGAAGGTTGCATTGAAACATATTTCATTCTCAGCTGGCTGGGGCGTTGTCAGTTTTTTCTCCTTTCAAAAAAAAACTAAAGAGGGACGTAGTTTCTGTTTACAATCTGTGAGCCTACGGGGTTGCAGACTCTGCACCAAGCTAACGCTGCAGGGCCAGCATTTGTAATTCGACACCAGCAGGCAAAAAGCTCCAGAGTTGTTTAAAAAATTCAAAGCCAGTAAACAGGAGCGACCCAGAAGTTATTTCTTGTACCCTAATATTGTACTCTAATATTGGGTGAAGCAGTCTAGAGGCTAATGCTGAGCTAACATGCTAATGGTTAGCATTCATTTTGTTATTCTTCTTTATGGGGGAGACCTCACGTATATAGAAGTAGATATTGGTTTATATCGGTATTGGAAGGACTGGGAGGAGACCCAAAGGAAGACCCAGGACACGCTGGAGGGACTATGTCTCTCAGCTGGCCGGGAAACGCCTTGGGATTCCCCTGGAAGACCTGGACCAGTGGCTGAAGAAAGGGAAGTCTGGGCCTCCCTCCTTAGGCTGCTGCCCCCGTGACCCAACTCCAGATAAGCGGATGAGAATGGATGGATGGATATTATCGGAAATTAAGGATTAGACTATATCGGTATATCGGATGTTCGAAAAAAATGCCAATGTTGAAAATTCCTAGCTTAAACCAAAGCTTGAAATGGAAGGCAGGCATCACTATGGAGAGAATAAATGTTCCACCGCACAGCTGGAGTGACACTAGAAGAAGTCATTCAAGACTACAGTAAATACGCAGTCTCAACTTTTCATAACGATTGATTGCAAGATTGAGAACAGCAGACTTAAACTTCCCAGCAGAGCTGTTAATGATGGTATTCATTTATGATACCCAGGGATACAGTATTATCTTGTAATCTACCAGCCTAATCCACACAAACCCAGCGTCGTTGGGTGGTGAGTGTTCTTCCTAGCTTTTCTTCTTGAGTCTATAACTGTTTAACTGTCCTGTCACTCAACGGTGCTGAGCAGGAGAGACGAATAAAGGTAAACAGGGAGGAGATGAAAAGAGAGGCACGGATTAAAAGCAGACAGATGGATGAGACGGTGAAGGGGGAGCAAGGGCATCTGCGCCAACAGAGAGGAGACGAAGCTCGATGCTGGTGTTCGAGAACAGATGAGGGATGGGACAGAGGGAGCCCGGCAAGACAGACAGAAGGGAAGGTGTGGAAAAAAAGAAGGAGAGCTCTTGTTAAGTGGAAGAACAAGTGGAGAAGTGAGAAGAGTGGTGGTTGATTCATGCAGTTTTATAACAGCAGTGCTAAGGGCTAAAGCTCTGCCAGGTCCCCATCCATCACAGGTCACTGAGGGCTAAAGGGAGCTGGTGCTCATCCTATTAGCAAACTCCATTTCCCACAATCCATTTAAAGCCTGACCCATTAACAGAACCAAGATCATGTCATGAAATTAACTTGATTTCATACTAAATTGAATTATTGTGTGTAGAAAAATTATAGGAATAGACTTGTGTTAAGTATTAGTTAACACTTCAATAGGAATATCATTTTTGTGTTCGGTGAAGCGTTTAATAACTTAAGCACATTAGCTACATTTTGTTAAATCCAACTGGACATGAAAAACAATTTCTGACCCTTCAAAGATTTCTACCATTTTACCTCAGCCGGTCCTCCAGGCGCCATTAGCCACCAGATGAGGTGAAGATGAGTGACATTATTCCAGCAGAGGTGAATCACCCTCCCACCAAGTCCGTAGGGGTTAATAATACTTTAGGCTGGGGAATAGGATGAGGAAACCAGAGGGAGGAAATAAAAGAGACCTTCTCGGTTGCGCCGGTATATTCTCAGGTCAAGGTAGGTGTGTGTGGCGTCCGCTTGTAATAAAAGCATGCAGACTTGAGGGAGTCATGGTCAGTGTCTCCGGAGGGTATAATGTGTCTGCACATGCATCGTTTGGCTCACATATGGTGTTTGTGAATGCTTTTGTGAGTTTACTCATGCATGCTGTTGCCAATTAAAGGTATATTTTTAGATTTTAGAACTGATTCTGTGTAAAAGTTATAAAAATGATCATCTTATCCACTCTAGATGGCTTCCAGAGGAGGGAGCAAGTGTTTATGTCCTACAGGACTGATGAGATAATGTCTTGAATATCCAAGATCAGAGTGGCTAGTATCTTAAAATGGCTCCAAGCTCCTACATTTCATTGTCTGACATCATTTCTAAAAGCTTTTCTCCACAGTCTTATTTTTGGATGTTTATTTACGTTTAGGTTGGTGTAGTTTGGAGTAATACACATGCACTTTTAAAGAGCAAATTCAGATTTGCAGAGGTCTCTACTAGAAATGAATGCCTTGTGAGTCGATCTCTGTTGGAAAAAAGCTCTGGCGCTCCTGTTTCAGGAACTGGGAGTGAGCCAGAGAGGAGGGGAGGAGAAGACGGCAGGATTTGGAGTCTTATTTTCTAATATTTGGACAACTCACAACTCTACCACTACCTCTGTTTGCTTTGCAACGTTGATGTTGGATTATCTCCACAAATAACAAGCCTGAAGGACTTCTGCTGTGTTGTGGAGTTGTTGATGCTAACAGTTAGCTTCTACTAGCCGAGATGCGTTCTGCTCTCTCCTGGACGCTAAATCAACAGCTTTCCCCGCTGCGAGCCAAGATAGTTGAGTCTATGAATGCTAATATTTAATGTGATGTAGATCTGAGTGGCTTTTCTAATCTGAGCGTTTCCACGTCTTATCAGCGGATAATTCAGTAAATAGGGGTAGAAGACGGTTTTCATGTGTAGCCTGCATATGAAACTCAGAATGACCAATTTCAATAATAACAACTAAATGGATTCTCTAGTGGAACCAGTTGACATAACTTGGCAAAATCAGCATTTCATTCCTTAGAGTGTCGGGTTTTTTGCTGTTTCTTCACAATAACACTTTAAGAAGCTTTCTATATTAATCACCGAGACGTATCCCAATGGTTCATACCGACCTACTTGATCCTAAACATGGTCCTATTTACATATACTTATTTTTTTATATAGTTTTTGAGATCCACATAATAAGACAGCTACAAGAGCAAAGTTTTCTTGCTAAACATGGAAATAAATTTATTCCAAACAGCCCAGGGGTCACTCTCTATTGGTTTTAGTCTATTCAGACCAAGGATATTATTAACCTTAATGATAACACCAAATGAAAATATCTTTGCATAAAACAGGATAAATGCCAGTGACCTTCCCGTTAGCTTCAATTGTACTTTAAGCACTTTTTTTTTTTATCACATCTTGCTTGGCTGAAATGCTAAACAAGCATACACGAGAAAACACAACTGATTAACCTTGACATGTTAACATTTCCAGTGTGACCACTTTAGCATGCCGAAGCAATTAGCTCAAAGCTCTGCTGGGAATTAAAGCACAGTCTCATACTGGAGATTGATTGTCATGGCTGAACACTCTTGTGTTGTTATTGTGTGCTTGTTTCTTCATTAAGTTGCGTTTTGCATGGGGTACTGCAGGAATGTTGAGTTACGACAACAACAAAAAAACTGCTAGGACAATAAATGCTTTTGTTTTGTTGTTTATTTTTTAACCAAATCTAATTGACATGTTTACTCTCTTACTGTTGGTGATGCATTTCATCTATGCGTCTGAGTGCTAATTAAGTGTTGCTCTTCAAAGATTTTCCTGCTTCTCTTATTATAATAAGGTTTCAAGTTTCATGGGTGGTTCCATTTATTGTTGCCAACTACCAATACTCATGCTTTGATGTGTGCCTGGAGGCTCATTTCCCAGCGGCGCTTACCAAAATAAAATGGTGTGAAAATGTAGTCAAGCATTCAGGTGTGCAAGCCCATGTCGATTTACTGCAAGACGTGCAACATTTGACGTGTTACCTTGCATGAAATATGCATTTGGAGTAAATTATCTTTTTTTGCACTGACAATTAGATTTCAACTTGTTTCAATAACTTCTGCTTCAAAAAGCTTTTCAAGCTCAAGTTTATTCATGATTTTAATACAGTGGTCTCTAGTAGGAGTGAATGCCTTGTAAGTCATTCTCTGGGGGGAAAAGCTCAGATGCTCCTGTTGGAGGACGTAGAATTCAGCTGGAGGAGAAAGTCATAGATGTCATATATATCACTAGATGCCTTAACTGGGAGTCGACAGCGTCCCTACACGGCGGCCATCTTACTTCGGACAGCTTACGTTCCGTTCTCAATGGTAGCAGATGGAAGGTGAGTGAACAACTTCAACAAAAACACTCTTAACTCGATTAAATATTAACAGATTTACAAGCGGGTTGCATTATTACAAACCTTATAGCACATTAAATTAACGGGCCAAATCCGTCATATTTCACAGCCACATCTCTGGCGTTTATAACAAATCAAACCATTTGAAAATCGGTTGAAAATTGAGCAAGTTAGAGTTATTTAAATAGTACATGCACCATTGACACCAATGTTACGAAAGGGGGCAGCTGTCCGAAGTAAGATGGCCGCCGCGTAGGGACGTTCGTCCAATTGACAAACAGCGCGAGTAAGGCATCTAGTATATGATATCCATGGAGAAAGTAGCTTCAGGCGGCAGGATTTGGAGTTTTACTTCCTGATATTCCTACATCTCTCCTCTGATTGGCTAACAGCGACGCAACTCTACCACTGACTCTGTTTGCTCTGCAACGTTGATGTTTTATCTCCACAAATAACACAAGCCTGGAGGAGTTCTGCTGTGTGGTGGAGTTGCTAATGCTAACAGTTGTAAAAAACTTTACATAATGTTACAAGAACATACAGCATAAATCAAAACTAGCACCCTCACGGACCCCGCTACATTGGATCAAATAAAAGAATTAACAAAATTTAGAATTCAGGTTGATGTAAATACCACATAAATATACATTTACAGAAGAAATAAATCAAACAAAATTGACAACACTCACATTTTCAAAATAAATCCTAAATGGCAACCATATCCAACCGAGCCCCTCAAACAAAGCATCTTCAAATGGGTGTGGCCCATAACCTACCTAACCTAGTGCCTGAATGCTGGTGGATGGGAGTCCTTCCACCTGGACCAATAGAGTGCAAAAACAATCATATCCACTTGGCATGTGTCCACAGAAGCCTCCACCGCGACCACTCCAAACAAATCGGTCAAGCAGTCTGGGCGTACAACGGTCCCACAAATCCTGAAGAGCACACCAAGAACAGACACCCAATACCATTGCAGCTTTGGGCAGGTCCAGAACATATGCAGAAGTGTGGCACGCAACTGCCTGCAACGTTCACATGTTGGGTCCAAGTCTGGGTTGTTTGTAGAAAAAGGTTTCTCAGTGAACCTACTCTTTATGTTCCATAAAACCTCCAATGCAATCAGTAACGTGTGCCAGATTGTTCAAAACGCGTTTTGCTTCTCCCCCGCGAAGCTGTCTTCTACGGACACCCACACAAGGCCCGATCACATATATGAAGTGACACTAATGGAGCGTTCCATAATCTCCTTCATTCATCTATCCGTAATGGGCTGCGCTATCAATCCAGATTAAGTGTGGGTGGAAGGAGGGGTGAGCTGGCCGAGGGATGTATCTGTTGTCACCCCTGTCTTAGCGATCCCTCATAAGGTGTGTAATAACCCTTTCGGCGGTATAATCTCCGGCGTGATGAGACCGGTTTTAGACAGCCTTGACCCCAGTGACACTGTGGCTGATGATGATGTCACTTTCTCAAGTAGACCCCTTATCTTGAAGTGTGTGTGTGTGTGTTTTTTTGAGATGACTGATCATGAGTAGAGGTCAAAACTGTGATCTCATCTGTCTCTCTCAGCGAGCTGATTGAATTGAATGACCGGAGAGATACAAAGAGAGGACCTCACGGCGCTTTAGCCCGGGCGTTTTTATTTTCCTTATTCTGTGTGGAATAGGAAGCATGTGCTCAGGTGATTCTCGTGTTTGTTAGACGAACGTAATTGAAGGTTTGAGCTCTTCCTAGCTTCATGTATTAATGAGCGTACTCCTGTGAGGGGTGCCAGTTTCGCTGGGCAGCTCGTTCTCTGCGGCAGCTTTTTCATCTTCGGAATAATGGAAAATACAAAGATTTTCCCTCTCTATCTTCCCCCCCACATTATTACAGCAGGTGCTTTTTTGGGCTTGATTCTGGGACTCCATACCTTGCTGACACAGACTGTGACAAAAATGAAATTGCATTCATTACAGAGCAACATATCGCACCTATAATGATTACTGCTTCGCTTTTCCCTTCATTTCCCTTCACTCCACACATTTACAGCTACAGGAACCGCACGCTGATTTTTCTTATCGTTTTTCGTTCTATTTTTCTCTGCTGTAATTGCGAAACAGCTTGTTTTCCTCGCGTTGCTTGTTGTGCCTGTTGGCTCGGTGTTTTTCCAGATAGAGGGTCAGCTTAGTTTCCGCTCTGCTGTCTCTCTTTCTGTCCGCTGTCTTAATAAGCGAGCGGCTGTGAGCAGCACCAGTGATCCATGACCTGTGTATCCACCTTTTAAGTTTGAAGAGCAGCGTTTACCCAACTTTTCAGTCCAACATCGTTTTTCATAATCTATCGCTTGCTGGATGCATCAGGCCAGGCTGAATATTCTAGATTTTTAGGCCTATAGTGTTGCGATGCTAAATAAACTTGATTTAATTAGAGCTAATTTAATGCAAATTCTGCTTCTGCAGCCAAATTAACAGTAAATTGAAGTAGTTTGGGGAAAAGCTCCTTTTGTGGACACTTAAAATAAACCCTTTTCAAAATAAATTTACTGAAATGAAAATTTTTTTAAATAAATCATTAAACAAACTTTAAATTGCATATTAGAGTGAATGGAAAATGTTCTGAGGACAAGTCATTTTGATGCTAATGTGCTGAAATTCTCAGCTTTTCTGTCTTAAAGGTGAGGTTCACTGAACAATACGGAAGAGGGTTAGTGCCCCTGAAAAGAAAAACGAAAAGAAAACAAACTTTTTTCTCAGAAGTCAAAAAGTCAGAATTCTAAAAATAGGAAGAAGAGTGAATGGAAGCAGCAGAAGAGTCACGTTGCTGTTAACCAATCAGAGGCGAGATGTTTGCATATCATAAATATTAATGAGTAAGACTCCAAATCCTGTTGTTTTCTATCCCGGACTCCTCCGACTAACTTCTACTTCCTGAAACAAGAGCGAGAGAGCTAAAGTACGACACTTTTAATCATCTCTTTCTGAGAAATATTGTGTCTAATAAATACATCTTAATTTATAACACACGTGGACCTGAGCTAGCGACTGTATGTTCGGATTTTTTATTTAATGTATTACTTTCACCATTACTAGGAGCTGATGTTAGTTTTAAACATTAAACCTGTTTGTATTTTATGGTGTTTTCACCAATGGGAAAAGTCATGCAGAACCTTTGGAGGATCTTTTAGAGTTGTAGGAGTCTTGTGACTTTTTTGGAATCTTCCTTTGTGTGTGTGTGTGTGTGTGTGTGTGTGTGTGTGTGTGTGTGTGTGTGTGTGTGTGTGTGTGTGTGTTCCTTTAGCTGTGCAGTTTTGGCAATGTGCTGCAGCACATTGACCCTTCCAGAGGGCAAAGTTATTGCAGTTTGAAGTTTTACCTGGTCTGCTTTTACTTTTGAGTGGGTGATGCATGCCAAAGAACATCTACAAGGATGCTAGTAATACAAGTTTTACAACAAAAGATTTATCTGTAAAAAGTTCCTGTTTTGCACTTCATGTCTTTGCTCAACGGATCCGTAGCTTATAAAAACGCCGGAGTGTGATCTAAGCTGTTGTAATATTTTTATCAGTAAAATTTTGTGTGAGAGACACTATGCAGCTAACTTGAACAAATTGATTTGTTATCAGAGTGTATTTCTAACTTTTCTTAAGATTTAGTTGACATTATATTCAACTTTCATTGAAAAAATATTTTTTTAATAAAATGCATTATTATTATTATTATTATAAAATCATTTGAAAACAATAATGGCCGTCTAAACCATGAAATTGCCTGGACATGTGTTTACACATCTACACAATAATAAAACTGCCAGATTAATCAGTTTATTATTCTTTTTAGTAGTAGTAATAGTAGTAGTAGTAGTAGTAGTAGTAGTAGTAGTAGTAGTAATATTGTGTTGAACCACATTTACTAAAATAGAGAAAATCTCCAAAACAAAATGGTGGTTTTTCATTTAATCTGTGGCAAAAAAACTTAGATGCATACTACAATGTTTTTGTGACCTACCTAGGGATTGTGAATATAAATTAGCATTCCTGCTATAATCCAGCATATGTAGATGTTCATTAATGTGCATGGTTCTTATCAAATAAACAAATTAATACAATATCTTTAATTGTTGATGACAGTTTTGTTTTTGGCCTAATCTGAGCTGCCATCATTTAGCCAGTTAATGCTAGCGTTGTATTGTAGTTGTATTGTTGTTTTATGGGGTGAATTCATCAGTGATATTTATACCTTTGACAGATGATTTTAAATGAGGTTACTTTCACAGAGGTGAGGCAACAAGGCGAGGGAAGTGTCTTGCCCAAGGACACACTGGCAAAATAACTAGTAATGAGCTGGGACTCAACCCTTAGAGGACTGGACGACCCACTCTACCTCCTGAATCTATGGAAGAGGATTAGTGCCACTGAAGAAAAAAGAAACGAAAAAGAGTTCTGACTTTTTAGTGGCACTAATCCTCTTCTGTAGTAACCACTGCTGCCCCTATGGTGTAATCTATCTATGGAAGTTCTGTGAAGAATTTCATACAAATAACAGTTTTTTTCTCCTAGCTACTTTATTGCTGCAGATTGCTTTAGTTAACTAGTCTAGATCTTTTGGAAGAGCTGCGATCATCCAAATATTTTCACACTGATCTGGTGTGCACGTGTTGTCGATGTGCACGTTTGCACAGAGAAGAAGTTGGGAATGACAACGGCCGCATTGTTTCTTACAGCAGCTGTGATCAGTTAGAAACAGAGACGTGTGTGTGTGTGTGTGTGTGTGTACTTCACATAGACGTCCTTGTGGTGCCAGTGTGACTGCAGGATGGTCGCACCTCACTAATCATGACATCATGGTTTCCACTGAGCTGTTTCCATCTCTTCTCGCTCTCTTTTGCCTTCCTCTGTCTCTCCGTTCATCTTTCGTGGTTCTAAACTTTCTGACTTGCCAGGGCGTAACACCCTCTTGTTCTCAGATTTTAGACAGTTTTATTTCTTTCTTGATTTCTTTTTAACTGTAAAAATATTTTATTAAAAAGACAAAAATCAACTTTTGTACATAAAAAACAAGACAAGAATGTAAAGGTTGAGTGATACTCTGTGGGAAAAGCGGTTTTTGGAGCATGCTTTTAGCACTTTACACACACAAGGAAAAAAATATTATGGCTAAGTTCCCCCTTAAGCACAAAATGGACACAAACACCCATAGGCTAGTATATTTATGTGCATGTACTAACAAGCATGCTACTTTCCCTGCATAACCTTCCATAAAATAGACTATACATGACTCCAGAAGCAACTCACACATTTTAGTGTGACTGGAATTAATAAGAAGCTTTAGTATTTGGATTTACGAATAAAACATTTGGCCTGAAGAAATAATAAAATGGACAAGAGCAGCAAACTCGGCCAGTATTGGCCTTTTACATCAGTTTTGGTTTGGATGCTCCTGGGTTCCGTAGCTAAACCAGCCACTAGGCACTCGTTACCCTCAACTGGAGGCCCTGGGTCCAGTTCTTTGTAACAGGCAGGATCATAATACATATTTATTCTGTATTAATGAAGTTTATGTTATTGTACTCTGTCTTTTTACTTCTCAGGACTGTTTTTTTTAATAAAAGTTACAATACAAGGAGCATCTGTCCCATCAACACAACTCTGAAGGTCCACTCAACACAAGTCCACGATCCAAGAAAGGAAATTCAAAAAGTTATTTGTTCCTTGAACCAGTCAATTTGATTAGACTTCATCTTGATAAACATGTCAGCTTTAACTCACAAACAAATTACCCCAAAGTGACTCAAAATGACTATTGACCAACTCGCCCCTTTAAACTGACAGATTTCTTTTATTCATAGAGCCTGTTGGGCCTCTTATGTCGTTTTCAAATGATGATGCTGTCACATGTTCAACAGCCAACATCAGAACTGATGTCTTATGATTCACAGTTCAAAGATTTTAGGTCTCGATGGCGTTCTGGCAGCAGGTAACCTGCTACCAACACTGAGTCATGGAGAAATCTAGATGTTGTCTTAAATGAGCAATACGTAAAAATTCCACAGTGAAATAATCACAAAACAGTCTAAAGTCTCAGTCATGTTAGAAAGAAGGTTACATTCAAACAGATTTCATTCTCAGCTGGCTGGGGGGTCGTTAGATGTTCTTGTTTCAAAAAAGCAAAAGAGGGACTTAAGCCTAAGTTAAGGTTGGTTAATGCTAGACGCGTCCGCGAGGTCTGCAAGGCTCCGCGCGGCCAAATTACGTCAACCAAGCCCCTCTGCGTGACCTCCGTGCAGCCCAAAGTTTCTGCACCTTGGAAATTTTCTAACTACGCGGACAGTCCTGCGCGGAAAAACATGGCGGACTGGCAAGAGCTCGTATGGGCAGAGGTTCGTAAATACAAACATCGTTATAATTCGGCCCATAAAGATCACCGTGATCAAAATATTGTTAATTCATGAAGAGAAACTGCTGTCACACTCGGAAAAGACAAGGAAGCAGTAAAAAAATGTAAAACATCAGTGATTTCTACTTCTACTATGGTGTAGTGTTGGATGCATGCTGTAGAGCCCCATGCCGCCCCCTACAGTCTGGGAGAATATTGGCTCACAGCGGAGACAAGCTGCAGAAAGTAGGAAGGAACCATAAATGCTGTAAAGTCCGACGCGCGTTCCATCCGCGCAAAATGTACGTGCGTCAAGCATAAACCAAGCTTTATACTTCTCCATCTGCGTTGGTACGGAGACGCCATTATGCCTCAGCGCAAGGGTTCTCCAACAGGCTTGCAAGGATGGACGTAGTAGAGCTTTTCTAACTTTGTCAACAGCACTACCCACAAAAAACAAAAGCAGACCGAACATATCTAGCGACAGACACAGAACAGATTGAAGAACGTCTCGCAGAAAAAGTTCAACCAAATAAAAGTCAATACACCCTTGACCGAAGGAGTACAAAGAGATTAAGCAGACTTTTTATTCCTGTCAGGAAATTATGGGAAACATGAGTTTAGAGGTGGTGACTGGATGAAGAGGTGCAGGACAAATTTGTCCAAGTCTCTGAAATACATAAACACAATATAAGCAAACTAGAGACGAGACTGCGTTGATGACAGTACTCTCTACCGTAAAACACCCAAGAGCTGGTGCTAGCACGAGATATGACAATATATTTATCAACTACTGTGTATGACTTGTCTTTGCTGGAATCTCCTGGCGCTCATCCGTAACTGGCAACAGGCATGAAACTCGTGGAACGGTAGTGAGAAAAAGACTGTTTAGAAAATGGGCTGCAGTAACCACATTTGACCACAGGATGTCACTCTTCATTACATTTTTTCACCTTTACCTCTACTATAACAAAAGTAGCCTTTCTACTTTTTATCTAATGCATATTTATATTCTTTCAGTTAAAGCTGTGATGAAGAATGCTGTATTTAGTTTTTCTTGCATCCATGGATTCATCCGAGTTCTTCTTTCCCTCTACTTTAATCTCCCCTTTAGCCCCCCATGCCATCATCCATTTATTCATCCAGATCTCATTAGTGCCTAATGAAAGATCAAATTGGTGCTGTCGCCACCTCTATAATTGTGGTGACTAGTAATATACACCACTGATTGGTTGACGGGCAGAAGATGCGGTAAACTTTCAGCTCTTTTAATCGATTCTCTTTTGTCAACAACTTTCCTTTCCCGTTTGAATAAAATCATAGATACGCAAAAAGACGAAGAGGGAGACGAACGCTATAATCCAAGACAAATGGGATGTAAACTAAAATAAACAGTGTGATAGATGGCCAGCAGGAATAGCAAAGGCAGCAGAAAAAAAGAGAAATTTGTCAAGAAAGACGGGCTCGATAAAAACCAAACTATTTGCTTATGTTTTGGATTAAAGTCGGATCTTAGCCTGGGGGTTTGCATGGTTTTTATAACTGCTGTGCTAAGCGGGTGGGTGACTGCGTTGTGAGGCTTTACTGTTGCTTTTAGGCTACAGAGACAGAACCATATATCTATAAATACAGTTCAAGTAATAATAGGAGGGATAAAACTATTCATAGCTTCTAATAATGTGATCTCATACCTGCAGGAGCCGCGTTTACAGCCAGACGTTATCTGAGTGTAGCTAGGGCTCATAAAAAGGTGAGTGAACTGTCTTAGGGCTCCTCAGGGTGGAATCAACATTGTAAACAAAAATCAATTTTATTTTCATAAAAGCAT
Source organism: Aphyosemion australe (assembly GCA_006937985.1). Taxonomy (NCBI): domain Eukaryota; kingdom Metazoa; phylum Chordata; class Actinopteri; order Cyprinodontiformes; family Nothobranchiidae; genus Aphyosemion; species Aphyosemion australe. Next base: position 111,299 of record SSNS01000208.1, on the reverse strand, counting down.
TGTTTTATTTTTGGTGCTTAAAGGATCCTATATAACTTCTGTCATGGTCGATGTTATCAGAATGTTTGCTGTGAGTTCACTTCATAAAAATTATAATCTTGCAAAGGTTGTTAAAGGTTGGTAAACACCAGTCTGCACTCATAAAACCTGGTACTTTGGTTTTAGTGCATTTTTACGCTCCAGACACCCGTTTGCTGCCTGGCACAACAAAAGCCTTGAACGTTGCATCAGACGGAGCTGGAAGCGCCACGACGGCGGGAGGTGAAAAGGTCAGCCGGTAGTAGCTCGTGTATTAGTGTGTGCACGTTACGGCCAGGCACTGTAACGAGATTACCAGTCATGTGTGTTATCAGGCATAAGCTGTGTGGGACAACTTTGGTTTGAAGGGCTTACTTCTCACATGAGTCATGTCGTACGGTTCTATGGATTTTTAAAACTCTGCCAGACGTTGGAGGTTATCCTGTAGCAGGGCACCACTTATGTAACTGTGGACAATATTCATGTGTCCTGCTGCTGGTCCTAGCTTTTTGATTAAACAAAACGAATACATGCTCAGCTTTTGGCGTATTTTGGGGGGAAAGTTGGATTTTTATTGGCTTCAAAATTGGAATAAATGAAAATTCATTCATATGATGAGCATAGGAAGTCCGTAACTCAAATTTATGCTTGTCCAAAACGTTACACATAGTTACCGGTGGAAAGGACCCTGTCCAGGCTAATTGCACGTTTCGCGCCGCTTTCACGTCCTGTGGAAAGCCGGACATTCTGTAGTAGCAATTCATTGATGATGACATAATTCAATGGAAACAACCATGTAACGTGGAATAAAAGCTTTGAAATGATGTATTATTTTCACACTGTTGGCCCCATTCAGGCTAGCCATTAGCTCAGGGGAGGCCATTCTGGTTCTCTTGTGCTGCTATCCAGCATGTTTTAGTTGTTTCCCTGCTCCAACACACCTAATTCAATGGTTGAATCACCTGTTCACGGTTTAAAATCAGGTGTTACTGATTAAAATCAGGTGTGTTGGAACAGGGAAACAACTAAAACATGCTGGATAGCGATCAGGATTGCCTACACTTCACTAGCTCATTTGCTTGGTCAGAAATAATCTGATCCCCCAAACTGGTTGTTTAAAGAGCAAATTAGTAAAAGCCTTTGCACAGAAAAAAACTTCAAAACATCTGAAACTGGGTTCATTTTTTTTACCTGTTACCTTTTTTATCTGTTTTATCCATTAAAAATGTTCACTTTTAGTTAGTCTCTTATTTTCTATTGAACCTTCGTACCACTCATCCTGTTTACGTGAGTCTGAGAGGGTAGCAGCCCTACAGTACCATGTCATCTACCTCTGTGTGGCTGTCTCCATCCTGGTTTTAGTTACAGATAGGACCAGCGTCTGGTTACAGCTCTTCTCTAACTCATTATGTTGATGGACTGTAACTCTAGCTTACATTCACATGCACACATGGTAGCAATTAAATGGCATAAGTTGTGTAAACCTTAGGAAGATGGCTAGAGTGAATAATTATCCCAAATGCATTAAATTTATTATACAAATGTACACACATTTGATAATTGTGTTTATTCTGAGCACAAACTGACAGATCTTAACGTTTTCTCATCCTTTCCCGCTCCAGAGTCGTCTATACCGTCGTCGGCTATAAACCACAGATGTCTGTATGTGTGTGTAAATTAACTAGTGGTGCAAAGTTGAGTGTATGCACAAGCGTTTACATAATCTTGAAGAGTTACGACTTGCATCCTGCTGTGGTAATAAATAACAACATGAGGGAATTTTTGCAGGATCTCTTCATTTTTTGTGGGTTCTGTGTTTGAAAGAGAAATTGAGTAAGAGGCAGTAGAGTTTGGATTCCCGTCTCTGTAAAAGATGGCCATGGGAAGAGGAGGGTTTTTTCGAGTGTGTGTGTGTGTGTGTGTGTGTGTGTGTGTGTGTTGGCAGTGTTCGTTCCCTCAAAGCACATTCCACCACAAACCACAAATCCCTCCTTGTCCCTTCCCGATCCTCCTTCACTTTTTCTTTGAGTTTGTTCGTTTTTCTGTCCCCTTCCATCTGCTTCTCTCTCCACCTCATACTCTCATATTTTTCTCTTTACTTCTCACTTTTTTCCATCCTATCATCTCCATCTTGATTAAAACGGCAGGAATGATCTCTGTAATTGAGTGGTTTAGATGCTTTCTTTGGACAGCTTCTTGCACAGTTGAACACAGAATTAAGTCAGTTTAGTACGAGTGAGTTTGAGCTCCTGTTGCTGTACAGTAAAAAGAACATTTAAGATCCAGATTACTCGTATTTGTAATACATTTTCTGTAAGCTCCAGTAGGAGTGAATGCCTTGCAAGTCGTTCTCTGGGGTAAAAAGCTCCAGTGCGCCTGTTTGAGGACGTTGAAGTCAGTTGGAGGAGAAAGTGGCTTCAGACGGCAGGATTTGGAGTCTTATTTCCTAATTTTCGGACATCTCGTCTCTGATTGGCTAACAGCAACACGACTCTACCACTGACTCTGTTTGCTCTGCAACGTTGATGTTTTATCTCCACAAATAACACAAGCCTGGAGGAGTTCTGCTGTGTGGTGGAGTTGCTGATGCTAACGGTTAGCTTCTACTAGCCCAGAATAAGTGAAAAGTGGTTTCTCAGTGAACCTGCTCTTTTAAGAAATCTATTTATTTAATGTTCCTGGCCTCCTCACATTGGTATGAGTACTCTAAATACTCAATCTGCGCCTGCAGCTGTGTGCTTTCTGTAAATCTTGCAGATATTTTATCCTCTCGTTCACAGGGCTGCGGGCTACTCTTTCCTTTTCCACCAGTGCTGTTAGCACTGCTATCTTCTTCTAGTGAGATACTCCATCCCGACACCACTAGGGGAGTGTGTTATTGTCTCCCACCGTATGTCTGTTTTAAATGGCAATTTGAAGCACCGCTGGCTCTATAATTAGCTGTGAGCTCCCACAGGAGAGGGAAAAAGTGGCTTATCGTGTCTCCTTTATAATTACAGATCCGAACAGGGCGACAGAGGCACACATAATCAGACACAAGTGCAGACAGATGCAGAGACATTGCAAAGGCGTTCTAGTATCAGCTTCTACATGCACATTTGGAGCTATTTGCCACCTGCGCTGAAAGCCCTAAAACTTCATAAGTAGCCTGACTTTCTGCCTGTTTGCTGTAGGAAGTGATGTTTGCTTTTTGAGCTTTCTAAAGCTCTTTTTGACATCTTTTGAAAACCTAACCACAACCTTGGTGCCTGGGTTCTGATTCACGGCTTTAAAAGTCAACTTCCTTAATTGCCAGAGAAGCCATTGATATAGGGCGTTTGGAGATGTTTTCTGGCAGGACAAACTTTCAGCTGATAAAATGCAGCCTAATCCTCTAAAGGACTGGGGTGATATCCAAGTTTTGATACATTTTTCACTCCATTAAACCTCTTGAACTAAACCCCCATGAAAGGCTTTCATGAGTTACTAAGGAAGTCCTTTTAGAGCAACCAAATTTGCTTATATTCCAGAATTATAGTTCGGAAGTCAGCCATTGATTTTATTGTTTTTGTAAGTAAATTCTTGCCATCATGAATTAGTTGCATTTACTTTATTCATTCTTTATGTTTCTTTTTGCAAAAGGGGTAACATTTCTTTGATTTATTGTTGATTGAGAGGTTTTTGTGGCTGTTTATCTTTTCAGATCAACACCAAGAAAAAAAAAACAATGAAAAATGTACTTACTTGCAGTGTTTTTGTAATTTTGAGCCATTAAGAGCCATAATGTATGGAAGCTTGAAGCTGCCAACCACGCAAGAAAACATTAAAGCAATATCACATTCTAACATGTTCATTTTATTCTAACAATATACTTTTCATATTTGTACAAAATAGTATCTTCTACGAATTTAATTCCACGTTCTTACAATATAAATATATTATATTGATAGTATATTGTACAAATGTGAAAGTATATTGTTTGAGGAATAAAATGATCATGTTATGATGTAATAACTTATTTTTATAACAATACAATTCTCACATTCTTACAATATAACATTTTTGTTGAAAGCATGTGATAAATATGTCATTATAATTATAATTATTATATTATTTATATTGTACAATATAATTATATTGTAAGAACAGAATAATATATTGTACAAACGTGAAAAGTATATTGTTTGAACAACAAAATTATTTTGTTATAACGTGATTTTGCTCTAATTTTATTTGCACGAGTGGCAGCCCTAAGCTTCCGTATTAATGAAACATAAGGCAAGGCAGCTGCATTTATATAGCATACTTTATACACAGAGGCAATTCAATGTGCTTTTCAGGTGCAAAAACATAAAACAGTAAATTTTAAAATTGTATTTTATAATACACAAATAAAATTTGATTAAATAAAAAGACAAAGTTAAAGTCTGAGCAGTTATATAAAGCAGTAATATAAAAATATTGTGTGGTGTTTCAGTTAATGCTTTATTTGTAAATGAGGACTAAAATGTGCTTCTTCACTAGCTTCACCTACACCTTTAGGTGTATATGTACCTGTACTTGTGTACTTCTTTATTCCAAACATTTTCTATCTCGGTCACAATCAGTATGTGTGTTTGTGTGTTTAGCTGTGATAAGCTCACCGCCTCTGAAGTGAGCCTGTCCAAGATATGTCACTCTCATCTCTCCCCCCTCTCTCCTTTATGTGCATCCCAGAATTAATTTGCTGTGGCAACAGGCCGAGGGGGGGATGGAGGAATAAAAAAAGGGGGGAGACGCATTCATCATTTGTGCAGTAAATGCTCGCCCTGTGACCGCGCCGTGACATTGTTTTCTTTATTTAGTTCATTCAGGCCAGCAGCTGATAATTTATACGCACTCCTCCTTTAATAATGAGTCTTTGGCTTTCCAAGGTGGGGTGTTTATACACACACACACACACACACACACACACACACACACACACACACACACACACACACAACACTGAGCTCTTGACCGCTCTCTGTCAAAGTGAGCTCACACACGCTGATGGCAGTGATGAAGTATCCCTTCTTTCTGCTGTTTGTTCCTGTCAAACTGATCTGAATCAACTCTATATATATATATATATATATATATATATATATATATATATATATATATATATATATATATATATATATATATATATATATCATTTTTTTCTTTGAAAGTCATCCATACTCTGTTTCCCTTGAGGGGAACAGTTAGTTAGTCCTTGAGGCCCACACCTCTCTGCTCTTGACAAATTGATCTACTTTAGTACTATAGTATCACTTCTCAATGCTGGCCCTAACTCACACACACACACACACACACACACACACACACGTGTGCATACACAAATGTTAACACCCTCACACCTACACACACGGCTACACTGCACAGTACACAAGTGTGTTCCGCTTGGCCGCTCATGTGTGTCAGCTGAGCTGGAACATCAAGGGGGGAAAAGCAGGAGAGAGAAAGAGTTAGACAAGTTGAAGAGAGAGTGGGATGAGAGCTGGACAGATGGATGGAGAGTGGCGGAGGAAAACAAAAGAGAAATGCAATTGTTTCCAAATCTCTGGTGGTAGTGCCAAATCAGATACTGCGATGGAAGTGAAATGCAATGTAGATGCAAATACGAACCCACAAAAGCGCATCACAGATAGAGTCAGAAGATTGAGGATTTGTCCTCACTTGTCCTCATCTCAGAGCCGTGCAGATAAAACCGTTACGGTGGGAAGTGTGAAAACAATACCTCAAAACCAGCAGTTATGAATTCATTCTCCCATCTGATTGTTATTTCACCATTCTGTTACTACCAAGGGCATCCCCCAACATGCGCAATTCAAGATTGTATTTGTTGCTGCCACAAGCAGCTCTGGTCTCACGCTGACACAAACTTTTACTCATTTTTCTGAGCTTTCAGTCGTTTCAGATTTACCATAAAATGACAAATGTACCATATTTTATATGCCAATTTCAAAATTCACGGGGCTGCTAGCCTCTATTTTTGTTACCAGCAGAATAAACGGCTATTGCCATAAAGCAGGTAGGGACCTCCCACTATGTGAACCACAAAACTGTTGAGTACAGTTTCTGGTCAGCAGAAGGCCGCAGAGTGATGTCCAGTGTGAAGTTGCTCAGGTTTCTGGCTCAAGAATCACCGAAACCAGTTTGAAAGCAATAGCTTAAAGTTAAAAACTCTTTAGTGTTGCTTTAAAGTATGCAGCATTTTATTTGTGATTTATAATAAACCCCACAATGGACTAAAAAGTAGTTTACATTTCATTTTTTGGAATGAAATCAATAGTTTGACTTCATTTAATAACTCATTTATATCATAGTTTACTGTTTTTGATAGTGGCAGCTCTAGTGGGAAGTTCCCTTTATTCTAAGTCTATTATTTGTTTATTGGATAGTTTTACATAATAAAACAAATTACAAAAAAGGTTCATTATATGAAAATGTTTTCATATATCATGGTTATGAGTTAATTTTGTACATTTAAAGTACAAAAACAATATTCTGTAATCCTAATAAGCTATGCATTTCATATCAAGCATCATGTATAAGTTGTGGTTAGTAAAATTCAATCTAGAGCTTTAATATGCTGCAGCATGCATTAGTGTTAGCTAGCCTTGTTAAAACAACAAAATGAAAAATGTATTCAATGATTTTTCTATAAAGCATCACATTTTTTGATAGATTGAATATATTGCATGCACCTGTGGTGCATAAATAAATAAAAACTCTGCAAAAATGGCCTTGCAGATCAAATCAGTTAAAGCTACAACGAGTCATTTAATACCTGTTTGTAAATTCCTGTTACTGATTCCCCTTTACTAATCACTCTACAGTACGGTTTTACATCAGCTGAGAACCGAGCAAGTCCGAGTGAAGGCGATCAGACATGGAGGCATGCGTAAGATTTCAATATGTCAGACTAGGACTCTGTATTGTGTCTGTCAGTCATGAGAGCCTTGGAATAAGCCATGCCTACACGTCTACAAGGCATTCCACAGAAGTGTGTGGATGTCATTAGGTTCAGAGTGGCTACTGCCTGCAGATTCAGCCTCGGGGCAGAAAGGAGAGCTGCAGCTTTAGCGCGCAGCCAGACCTAGTTATGTCAGGAGCATTCTCCTGGGTAGGAAGGCACAGTGAGGCTGAATGTAAAGAAGGATGGAGAAACCTTTTTAAAACTCACTCTTAACAAGGATATTAATGCAAATCTTTTGTTTTTCATTACTGGGTGACGTTCATCAACTTGTGTTATTGTAATGAACTTTTTGGATGTTGAGCATCAGCGTTTCTTGTTTTGGAGGGGAGTTGTTCATCAGTGACAGGTGCAATTTTTAGTTTTATTTTTCATTCCTGTTTGCCAAAAGAAGAGTAACGAAGAGAGAGAGGGAGAGAGAGAGAGAGAGAGAGAGGGAGAGAGAGGGAGAGAGAGAGAGAGAGAGAGAGACGGTGGTTACAGTAGGAGCAAAGATGAGAAATGAGAGGGATAAAAGAGATGGTGAGCAAAGGAGCAGAAGCAGCAAAGAGAATTCAGAATGAGGCTGGTGATTGTTCCAAGTACTCGTTACAGTCTGTGGTTATGATAGGAGGAGGCAGGAGAGGCAAACCGTGTGTGTGTGTGTGTGTGTGAAGATTCACTAGAGCTGTGCAGAGGGGGAAAACTCCATCACACTTGTAAAAGATTAAAGAGGCCGTACTCCCGCAAGCGCACGTGCTACGGTGCCAGACCCTGTCCAGAAACCTGCAGGAATTTTCCCATTCCCTGTCTTCCTATCTGACAAGAAGGGTGCAGATTTAGCTTTGATGAAGGGAGTTGTGTTTGGGAGTGTGTGAGCTCCCAGCTTGAATATTCGGGTTGAAAGAGACGCCTAGTGTCTCTGGGTTATGAGATGTCTTGTTATTATTATTTTTTTTGGTACATACACCTCATTTGGCATGCAAGTCAGAGCGTAGCAGTGGCATTTTGATGGTCCCAGAGGTTTCCGTGTCTTCAAAGCGAAACCCCAACAATGCTAATAAGGCTAAAAAAGCACGTCAAGAAGTCTGGGGTAGAAAAGTAAAATCGGTACGATTCAAACCATTGTCAAGTGTTACCTCTGAGAGTTTCCTGATGTTTCTATCTAATTGCTCCTGCTTCTTTAGCCACCCCTGTCAACTTCTGGCAAGAAGCGGCAGTTAAGTGAAAAAACTTTACAACGCTGCTCAAAACAAGTGCCACGGCAACTCTTAACATGTCAGCTGCTTCAAATCAGCGCAAATTTTCTGAGTCACTGAATGATTCCTCTCATAACTCCATCCCTCCTCTCATGAGTGGGAGGATTTCAGTCTCCGAGTTAATAGATCGTGGATGGTTCCATCACTGAATGAGAGTTCTAACAAAGAACCATTAATGCTATTGTTATGGTCAGGTTACTAATGAAGGGTTACAATGAAAAGCTCTTACATTAAACACTCCTTTTTATTTAAAGACCAGGTTATTAGAGCCAGATCTGAGTCAGAAGTGTTGTTTGACTGATTGATTAAAGGAATATCAGATTCTTATTAGTCCATTGCACTATCTTAAGTCTTTTTTTAGCTAGTATGGAGTTTCTGCCAGGGGTTAATGTCTTGTTGAATGATCAAGCACTAGTTGAGACCCAAAAAGCAAAAAACCAAATGAAGCCACAGAAAATGGCGACTGGTGTTTAGCTTTCTCTTGTTTAGTGTGGCAATGCACGCTTCGGAATCAGGCGGGCGTGGCCTAGGGATGATGCTGCGACCGTGTTTGTGTTTAAAAGCTAGCTTGTTTGGCAGATTTGCTATTAAGTTAGTAAAATGTGTTGCTGTTGTTATGCTGAGTGTTTTGCGAGAGTTTTGCACTTGGATGTCTAGATGCAACAGTTGAACGGTGCAACAACTAACCAGTCCTGCATTATTTTGTTTGTTTTCATGGAAATATGTCTCAAAGTGATCTTAATCATACCTCAAGACCTTTAAGCCAATGTTCACTGAGAAACGTGGAATAGTGTTTGATATACGAGTTTCACATGCAGGCCTAGTTCCTGCATTAGCCGCTGCTAGAAAACAGACGGGCAGACGCTCAGATTAGAAAAAGCCAGTCTCTTCTACGTCACAGGGAAATATTTGCATTCATGGACTCGCCCACCTTGAATTGTGACTGCATACGTTGTGTTGATTTAGCGGCCAGGAGAGAGCAGAACGTGCCTCGGCTACTAGAAGCTAACCGTTAGCATTAGCAACTCCACAGTGTGGAGGAACACATTCAGGCTTGTGTTGTCTTGTAGCGATAAAACATCAACGTTGCAAGAGTGAACAGAGGAAACGGAAGAGTAGTGTTGCTGTTAGCCAATCAGAGGCAAGATATTTGCATATCATGAATATTAATGAATGAGATGCCAATTCTTGCTGTTTTCTGCTCCCCACTCCTCCTGCTAACTTCTACTCCCTGAAACATTAGCGACTGAGCTAAAACAACTCACCAGGCTTTCATTCATACTAGAGACTACAGCAGATTTATTGGAAGAGTGATGTCATCTTTAAATGAACATGAATTGTTAAATTGCATTTAAGTTAAAAAAAAAACATAATTCATAACTTTTCCTTTTGATTGATATTTTTAAAATCGACAAAGCTTGTCTGACTGAAGTAGTGGTACTCAGTGTGCACTTTAGGTTCAGCTGGCCACACCTTGGCACTGTTGTTCTCTTTTTATATGTGCCAACTATTGTTAGCTGTTAGCAAAATGGCTTCATAGTGGCATTCTGTCACCGACCAGCTGTCTGGCTGTCACCGCTTATGTGTGTGTGTGTGTGTGTGTGTGTGTGTGTGTGTGTGTGTGTGTGTGTGTGTGTGTGTGTGTGCATGTATATGTGTATGTCTGCCACTGGGGGCTGGCCTCCTGTTGTGAGAGCAGCGGTGCGATAAAAGAATGATGATTAATTTCACTCCGAGTAACCTGTCTCGCTGATGTGGCTCTACCAAGCTGTGTGTGTTTGAGAGATGTAGACTGTGTAGTCAGCAGGTGTGCTGTGATACTTTGGATGCCCTCCAGTTAGGGTCACACACACACACACACACACACACACACACACACACACACACACACCAACTGCCATATATATCCCTCCCTACCGACGCACATCAACACCCCTCCCCTTTTTTGGTCAGATCCTCTCGTTTTGAGCCGATGGATGGTTCCCCGCTCCTTTATTGTGTGATGGTATCATATTGAAATCCTATTTCGGAAATCAAACCCTGCTGTCAGTTATTAGCACTCTGTGGTGGTGTGTGTCTGTAAGTGTGTGTGTGCCATCCTCTCAACAGATGAGACCAAAATCAATTTCATTAGGGATTATGAATACAATGAGGAGCTGTGAACACACACACACTCACACACACACACTCAGTCAGTTACACACTCTGCTGTAGATTTCATTAAGGAGATGCCTTATCCCCTCCCTCTGTTCTCCCCATCATAAAACAATGACTTGAACATTTAGGACGCTGCTTTATTACTTGTCCTTTCAGGACCTTTATAACATTGGTCTCAATGAGAAATGCTCAAAAGGTTAACAAGCTCCCGTCCTTCCCTTCTCTTCCTCCTCCTCCGCACCATTTCTCCCACCTTCTTTTTCCTTGTGTCCTGTCATCTAATTAGCTTGGTTTATGACAGCTGAGGCTTGACAGGAAACCGCTGCGTTCAAACACACGACCTTATGCAGAAACACACACAAGGAGGACTTTTTGCAAGACGCTAAAGAGAAATTCTCATTGGTAGTAGAGTAAAACCTTGAAGTGGAGAGACGAGCTTTGAAGTGAATTGACTGAGAAGACATCCAGGAAAAGTTGTTGGAAGAAATGAACAAGAAAGAAAGAAAGTGTGGGAAGTCAGATGGAAGGAAACCTGGAGGTAAAAAAATCAGAACTGGATAAATAACTGAAAAACTGTTTCTATCATATTGCATCATACAACTCAGTCTGACCCCATGTTGTCACTGGTATTTGAAAACAACATTGTTCAGATTTATTCATCACTTAAAGCATCACTTTTTATCAAAAGGGTGTTGATTGCACAGCACCTGGTTTCAGAGCTTTCTTTATTTTTGTGAATGCTATCTTTTGTATTATTAGATAAAAGTGGAAAGCCTGTCAAGGAAAAGATAACCATTTGATTCCAGTCACCAGCCCATTAAATAATAGATGCAAACCAAGTAAAAACACCTAATCAATAGCTCCCAGTTAACTGTCCAGTTGATTAAATTGGACTGATGATGTCACCGACCTGATACAGTTAGAAAAAAGAACAACAAACATGTCAGGATCATAAAGCCCCACAGCACTTGTACTGATTAGGAATACGATACATCAGGGGTCTCCAACTCCAGTCCTTGAGAGCTACCATCCTGCACATGTTAGCTGTTTCCTTGCTCCTACACACCTGATTGAAATGAATGAGTTATTAACAGGCCTGTGCAGAGGTAAGGTGAGGATTAAATTACTCCAAGTGTGGCAGAGCAGGAAACGCAGAAAACTAGCAGGATGGTAGCTCTCGAGGACTGGAGTTGGAGACCCCTGTGATACATAGATACATTGATTATATGGTAAACATTGATACATCAATAATATGGTCATCAATCCAAAATGCAAAAATCAAATGAATAACTATCAAATGCACCATGATTTTGAAAATTGCTTTATTTTGACGTTTTGCTGACGTGACCCGCTAAACACACCAGTATTCCACAATGTGTACTGACCAGAAGCAGCACATAGAGCTAATTAAAGAAAACCAAAGCTGGCTCTTCACAAGCCACACACACAAACCGCTAAAACAAACAAGGCCAAAATACAAAACTCCATGTCCAGCTTCCTCAAATGAGTCGAGCATATCCCGGACGAGCCCCCACTTATGTTATGACTCGTGGGACCGCAACACACACACACACATATATATAATGAAAAGAGCATTTATTAAATGTCTGGAGTGAAGATGGGAGAACTAAGCAACATCTCTGCTCAGCACAATACTTCATCTTCTCTTGGTGGGACTGAAATCAAATGCCATTTTCTTCCTTTTTGTGTTGTAAAACTAATTGATTGGTGGATAATTAGAATGCAAATAGCAGCAATTATGTTCAGTGCACTTGTTGAAGTGGCACTGCTGAGCGAGATAGAAATACATATGATTGTCTCACTTCAAAGAGGTAAACTAATCAGTAAAAAGGCAGTGCTTTAATGACTCATATGCTTTCAGGAACTTCAAAGCAATAGGCTTTATGTTTCTTTTTTATCCTTTAGCTAATAATCATCATGGGAGCAGTTACAAAAACATATTTAATAAGAGCTTTTTAAAGCAGGTAGACACTGCTCCTTGAGTAGAGTTGCTTTCATCTTTGAGTCTGGTTAACAGGATCCAAAAGGTAAGAAACTGGACAAAATGAAAACAAAAGAAATAGTTGCCGATGCCCCAGTTTTTTCATTCTTTTATATATCAGGGAACTTCTTTGTGGTATTTCAGCTCTAGATAAGTGGATGACATTTACATCAAGCACCTGTTACACAGAGTTGCACTTTACTGAACCCAAACAAACTTAATACAGATTTTCCTACTTCATGTTATTGCAGATTGTGAGATTTCAGTGCAGATTTCCAGGGAGAGTAAATAAAAAACGGGACTTCTTCATCCTCTGCTGCGTCTACCTACTTTGTGAGGAGTTTGTGTTTGGGTGCTTGAGCTCCCAGAGAGCAGAGGTCACAGAAGGAGAGCAGGAACCTGCAGGCTTACAGACAAGATGAGAATTCACAGTCACCTGCCTCAGACTGCAATCCCTTCTGTGCTAGCTGACCTGAATCCCCCTCCAACTGCCCTCTGCCCTGAGCTGTAGGGCAGAGCGTGCCCCCCTCTTCTCACTCGTTCCATCACAGTCCGTCACTCATCATGAATGATACAGAAGCCCAGGGCATGTCTGAGAATGACCACAGAGTGTGTTGTTGTTTCTAAGAGGCAGAAATCATCTGAGCTATAATAAGACAACAACAAAAGGACAAAAGGTCACACTCACTTAATGTCAATAAAAGTTCGTTTATGTGTCTTTGTGTGGAAGAAACAGCAGGCTACTAAAGCAAATGACCTTTAGATGGTAACAGCTGGGATACATCTCCTTACACACGCATGCACACACACACACACACGCATGTTTTGATGTTGGAGAAAGTTATCTGACAGTTTTATCCAATATAATTCATAATTACAATAACTAATAACCGTGCATGTCGACTTAACGTAACATAATTAAAAGATTTAAAGCAGAAATCCAAATTTTTTTTGCAGAGGGCACCATCTGGAGGCGGAAAAAATGTATTACACCTTAAAGCTACACTCCGGAATTTTCCCCCTTTAGGAACTCATGTATGATTTATTAGAAATCCGTAAAAGTGATAGTCTTAACCTGTACTGTGATAAAGTATAGGCAATATGTATAATTATTTTTCGCTAAACCCGATCCCCGTCCTGTAGCGTCCCATGCAATTTGAATTGACCACCATTCAATATACCCTCATAGCGTTAGACGTCCGCTTAGATGTCAATCACAGAGCATGCACGAGCGTTTGAGGACGTACCTAGACTGATGCAGAGTTAGCAACGTTTCTCGTGGGCAAGTAAGTCTCAATTTAAATATAAACAGCACAATGTGAAAACAATACTTGTAAAACAGTGTGTTTAAGCTATGTTGGACGGCTAGAGGTGCACATTTACGAGTGAGAGGCATTGCTTTCAGTTAAAAATACGGAAGTGGTGAGAATGGCTTTAGTTGCAATACTTTGATGGTGCCGTTTGATAAAAAAAAATCTCCGGATTGTAGCTTCAAGTACAGATGTGCATTGCTGTCAGTGGGAGGGAAGAAAAATAGGAGCTGTGTCTTTTGTAATGACAGAGTTTCTCATTATAACATGAAATCTCGTTTTAATGAGAAACTTTCTCGAAATAACGTAATAATGAAAAAGCTTGTAACGGTGAAGGATGTATATGGTGGTGTTCTACTTTGTATGAACGAGGCAGTTGTACCAATTCTTGATGTGTAACTTTTAGGAAGTACAGAAGCAGCGCGACAAACGGTGCATAAATCAGCAAAATAACACTCACTAGCTCTCTTCTCTGCAGGCTCTGCTGCGCACACCTCATTGACAGCTTTTCATGCTGAGGTTGCGTTTACATATAACAGGCACTTAACAATAAAAACTCAGATTTCCCACACAAAGAGAACATTGACGGTAATATGCTTCCGTATTTAAGCCCTAACCCTTCTCGTAAGCAGATGTCTACCACTATTGGCTAACGCTGAGTGGTGCTCAATTCAAATTGCACTGGGGCTTTACGGGACAGGGGGTGGGCTTACAAAAAATAAATTGATGTGTATTACGTCACTTTTATGAATTTCTAAAAATATCAAACCTAACTCTAGAAAAGGGGAACGCTCCAGATTGCTCCTTTAACCAAAAGACAGCGTCTTTTTACAGTAGTCTTACCTCACTTGTGCATTTTTCTTTAAGTCCCAGTGAGTGACTGCTCAATGCTGAACTGGTAAAGTGCTTAACCATAACTGCTTCGTCGTCTTAAGCGAGGAAGGTGCACACGGTGATGAAAGCCTGCCTGCTAATGAACCTTCTGTTTGGAGAAAGATTAAGGAAACTCCAGGAGAGATTTGGCAGATGATAACCGGGAGACAAATATGAGAGGGAAAAAAATGTAAAAAGGCAGATTGTAGAAAAACACAGATATTTGAGCAGACTTAACTGCTGTCAGGTGATGAATGAGCAGATGGAGGCTGAGGAATGAGGAAGGGAAAGGTTCAGAGGAAAGAGGGGAGGATTCACTCGCTCCTGCAGGGGGACTGACCCTCATAACACCCACCAGACACGCATCATTTGGTTGTTACAATTTGGGCAATTTTGCAACTTAATATAGTGGTTAAGTTAAGAAATTCAGTCATTTAGAAAACAAAATGAGCATGCTGAAAATATCTGACTCTGAAATCTGTCAGTCATTCAATGACCACACCAAGAAAAAACTATGAAAATGTTTTTTTTAACTTTTTTTAGTTAAAATAAAACAAATATTTGTGTGTTTACAAAAGTCAAATATTAAGAAAATACAAAAAAAGTCATTAACATAATTTCCATTGGAGTTTTTTGCACTTGAGGTAGATTTATAATCATAAAATATCAAATAAGTACTTGAAAGCCTCATGATGTAATAATCTACACAATTGAATGTATTTGTTGCTGGACATGGAAAAAATATTTAATTTCCAACTTTTTCTGTGTTCTTTCAGATTCTGGTGAACTCAATTTCCCAGCCTGCCTTGTTGTACGAGAGTGTGGTGGTGAGCGACGGGAATCCCATCCTGAGAGACCTGCTCTTCAGTCCAGATCACCAATACCTATACGCCCTAACTGATCAACAGGTAGGACACACACACGCACGCACGCACACATGCACAACTCAAACACTACATCCACACCGAGGTTAAAGCAAATGCTGCTTATCAGAACCGTCCTGAATGCTCATTAAGACAAGCACACTCCTTTCAGTACGAGCCATAAAATGAGGGTTAGTGAGACGGAATGAGAAGCTGAAGGTTGTGGAGAAGCGCCATAAAGAGTTGATGAGTAAAGATGCATTAAAAACACACAGAGAGAATTTAATGGAGCTAATTACAGAACATACATGCATACAGCAACACCACGTGGATACTTGAAAACGCCTTTTATTCTATTGCACACATAGTCATGCCTAATGGCATGAATATTAATTTGTTCTGTGTAGAACTCAAGTCGTTTTATGGGTTATACAAGATGCACAAACATTTATTAAAGCACATTTCTTATAAATTAATTAAAAGAATCTCTTTTCATGGTTGAGTTTTACACTAAGATCATCTTATTTGGAGCATTTTCAGATTTTCTCTTTTTATTTCTTGTCGTTTGCATTAAAGATGACTGCTATTGCCACCAGAAAGTCCTTTTTAATTATTCATGCCAGTGTTTTATGTTTGATGAGCTGTGATATGCCCCATACATGTCCGTCTCTGTTAGATCAGTGACAAAATCAGGGTTTGATATACCAGGAGGGAAGCATCCTGGAAATCAGGGCATCATTTTTTTCTTTTTTTTATAAACACATTCCATGTTGTATACGAGGGTTACATATCTGGTTGCTAAAAAGAAAGATCTGTAAGTGTATAAGGGTTGACCCTCTCACTAGATTATAGAACAGTTTTCAACATTTCTTTAAAGGACCTGTATCATGCTACCTTTCACCTTCCGGAGCAACTTTTGGCACAATATATGATGAAATTTTTATCATTGGCACAATTGGTATGTCATGTTTAATGAAATAAAAATTCATTTTGTGAGCCATTCCTTCAACCTGGGAAAAAGATGTTTGGATTTGATTAAACCCCGCCTGCTCTAGTGTGAATTCTAGTGATGGGACTCATGGATCTTTGAAGGGAGCCGTTTGGTCGTTTACCTCAAAGAGCCGTTCAAAAAGCCAGTCTTTTTAACAAAGTGGGGGGTGGGGGGTTAGCGAGCAACGCGTCCCCCCAGTGTCTGTGAGAGCTCGGGGTGTATGTGTGTGTGTGTGTGTGTGTGTGGGGGGGGGGTGTTACTGGAAGACAGGATGAACAATTCTCTACAAGAATTCGGCTTCATTTTGAAAACCCGTTCAAAAGATTTGATTTGTTTGTGAACGTCACATCACAAGATGAATCTGTGGTATCTGTGTCTGCAGCTGTGTACTGTTGTGGAATTCACAAGTGATCTGATGTTCACGAACTAATCTGTTTTTAAATCCCGACTGAAGACCTATTTTTACAGTTTGGCCTTTAAACAGTGACTTGTTTTCTTTTTTTGTTTGCTTTTAATTGTTCTTTTTATTGTTCTTATTGTTTTTACTGCTTTTATTTGCTTTTACTGCCTTGCATTTATGGTTCTTTTATTGGCTTTTTTTCTTAATTTTGTTTTTAATGATCCTGCCTGTGCAGCACTTTGGTCAGCTCTCATGCTGAATTTTAAATGTGCTATATAAATATAGTGGTATGGTATGGTATGGTAATCAAATTTTTTGGGCGATGGTGGCAGAGGAGTTAAGTGGCCGCCTTGCAATCGGAAGGTCGCAGCTTCGCGCCCCGCTCAGTCTGTCACTGTCTTTGTGTCCTTGGGCAAGACACTTAACCTGCCTTGCCTGCTGGTGGTGGTCGGAGGGACCAGTGGCGCCAGTGTACGGCAGGCCTCACCTCTGTCAGTGTGCCCCAGGGCAGCTGTAGCTACAACGTAGCTCCTCCTCACCAGCGTGTGAATGGGTGGATGACTGATTGTGTTGTGAATCGCCTTGGGGGGGTTGTAGAACCCAAAGAAGGCGCTATACAAATACAGGCCATTTACCATTTTGAACAGGCTTTCAAAGTGAAGCCAAGTGAGAGCCGAGTCCTTGTAGAGAATCGTTCATCTCGTCTTCCAGTGGAATTCACTAGTGAGGTGACGTTCATGAAAGAATCAAATCTTTTGATTGGACTTTCAAAGTGAAGCGGAGTGAGAGCCGAGTCCTTGTAGAGAATCGTTCATCTTGTCTTCCAGTAGAGTAAAGATTAATGATTCTCTACAAGGACTTGGCTCTCACTCAGCTTCACTTTGAAAACCCGTTCAAAATGTTCGATTTTTTCGTGAACGTCACATCACAAGGTGAATCTGCAGTATCTGGGTCTGCAGCTGTGTACTATTGTGGAATTCACTAGTGATGTGACATTCACAAACGATTAAAATCTTTTGATTGGGCTTTCAAAGTGAAGCTGAGTGAGAGCCGAGTCCTTGTAGAGAATCGTTCATCTTGTCTTCCAGTAGAGTAAAGATGAACGATTCTCTACAAGGACTTGGCTCTCACTCGGCTTCACTTTGAAGACCCATTCAAAAGATTCGATTCGTTCATGAACGTCACATCACAAAGTGAATCTGCGGTATCTAAGTCTGCAGCTGTGTACTATTGTGGAATTCACTAGTGATGTGACATTCACGAACTAATCAAAACTTTTGAACAGGCTTTCAAAGTGAAGCCGGTTGAGAGCCGAGTCCTTGTAGAGAATCGTTCATCTTGTCTTCCAGTAGAGTAGAGTAAAGATGAACGATTCCTAAGCATTTATTTTCAACAGGCGGCAACAGTTATTAGGTTTTGTGTAAAAACATGTAGTGGACTCCAACTGCTTGTCTCACCAAAATTACATCATCAAACCAGACATGGAAAAGGAGAAGAAGAACGCTAAACTTCCAAAACTCTTTAGCATTTCCAACAGTGTTTCTTCAGCGTTTTCAGTTTTTTTCTTCTAATCTTTGGTGAAGTAAGGGATACAGGTTACCTCAAGTTTCCAGTTGCCATAAATAGTGGCTGAAAATTTGATAATATGACTTTTGGGCTGCTTCTGTTTTCCCTGCTGTGATGGGAATACTTGTCATATTTCTTTCCGCAGCTTTCTCAGTGACAATCAGAATAAAGCTAATTCAAAAGACAAGATGAGATGGGACAACCATCTCGTTGGAGAGCAGATAATAGCTTTTCACTTTCAGATCTTCAGTGGTGACCAGATTCACAGTTCAGCAAGACACTGAAGCAGAAAAGGAAGAGATGGAGAATGGGTTAGAGCTGAGAAGGTGGGAAAAAATAATTGGTTTGCAGGATATGCTCGGTTATTTTCTCTAACTCATCCTGCCTTGTATTTGCAATCCTCCTCTGGCTCTATAAGGCTGTCTGTCTCTGATGGAGTGAGTTTATGGAATAAGTGTTCTCACAGTAGTGGCTTCACTCAGTAAAGAATAGAGGAAGATGTTCAGTCCCTTACTACTGGGACGTTATGCTTCAGTCAGAGAGGAAAAGACGGGTTTGGTTTTTCAAATGAGCCACAAGAAGTTTCCCAATAAAAACTTTTTTTGGACTTAGATTGGTCCTTGGATTAATTTTTTTTATTGAGATGATTCAGAAAGTATAGTTAAAAAGAGATCAGCCATGTTTGATCATGATTTGAGCAAAATAGGGCGGGGTAAAGATTATATGGAATGCTACATTTTGTAATTTCGGGTTAGGGTTGCATTTCTGAGTGAGTAGACACAACAACCTCCAAGTTGTTCTCCTGGGAGAGGAGCAGCACCTCATGACACTCAGGTAGCAAGGCAACATGCTGGTCTCTGCAGCCCATGTAGCCTGCTGATCATCATTCCACCATCATGCATTCATGGTCTTCATGGTAGCGATTGACCGCTCTGCCCATAAGCTGCGTGAAAATGAAAACAGCTGACCTTCCGACATTTCCTCTCCACTTTCATCATTATTTTGTAGCTTTGCTCAGATGACAATGATTACGGACAATTGTACTTTGCTTCAAATTTGCACCTCATTCCTCTATTCCTTCTGGACCTCTGAGCCAGAGACACTGCTATGAAAAATTATGCAAACCTTACCTTTGCTGCCATGTGCATCTCCTCTGCCTCTATAAACACTCCAAATGTGAAAAAAAAAACAATTTATTCATTTTCTGACAGTAATTATGTATAAAAAACAAGCCATTTTAAAAAGTCCCCCTTTGTGACATCACAAACAGGGAAATTACCATATGAGCCCCCCTCACCTGAAGGAGAGAAGCGGCCCTTCCAGGTATAAGAGATTCTCAGCTTATAGCAGCCTGAGTGGGGGATGGGTGGGTGTGGCCAGCTCCAGCTTGTTTTTAAAGGGAAATTCCACCCAAAATTGAAATTGTGTCTTTTGATATATTTGGCAGAGTTAGATAAGTGGGGAAAAACAAATTTTAACCAGCCCAGTCATTCTCCTGACCCCAGGGTGGAATATCCCTTTAAAGTGACAAAGTCCTGAAAACCTCATTCTAGAAGGTACTGAAAAGGTCAAGAATAAAACTACAAAAATCACTTTGTGAGAAGGATTTAGTGCAGATAAATTCATAAACATGCTTGGCATACACTATTATAAGAAAAAAGTCATAATGTCCCCTTTAATACTGAATTTGTACCTGCAGCAGTAGATAATCCATCTTTTTCATCCAAAAAATAAACAGTTTAAAAACAAAAGAAACTGTATTGTTCTTTTTGGTTTCCATACCCAGCTAACGGTTCTGTTGACCAGATTATGATTTCTAGAGCCCACGTTGAAGCATTCCAAAGCAAAAATGGCTGCTGCATCTTTGCACATTTCCATTTCCCAACTAAGAAGAAGATTTAGTCTCATCAATTTTAAGCATATTTGTAATTAATGATAAAGTTTTTGACAAAACTTGTTGAGTTAATTCAATGTTAAAAGCTAGTTGAAGCATCTCACCTCACTAAACTCCTCACACGTTCTGGACGATCATCACTTTCAGAAGTGAAGTCTACCTTTTGTGTTTTGTTTGTCATCCTCTCCTCCTACCGTCATCTTCATCCCCTCTATTCCCTTCTTGTCGTTGAATAATAGAAATGCCAAGTGATGAGAGTTCAAACATCAAAAAGCCAATTTCCCAGCCTGACAGAGCAATTTACCTTTCCCCATATTCACTTGCACGTAATTAAATGTGGTGGATTGAACAGCAGCATATATAGACCACAGATCAGCGCGGCAGTTCGGACGTACGTATGAGCTTGCATGCGCCGAGTGAGAAAACATAAAACTGATTCACTGCGAGTGCGGGGTTTTCGATTAGCGCTGGATAGATTTATACATGCCTCCTTTGTGTCTTTGCTATACATACACCCTGCTCGCACACTTTGTACGTTATTTTTTCAGCTGTCTTTGTTTTCTGATCCCTTTCTGTCTCTCCAGTGATACCTCATTATGTCTGCGTTCATAAAAGCAAACAACGACATTAAATCAGTTTAATAATTGCTGTTCTTTCTTAGTTTTGTGTTCAAACTTGATCTAAAAATAAAACGGGAAAAAAAACAGAGAGATTTGTCATCTTGTCTCAACTCTCTGTTGTTGACGTCGCTGGGAGACGAATATTTCTTTCATCCTGCACATCCCCATGGGTGACATCACCTAATTGCTTTAAAGTAAGTGACTAAGTGGATTACATCTCATAATCTATTGATTTCCTCCTTACCTTTGTACCAAATGACGCACTTATTATGTTATAAGCCTTTGAACGCTCAGCTCTGAGGTTAGGTTATTTATTACTGATTTTTTTATGATAACCAGCTATACTTTTGCATTAAAGAGCTTTAGATCATTTTTTAAATCATGTACTTTACAGAGTCTACGATCGTTTCTGGATTATAGCGTCGTGCCTAGACGTGCACCGCTGAACTCAAAAGGGCAAGGTCAAGCGTCTCTGCTTGTAAAACGGATTTGTAAGGTGACCCGCCGGCTGCAAACAGCCTGGTCTGTGTGAGGAGGGGGGTGCTCAGAATCTGGCATAATAGTCTGATGATGTACCTCCTTGTATTGATTTAGCTATTGTACAGAAATGTACTGCGCCGTGGAGAAACCCTACCCCAGGCACCACATCAGAGAGGGTTCGTATTAAATTCAGTCAGCATTTGCTGCGCTTGGAGGTCAGCGAGAAGAGGCTGCCATGTGCACCCTTTTAAAGCAGTTTTCTTTGGTGTTTGTCCAACTCCAAAGTTGCTAAAAATGTTGGTGAAGACGTGCGGTGGCTGGGAGAATAATGAGGAGAGGACAGACGCTCAAAGTGCCCTTGTCAGCAAGACGCAGACTTACATTTCTGAGGGTTTTGTCTTGCCTTTTCTTTATGTGTGGGCTAGCTTAAATTAGTTCCACCGAGGTTTATCGCCTAAAGACACATTAAGTGGAGTAAAACTTTGCGTGTTATTAATTATTGTTAATCACTGTCATGGCTTCTGGGCTCTTGGGTTTGTCACTAAACTTTTACTGGCTTTTTTGAATCCTAGTAGATTCATGAGAAAAGGCGACTGAACGTTTCTTGAAGACATTTTGTTTTTCATCAGAGGAGCTTCCTCACTGCAAAAAGGTGTAGAGGACAAAGCTTTATAGGTAGATTCTTTGGACATTAGTTCACAACAATCCAAACCTTCAGGAATGTGGTCAAAACATTCGTAATAACTCCCAGGAGGGAGAACTAGCTCTAGTTCTAGCTAAAGTTTAAAGACTAAGTTCACTGAAAAACCACTTTTTACTTCTTATTTTGAAAAATGATCAGTCACTCTGAGTTTAACTTGCAGGCTGAACTTAAAAATGGTCTTCTACCCCTATTTCTTGCATTAGCTTCTGATAGAAAATAGACAGAAAAACGCTCGGTTCAGAAAATCCTGACAGATCTACGTCACACTGTCACTTAACATTCATGGACTCGCCCATCTTGACTCACGACGGGGAAGGCTGTTGTTGGTTTAGCGTCCAGGAAACAGCAGAGCACGTCTCAGCTAGCAGAAGCTAACCATTAGCATTAGCAACACCACCAATCAGCAGAACTCCTCCAGGCTTGTGTTATTAGTGGAGATAAAACATCACGTTGCAAAGCAGAATCAGTGGTAGAGTCGTGTTGCTGTTAGCCAATCAGAGGGCAGATGTCCAAATATCAGAGAATAAGACTCTTTCTCCTTTAGCTGACGTCTACGTCCTCAAACAGGAGCATCTGAGCTTTTTGTCAACAAAATTAAGCAGGTGCATAAAGTAGGACACCCCAAAAGAAAAATTACAATACAATCGATATTTAGTAGATCCTCCTTTTGCAGAAATAACAGCCTTTAAATGCTTCCTATAGCTTCCAATGAGTCTGGATTCTGGTTGAAGGTATTTTGGACAATTCGTCTTTACCAAACATCTCCAGTTCAGTCAGGTTTGATGTTTCCGATCATAGACAGCTCTGTTTAACTCACACCACAGATTTTGAATAATATTCAGGTCTGGGGACTGAGATGGTTATTCCAGAACGCTGTACTTGTTCCTCTGCATGCATGCCTTAGTAGATTTCGAACCGTGTTTAGGGTCGTTGTCTTGTTGAAGTATCCAGCCCAGGCGCAACTTCAACATTGATTCCTGAACATTGTTCTCAAGAATCTGCTGACATTGAGTGGAATCCATGTGACCCTCAACTTTAACAAGATTCAGTCCCTGCACTGGCCACACGGCCCCACAGCACGATGGAACCACCACCACATTTTTCTTTGGGTAGCCAGTGTTTGTCTTGGAAGGCTGTGTAGTTTTTCCGCCATGCATACCACTACCAGGCAAGGTGGGTTAAGTGTCTTGCCCAAGGACACAACAGCAACATTCCCTGCTGGAAGCCGGGATCGATCCTACAACCTTCCGATTACTGGACAACCCGCTGTACTTCCTGAGCTACTGCTGCCCGAATAACACCCCCTACAGTATGATAAGAACTCCATATAAACTTTATAACTTTGTATGTCTGTATAACGTTTGCAAATATGCGTGTTGGGGTTGGGGGTCCTGCCTGTCCTGGACACAGGCAAGGGGGTCCTCAAGGAAAAACGTTTGGGAATCACTGCTATAACTTTCCTACCAACATGACATAGGCATTAGACTGTTTAGTGATTATTTCACTGTGGAATTCTAACATACCGCTCATTTAAGATGATCATACCATCAAGTACTTTTCTTTGCTCTTGAGTTGATGATTTTTCTGTTTCATCCTGAGCAGCCGTTGTTCCACTTCCATCTCATTTTATCACCTGATGGTTAAATAGTACAGTGAGTTACCATACGTTGCATATGTGTATAGAGCAGGACTCTGCTCGCTGACTAAATAAACCATCCATCAGCCTTTTGT
Organism: Aphyosemion australe; assembly: GCA_006937985.1. Classification (NCBI taxonomy): domain Eukaryota; kingdom Metazoa; phylum Chordata; class Actinopteri; order Cyprinodontiformes; family Nothobranchiidae; genus Aphyosemion; species Aphyosemion australe. The sequence continues at coordinate 87,471 of SSNS01000208.1, read as the reverse complement.
GTTGTGATAGAATCTTCTATTCTCCACCCTATTTACAGATGGAACAAACACAGCGAAGCCTAAAACTACAGCTAGCTCAGCCCAAAAGGACCCCATGTGCAGAATGAAACATCAGTCGCAATTACATCTGTGTGTCGTTCTCATCTATCCTTCTTTGTAGCCCTCGTGCCCAGCCCCCATCCTTCCATCCCACTCCCTCCTCCTTGATCTCATCTGCCACCAGGCAAATTAAGAGCCTCTCTATCATGACCCAAATGAGAGAGGCTCATTTGTAGCTCTTATTTATTTGTAATAAACTGTCCTCATCATCTCCTCCCTCTCTTTCCTCTACTGCAAAATAAAAGGTCTGACTCATTGGAGGGTTGTTTTTAATCCACAAACACTGTCCATTATCAGCTGAAAGCCAAAATGAATGGTTAAATGGACATTTTCTCCTATGTGATCTCACTCTTTTTGTCTTTCTCTGCCGCCCATCCTAATTCCCCCGTCGTTTTTTATTTTATTTTTTTCCCAACCGCCTCCCTCCACTGTCCGCAGATGGATGTGTTTCCCTCTGCAGCAGCAAATAGGCCAGGGATGAAAATGCCATATTTAATATAAATGGGTGCTTCTCACTTACTTACAGTTCTCTCACAAACACAGACACTCTCTACCTTGCCACCTGAGTAAGACAAAGAGTCTTAGGCTGAGCCCATCCCATTTCCCTTCCCATTATCTGTTTTCTAAAACTCAATAATTGAACTTTTCCATTGGAATACATCATCTGGCCCCATCAAAGCACCACTGAATAAACTTCTCTCTGGCTATTGTGTTTGAGCATGTAGCTCTTTTTTTCTTCTCACCCCTCCCTCCCTCTTCAGACACTGTGTATGGTATTTGTCCAGCCACAAGTAATGACAGCAATTTGCTGCCATTTGGTGTCCTATAAGAGGCCTGCGCCTGCTGATGGCTGTATTATAATGGTTTTCAGACGCAGGTTACTATTACCATGCTATGAATCTGCTATAAGACATAGTGTCCAGCTGTACATTAGAGCAACCCTGAGAACCTGAGGATGTAGACACTGAAGATAAAATACAGGCATTAATGGCATGTAGGTGGAGGATTTCTTCTTTGTATCACACCTCTTATAGGCTGAAGCTTTTCTAATATATGGTATGGGACAACTTTTGACCAAATAGTTCTTAGCGTGGTATAATTTAGCATCATGTCCAATTTTAGCTTTACGTTCCACGGCATCGTCAACATGAGTTTTGTTACTCTTTTCCTTTTTTATCAGCCTGTCACAGTGGGCTGTGACTGCCGGGCGCCAGTCGGAAGACAAATATTGCTGTAAAGTTTTCGACAGAATTTTTTTGCAATTGACCTTTAGTTTTTTTTCCATATTTGGTGGCAAACCTCTTCCAAAGTTGTCCCGTTTCTTGAGTCACAGAAACAAAATGAGTGTTGATTACCATTTCTAGGTGTACCTACAACAACGTTGTTGATACAGACTTGGGGTGTGTAATAGCATTCCTAAAAGTGTCATTTCTGACCTGCTTTCCTTTGTAAATTAGTAATGATGTCATGACCAAGGAAAAGCTGGTTTAACATATTGTAAGCTTAAAGTCAAGTCCCATTAGTCATCATCACACACTGGTGAAATTACATCTCCGTAATTGACCCATCCCCGTGGGGAGCGGTGAGCTGCAGCTGTGTCTTTGGTATGACGCGACCGTGGATTTGAACCCACGACCTCCCAGTCTCAGGGCGGACGGTCGTACCAGTAGGCCACTGAGAAAGACCACCACTTTAAATGTGCATGTCCCAACCCACTTCAAAGTTGGCAATAAATAAATGTTGGTTGTGGTAATGCTAACCGCAGGACAATGCTAGCCAAAACTACTGGTAACACCAGTCCGACCTACTGCTAATTCTAGCTCGAGCTACTGCTAACGCTAGTCCGATCTACTGCTAATGGTAGCTCAAGCTACTGATAACGCTAGCCTGAGCTACTGCTAATGCTAGCCTGAGCTAATGCCAACATCCTTCTTGGCTGAGAGGAAAACAACAAATAAGAATGATGGAGCACCACTCACGTTCCAGGATGTACTGAGAATATTCAGCGTAGATATCATATATTTCGCTAGATGCCTTACCCGCGCTGTTCGTCAATTGGACGAACGTCCGTACGTGGCGGCCATCTTACTTGGGACAGCTGCCCCCTTTCGTAACATTGGTGTCAATGGTGCATGTACTATTTAAATAACGGTTTGATTTGTTATAAACGCCAGAGATGTGGCTGTGAAATATGACGGATTTGGCCCGTTAATTTAAAAATGTTAATAATTAATCGAGTTAAGAGTGTTTTTGTTTAAGTTGTTCACTCACCTTCCATCTTCTACCATTGAGAACGGAACATAAGCTGTCCGAAGTAAGATGGCCGCCGTGTAGAGACGCTGTCGACTCCCAGTTAAGGCATCTAGCAATATATATGATATCTATGATATTCAGGCTATGAATGAATGCCTCTTCCTCGTCCGTCCGCAAACCCGAGCTCCTCAACCCGCCTGACACTGACTTTGTTCCTGATTGGTTCACACCGTTTTCAGGAGGTTATTATTGAAGGAAATTTGATTATCTAAATGTCACAAAAACTGTAACAAATTGATCTTATTTATTTCTTGTAAATTTATCCCATAACTGTTATAAATCTGTGAATTGATGTCATTGTGTAAATTATTTTACTGCTGAATTGGCTTGTTTGGTGATTGAAGTTCATGTTTAGAGAGACTTTTTAGGGACTGGTTAACACATTCCTGAAGGTTGATGCAGTGAAGACAGATTACAACATGCACTTTAAAGAACTGATGGATTTGCTTTGTAGTTTAATTAAATCATAAATATCTTCATCACCACTAGACCATGAGTGTCAGAGGAAATTGTCTTTTTATTATTAAGAATAAAATTCCTGTTTTTGCCAAACACATTTAAAACGTGTCTAATGATATTTGATTAGTTTAGAAGATGCGTTTTAATGAAAGCTTGATTGTTGGAGCTTAATGGGTGTGAAGGATTTATCAGTGCTCCCTTTTAGACACATCTTGATGATGGGATTTGATCACTTCAAATGTCCACTTGGAGTGATTGTTTCAAGTGGTCCAATTCTCAAATCTTTGGAAGTAGAAACAAAAAATAGCTGTTTATGAAAATATTCAAAACTGGATTCTTCTTTGGTGTTTTTTGATTCCTTGGTTTCATTTTACAGCACAAACATTGGTTCTCGCCACATATTTGTAGACTTCGCATCGTTGCGAGCAGCTCAGAGATTGATCTGTGATGTGAGTCACATTGAAGGTGTTTCTTTTTATCTGATGCTCCAGAAGCAGGACACCTCTGGTGGATGTGGTTTGCAGTACTTTTTAAAAGCTTGTATCTGTTTACAGTAGAGTAAACGTTCTCTCTGTGCAACGTTAACTAGAAAAATATGTTTTGTTTTTTTAGGTTACGCGTGTTCCGGTGGAGAGTTGTGAGCAGTACACTTCCTGTGGAGATTGTCTGGGATCAGGAGACCCTCACTGTGGCTGGTGTGTGCTGCATAATGTGTAAGTGATTTTATTAGTCATTGCAATGCGTGCATGCAGTCATTTTTAGTGGCTGTTTTGAGTGCAGCTGAATTTTATTTGTCCCAGTTATGTCCATTATAGCCACGTAAGAGAGACCTGTTAGGTTTTACTCTGTCATTTATAAGCCTTCCCCTTATTTAAAGGCATTTCTATCCTATAAATTTTATAAATAAACTTACTTGGAGGCTTTTCTTGAATATTTAGTTAATACAGCTAATGAAAAATGTGAATTCTGTTAACGTTAATGTTTGTTTTTACCTGTTTTGTTGCTTTTTCCTTTTTAAAAACATGGCACTAAAATAAGCTCCACCTTGTGACTTTCACAGGAGCCACATGTGGTCAGGTGTGATGAATTTGTTTAAAGGTTATGGAAGGTCTCACAAACAAAGGTCCTTGAAAAAAATCTCTCCCTAACTTTAACCACCCACCTCAAAAATATGCAATAGTACTTACATTGTTTTAGAACAAATAGATATTTAGTTTGATTTGAAACTCATCGATTGCTGTAAAAAACACACGGTTAGTATTAATATCACTGATAATGCAGGTTTCTTCTTCCTGATGCCACAAAGCTATTAAAAAAGTGCTGAACTGGTTGTCATGTCACTATTGAACCTGACATGTCCCAGTTATTGCTGTGTTGAGCATTTTAAATGCAGGTTATATTCATAAGCAGTTTTTTTCTAATTACCCTGCATTTCTGCATGCAATAATAATCATTTTTTCTGCCTGAAACTCAGATATTATAAATGTTAGTAGGATAAAGTGGGGGGAATCTGCAGCTGAGACACACAAAGGTCAATAAAATAAAAAAAAACTGTGGACACAGACAGGATCACTGCAAATTTAGGCAAATATCAGGTTAATACTTCATTTTTCTTGGTAGATGTTCGAGGAGGGATCGCTGTGAACGGGCAGAGGAGCCTCAGCGCTTCACCACCCGAGTGGAGCAGTGCGTCCATCTTTCTGTCCATCCGGAGACGATCTCTGTTACCATGTCAGAAGTGCAGGTAGCTGTCAAATCCTTCTATACCTGGTTTTAACTTGTATTTGTTTTTTATTACATGAACAAGGAAAAGAGACATGGACACAGGAAGTGATACAAAATGGTTTTAAGTGAAGCTTGTAGTATGTATGTGTCATCCCAAGCAATCACATTGAGTTCTAAGAGTGTGTTGTGAGCCACAAATCTGAGCGGTGTTTCTCCGCTACAGGGCACCAGTAATGAAATATATTGATTTAAATTTCTGCTCCGCCTCATCTTTCTGCTTTCTGTCTTTCTTCCCAGTTGGTGCTTCAGGCGCAGAACGTGCCGAGTCTGTCTGCAGGAGTGAACTGCTCCTTCGAGGACTACGTGGAGACGGAGGCGCGCATCTACAGCGGACGGATATTCTGCCTGTCTCCCGCTACGAAAGACATCGCTCCCATCACACGAGACCAAGGTCGGCACGCAGACAGGAAGTTACAATATGTAATTTAGAAAATCGGATACATTGATGAAAGTACAAATAAGTTTCAATATCAGGTGGGTAATTAGATCATCTGAAGATTGTTGATTTTTGTGATGGAAACCAACTGGACCAACTGCTTCCTCCTTTTAAAACTAGGGGTGCAAACTTTATTTGTGATTTATGGTGTCGGATTTGAACAGTGAAAACTAAAAATTGCAGTCAGACTCATTTATTTAACCTTTATGTGTTGTAACTTTACGCATAAACTTACAAATAAAGAAAAACAAACACTTGATCGCCATTTTTACCTTTGATCTGGTTCCGTCCAGTCTTCATCGTATACCACTAGCTGCTAGCTTGCTAGCATAGAAGTATGGTAACACTTTACACTAAGGGTCTCTTTGTTAATGTTACTTAGTGCATTGATAAGCATTAATACATTTTTAAATAAAGTATTAACAACTGCTTAACAATATTAAGTAATGCATTTGTTAGCAGACACCCCCTGGCCGTTTGTCCTAACCTTAAGGACGCTAAATAGGTAACGATAACGTTAATAAAGGGATCCTTATTGTAAAGTGTTACCAAAAGTATTTTTTGAAGGAATGACAAATCAATAAAGCAAAGTTATGTACAACAAAGATGGACTTCAAGCCCCAACACGTTACAGTCATAAGCATTAGGCCAATGCAGACATATGCAGAGAAAGACCAAATCAAAATCTGACCTACAAGTCAAACGTTTCCAAACACCTTATTTTAGCTTTAGATGTAAAATAGAAAATAAATTTAAATACTAAAGCTTAAGGCTAGTCTAGAAATCCAGACAAGCCATAGCAGTAGCAAAAAGAATTTGCTCTGCGTTACATTTGTTACACTAGAGCTGCGATGACTACAAAGATGGCGTCTGCTCAGGAACAGTTGTTTGAAACAGCTTTAGCATCAATTTTGGACGATTTGGACTTTGGATTTTCTTTGACACAAGCAGATAGAGGCACTTAAGTCATTTATTATTGGCTTTGACGGTGTATGGCGGACTGCCCTATTGACTGATTTCTGTAGCGTTGAATTCGTCACGTTGTTCGTTGCTCTGATTGGTTCTAGCGCCGTCCAACTGTTTGAAAGACAATCGTAGATTCTGCCCCGCGACTGGGCTGTTTAATGGCTCGAGGCCAGACTATATATTTACATATAGGATGGGTTGCCAGGTTAAGGCTTGAGCTCAAGCTGAATAAATATATTCACTCTATGCATCCAACTAATGTTTATCCTTAAACACGTTTCCATTAGAAGAATGTGTTAAATGTGTCTGTGGCATCGTCACAGTTTTATCTTTCTGATTTTACATACTTTACTTCTTTGTTTTGAGCAGCTTTACATTGTCTCCATTGGTTTTTCTTGTTTTAACACAGTATAATGATGTTACATTTAATTAAAGGTAAATGTAACATCATTATACTGTGTTAAAACAAGAAAAACCAATGGAGATGAAAAATGAACACAGGAAGAACATAACAAGAAGCTTTACATTGTGTTTACCTCATGCATGCAGCTATGCAATTCTAGGTTCTAAAATAATTCTTAGAACTTGATGTTTGCATACAAATAATCATAATGATCTATCGTCACTCAGCTTTTAATTGAAAAAAAAGTCATGCTTTTTGACTTGGTCTTCATTTTATTGCAGAGTTTTTAATGTTTCATTCAGATTTATTTGCTGAGATGCAAACTGCTGCATAATAAATGACCCTTATACAGCATTTATATGGAATTCTCTAACTAGACTCATATTTTGAGATGATAAAATAAGAATCTGCTGATTCGTCATATATAGCATGTGTATTTATAGCTACCGAATTTGCCTGAGGCTCTGCCTGCTGTCTATCATGGCTCTGTTCTGCTGTAGGTGTGAGAAAATTCAAAATCCTTTTTGACACATGATGTTTTTTGTCTCCTTTTTAGGTGACCAGCGTGTAATCACATTATATCTGAAGTCAAAAGAAACGGGGAAGAAGTTTGCCAGCGTTTTGTTTGTCTTCTACAACTGCAGCGTCCACCAATCGTAAGTTATCTCCTACGTACGAAGCAGTGGTGGCTGGTGAAAATACCTTCTTGGGGGTGCTATATGTGAAATATTTCCCTTCTTAGTCCATAATAAGTATAAAAATGAATAGTTGAGAAATAACTCACAGCAGTGAGTGTTTGTGTGAAAGAGATCCAGCACCTTCTAGCATGCTAGCTGTTTTCTGCATCAGGGGCGCTGTCCATAGACATGATTACGTAGACACCCCATTGGGCGCTGGAGACGGCGTCGGCGCCATATTGGATGGGTCTCCTCATTCTCCAAAGTCAATGCAGAGTGGGCAACTATACCTGTTTTTGTGCAGCCTACAGTTGCAACAACCGGTGTACTATTGAAAACAGATCACGTGGGATTACTGGTGACGTTTCTAGCCTACCTGATGGGATTTTATATTTTAATTTATTTTGTTTAATTATGTTTATATTTTAATTATCATGCCATACCATGTGTCTGAATTAGTGAAAAAGCTTGAAAAAATGTGTGTTTTAGCTGGGTAAGCACCTTCCTCAGTAGAAATGAATGCACTGGGTGTGATTGGAGACCCAACAAAGATGGCGGCCGGCCACTATGGCAACTCCAATAGGCAGCGCCAGTCCACGAGGCTTCTACGTATATATGTCTGTGGTGCTGTCGGCCAGTGCCCCAGAGGCATTCAAATCATGGATGCTGATTGGCCCTAAATTCTCCAGTTCTCCCTAGCAACCAAATGTGATTGGCTGTTTAGCTGCATTTCAAGGGCGCTTTTCCACTGACCCAGCTTAAAATGCTGTGTAAATAATTCAGATTGCATGTAGGCTCTCACAATTCAGCAAAACTGACACATTTATAGTAAATATGTGAATATATATTGCAGTTTTATTTACTTTTTAGATGTTTTTCCTCCAAGTCAGGGATGGTGGCACCCTAGCGCCCCCTATGGATGAGCCGCCACTGGTATGAAGGGAAAAGTGAGCAAAAATCTAAGCAGGTGCTACATTTTAAACTGATCTCAGGCCATTTTAAACATCTAACAATAGGTTCAGGATTCTAAGTGGTAGAAAACAATGATCTGCCAAGGTGAGTTTGTGCTTTTTAACCAAAAGCCGTGGTGCTAAAATATTGGCCTGTAAGTAACTCTTTAATGGAGAACGGTGAGGGAAAAGTGTGTAACCTTTTGCTTATTTAGTATTCCGTGTGTTCACGCTTTTACCAGATCAATTAGTTAATTAAATCTCAGGCAATGAAGTGACCATTGGTGAGTGAAATAATAAATCGATTCTTATCCATGCAAGACCTGGAAGAGCAGCCAAGCTTAGGAGGCTAAAACACATCATTCATGATTCTTGGAAAGGATTTATCTGTTGTTCAGGTATAGGAATACAGATTTACCTTTTAGCTCTAGTTTCAACATTTCTTACATGTTTCTGTTGCCTGTTATTTAAGGAGAGGAACTGTCGAATAGAAAATGTTTTAATCTCATTTGTTGTGATAAATGGAAATAGTTGGTAATGGTGATTACCAACTGTTTCAGCCAATAGGGGGATATTCCATTTTTGCGTTGGCTTTCAGTTCTGCGGTATGCTCTCTGTAGCTTTTATTTATGTAGATGCTTTTACAGTTGGGGTCAGTCTCAAAAAATGTGAGCTGCAGTGTACTCCTTCTTGGTTTCCAGCTGGTGCAGAAAAAGCAGGTCATTGTGGATAAAAATCGATGCAGTTTTTTTTAAACAAGTCTAACTTGTTTCAGTACTGTTTTTAAAGAGCAAGTTCAGTGAGAACCCGTTTTTTACTTAAAAAAAACATAATCGGTCACTCTGAGTGTAACATGCAGGCTAAATGTGATAATAGTCTTCTACCCCTATTTCCTGCATTAGCCGGCCATAGAAAATAGACGAGGAAATGCTCGGATTAGAACAGCCTGACAGATCTATGTCACATTGAAAATTAGCATTCACGGACTCATCTTGACCCCCGACAGGGAAGGCTGTTGTTGGTTTAGAGCCCAGGAAACAGCAGAGAACGTCTCGGTTAGTAGAAGCTAACTGATAGCATTAGCAACTCCACAACATAGCAGAACTCCTCCAGGCTTGTGTTATTTGTGCTGTCATAGTCACCCTGTAAGGGTTAGGCTAACTTTCATTGAGTGAGCAAGCTGCAGCTAGCGTCTCTGATGCTGTTTGTTGATAGATTTTTCTGCTGTTTGCAGAGAAATGATCTTAAAACACCAAACTGGAGAAAAAAAACAGATGTCATTTTAATTTATTTCCTCTGAGTTGACTGATGCTTTCTTTTTCATTTTGACATCTTCTAGCACCCCTTTTTGTTTATCATAACAGCTTCAGGTGAAAAAGTTACACTTGTTGCAGTAATCCAGCCTTTAATTATGCAACCAGAGAAAACGACTTCTTTCCTTTCATATCAGTCAGCCTGATTTTCATCCACACTAAACAAGAAGGAACAGATTGGAGATAAACCGAATAATGACTGAAGAGTGTGCTCCTAATTGTCCTGCCTTGGTAAATAAAGGCTAAATGAAAATAAATAAAACGTCATTGTCTTAATGACTGTTGGCTCCCTTGGTGAAGTCACTGAGTGTGATTTAGTGCTGTGAGGTTTGAATAGATTCACATGTGTGTATACAGGTGTGTATATGTATCTCATCCGTCCGATCACCTCCGTTTAAACTCTGGGGGAGCAGTGGGAGGAGTCTGGATCGTTTTTTGGACTCCCCCTGGGTGTGTCAGTTAAGGGCTTCCGGGGAGCCCATCCCCCTTTCGGGGGGAGCCAGACTCCCCCGTAGTTCAAACCCTGTATATACGTGTTTTTCATTGTTGTATCTTTCTACTCTTCCTTCTACTTGATGCTCATCTCTGTCCCCTGGTTCCATCCCTCCATAGACCTCTCCACCTCCTCCTCCACCTTGCTTTCTTTCTATCCACCCTCTCGTTGATCAGGCCCATTTATTGCCTGCCCTCCACTCGTTTCCCTGCATATATCTGCATAGTAATAAGCCGTTAATTATCTCTAGTCGCGGCGCCTGTGTGGAGATGGTCATAATGGAGTGGCCTCACCTGGGCCACTTCACTACTCTCCCTTTTATGTTTAAGATCTGTTTTGTTTTTTAGCTTGTGAGTTAAAAACTGTTGAATTTGGATTAAATTTACTGCAAAAGGAGTTTATTAGTGTTGATATATGAATGTTTGTTTAAATGCTGGACATATTTCACATTTTTATGTGGGTGTGTTTTTTTTGCTGTGGGTCTCTGATTAGCCAGCCCACCCAGTCCTTCCTCCTTCCCTGCGTAAACACACACTCTGCCTTTTAGGCCTTTCATGTCGGCTTTGCTTGCCCCCTCAGGAGTCGGTGGGATCATAAAACTCCAGTGCAGTTATTCCAGCAGCAGCAGCTATAATGTAAACGCACATTTTACTCACCATTCCCTTTTTGCCGTCACCTTTCACCTTTAAATCTTTGACCCAGCCCGTGCACAGGAGTCACAGCAGCATTCAGCAGCTGATAATGGAGTTATCCTCGTGGGTGTGGTGGGCGATTAAAAGCATCGCAGACTGAGAGACACACAGACATACAATATCAGCACAGATGCAAAAGCAGAAGAGCCGGGAGGCAAGCATCCAGACGGGCTTGTGCACGGCTTCACACAACATGCTGGAAGGTGCATGCACCACCAGCATCACCAGCCGCACCGATACTTTAAGCAAAACGCACAAACAGGTGCTTGCACAGTTAGAGGGAGCACACAGAGACAGAAGGCAACAGACTTGGCACAGTAAATTATGCTGAGAGCTATTTACATACGCTTTTACAATATTAGAAATTTGCATTAAAAAAGAGATTTGGAATAGTTTAATTGAGCATGCGGGAGGAGGAATAATGCATCTTTAAAGAGAGGGATCGAAACACGCAGGAGGTAAAGCGCTGGAGGGAAAAGTGGAGCGTTGAAGAAAACTCACATTTACAGAGTCCCGGAGAGGCTTGGAGAGGGAAAGAGAGATATAACGCAGTGTTAGCAAACAAGACAGAGAATTGGGCCCATTGTGGCAGGAATAATGCGTCCCACACAGCTAAAAGGTTAGCGCCCCAGCCTCACTCCACCATGACCATTACAATATGAAAGGCCTGAAATCCATGCAGTGAAAAGAGGTACTCAGTGAAAGGGATCGGCCCACACTCCAACCTTCAAGACCTGCTTTCGTTTCCAGGACACCCCCCATCCCCCACCGCCTCACCTTGATCCCCTGATAACTTTTGGACACATCTTGTGGGAACCTTTTTAGATTGGTCCCGTTTTCCGTGTGCGACTACGCAACTGTTACTTTAAATTCATCTGGGTTCCATCTTTCAGCGAATTGGATCTTATTTAATTAAACTGAGGGTTGAGACTCACAGATTTACTGCTTTTGGACGTTGTCGTGACAAGATCCAATAATATCTGGTAATGAGTCTGAGCCCCCTGCTGAGAATCTAAACTTCTCTGCTGTATAACCTAATGATGTATTCATCATTTCATCGTGGCGTACTTTGTAGCTTTGCTGGATGAAACAAAAAGAGACTTTTTTGGTAGATCAAGCTGGAATCCGGTCTCCTGTGTTCTGAGCGCTATGAACAACCAGACGGGCAAATCTGCGAGAGATATTTTGTCCGAGGTTTTAATCAGACTCACACATGGACCGTAGCGGTTCCGCAAACTGATGAAGTCATTAAAACTTTAAGCCTCGTGCCTCAAATTGATTCATTGGTCGTTTTTGTAAGGCCAACACATGCTTGCATGTTTTGATTGGCGTTAGATTTAAGGCTAACCTCCTAATTAAAGACGAATTGCGGCTGAATGTGTGACTTCATCAACACCGACCAGAGTTAATTGAGGATGTGATCACTCACTCCCTTCATATAGGCTTGTGCCGAGGCCTTTGCTTGCATATGAGCGGCTTTGTTCCATCGATCCAGCCTCACAAGAACAAAAGCTGGAGAAGATGAAAAGGCGCTTGACCCGGCTCTGTTGCTGCGCCTTGCTAAATAGCGGGGGATTTTATTGACTGCGTTGCAGCAGCTTTGCCACTTACCCCAAGCTAGTTGTCCAGGCATTGACATCTCTACTGTAAGACAAGTCTCCACTGCCCAGGTGACCCAGAGGAATGTTTCCCTGCCAACGTGCGTGACAGCTTGTGTGTATATGTTTGTCTCAGTCAAACGAGTGTGTTTTTGTAGTCGTGAGCGTGCATGCCGTGCCTGTGAATGTGCATGCGTGCATCCTTGCAACAAGAAATCAATAAACCCCGGGGTTAATAGTGAGGAGGAACTGACTCACAAGCTCTTCTAACAAACATTGGACTGTTAGCATAACCTCGGACCACCCTTCTCCCTGTGGAAATCCACTGACATTGATTATAAACCTCAGTCTGCAGTTCAGTCTAGTCTCACTAGCTTATCTCTGACTATGTAAAGCCTCTGCCATCAGTCCGTCACTCCAGTGCAAGCAATTTAGGAGTTAACCCTCCGAAATCTGAATAAACCAAGGACAGACACGAAGACGGTGCAGGGATTAGATTGAAATTCAATTTGATTTTGGTCTGTCAGGCAGGCTGGCTAAGCAGTCGTCCTCCAGTTTGGAGGACTGGAGTTTAAACCCCCGATGTGACTCATTACGCTGAAGTTCTCACACTAGCCTTGTCAGAAATCACTTGTCAGTCAAACAGTGAACATGGTAACATGTTTAATTTTCCTTGAACTCTGCTGCAAAATAGATTTAGAATATAGCACAAGAGCTACGCTGAGGTCTCTCCAAACATTTCTTTCTTTGGTTTTCATATTTTTGGTGTTTTCCTAGAAGAGCAGGAGGACTGTGGTGGATTTGATTCAGACTAAATGATTCAAAGGGTAGCAGCGTACATCTGGGTACATCTGACTTGTGGTAGTGAGAGCTGGGATCAAACTACCAACCTTCTGATTGGCAAACAACTATTCCCTCTGATTCATTCCATTGATTAAATGGCCACGGCCCGGCCGAAGCAAAAGTAAAGCTCTGTCTGTAACGCAGTGTGCATGTTGGGTGATTGCATTTCCTGTTATATGACTGAAGTTTACAAAGGAGTTCCTTTGTTTTTCCGTGTGGGGGTCAGATGATCGACAGAATGGGGGGTATAATTTAGTCTAGCATCAATGAGAAAGCACTTGGACATTTTGGATCAGAGACTCTTAAAACAACTTTTTCCTGCATCATAAATTCTAGCACTGTGCTCTGTAACTGCGTGATATCAAGAAGGAAAAGACTGGACTGACCTCCCATTCCATCATTCTGCTAGCCATGATAGCCTTGTTTTTGTCTTTTAAGCCCTGATTGAATGTATATGTATTTATATTCTTTTTGCCTCCTCAACTCTGAATGAACAAAAATGGTTAAAAGAAGAAAACAAAGCTGTTATATAAAACCAGGCTTATCTTGGTCTGCCAGCTTAGTTTTCTCTAAGCCTCCAAGCATGGAGCATAAGAAGAAAGGAGTGCTGCTTTGACTGTGACTGCTCTCCCTCTCAGCCGTTTTCAGCAGCCGCCTTGGCCTCGCTGACAGCTGAAATAAAATCTTAATGCAAGAGGCCACAGTAACACTTGTCGTTCCAACATGATTTCTAGAGATTTAGCTATGAACATTTGATGTTGTGCAACTGTGTTGATGCATGTCTCTGCTCAAGCTGTCAGTCGGATTCACACCCCCAAGTAGAAGGTTTCCTTTTGATCTGTTTCTCATTCGTCTTAATTTCATTGACAACAGTTTTCCCTCAGCAAATTGTGCATAATCTAAAAGTATTGAGGTCAGTGAAGCAGTTTCCTTCAATGTAAATACAATTATTTAAGGTCTCTCATCAGTGTTTATATGGAACGCTGCAAGTGTTGTATAGAATGAGCTTGCATTATTTTTATCCAGTTTAACCTTGCACAGTCATAGCTACGGGAGAGGATTAGGGCCACTGAAAAGAAAAAATAAGTGTTCTGACTTTAGTCTCAAAATTTTTACCTTTTTTTTTATCAGAATTTTGACTTTAATCTCAGAATTTTGACTTTTTAAATCAGAATTCTGACTTTAATCTCAGATTTTTGACTTTTTAAAATCATAATTCTGACTTTAATCTCAGATTTTTGACTTTTTATAATCAGAATTCTGACTTTAATCTCAAAATTTTGCATTTTTCAAACTATAATTCTGACTTTAATCTCAGAACTGTGACTTTTTAAAATCATAATTTTGACTTTAATCTTAGAATTTTGACTTTTTAATCATAATTCTGACTTTAATCTCAGAATTTTGACTTTTTAATCATAATTCTGACTTTAATCTCAGAATTTTGACTTTTTTATCAGAATTCTGACTTTAATCTCAGAATTTTGACTTTTTTAAATCAGAATTCTGACTTTAATCTCAGAATTTTGACTTTTAAAAATTATAATTCTGAGTTCAAGCTCAGAATTTTGACTTTTTAAAATCATAATTCTGACTTTAATCTCAGAATTTTGACTTTTTTAAATCATAATTCTGACTTTAATCTCAGAATCATAATTCTGACTTTAATCTCAGAATTTTGACTTTTTAAAATCATAATTCTGACTTTAATCTCAGAATTTTGACTTTATAAAATCATATTTCTGACTTTAATCACAGAATTTTGACTTTTTTTAATCATAATTCTGAGTTCAAGATCAGAATTTTGACTTTATAAAATCATAATTCTGACTTTAATCACAGAATTTTGACTTTTTTAATCATAATTCAGACTTTAATCTCAGAATCATAATTCTGACTTGAATCACAGAATTTTGACTTTTTTAATCATAATTCTGAGTTCAAGATCAGAATTTTGACTTTATAAAATCATAATTCTGACTTTAATCACAGAATTTTGACTTTTTTAATCATAATTCTGAGTTCAAGATCAGAATTTTGACTTTTTAAAATCATAATTCTGACTTTAATCGCAGAATTCTAACTTTAATTTATGAGAAAAAAATAAAAATTCTTTTTTTTTTCTTTTTTCTTTTCAGTGACCCTAATCCTCTTCCATACTTAGCTTCAGTGCAAAAGTTTATTTTGTTTTTTCTTTGTTTTATGCATTACTCCTGGATCATGAGTAAATTGTCAACTCTTTGAGACAAAATATAAACTTACTGTGTAGCTAACAGTGGCACAATCCTCAGATGACTTTTGGGCAAGGTTCCATTCTCATCTGGTTTGGTCTTTAAATGCCAAATTGATTCTCTTTCAAGATCAATAGAAGTCTGACATGCACCTTCAAAAGTTGCACCTAAAACCACAGAACCAACATTTTAAAGCAGTATTCATATTGTTGCTTTAAAAATTTGACCCCAAACCTTATTTTTCTCTCATATGCTTCTAGGTGCCTGTCCTGTGTTAACGCCAACTTCCCCTGCCACTGGTGCAAATTTCGCCACATGTGCACACAGGACGCCAGCGACTGCTCCTTCCAGGAGGGACGAGTGAACACTTCACAGGTGAGTGTTTGAGCATGCATACGAACAAACGTAAAAATGGGATTCAGAAACACGGCTGTATAAAGCACCATGTGAATATGTTTACAAGGATTAATGTCCTGCACAAATACACATGTGAGTATGTATGGCCGCCTAGTAACCCGAGGCTGCAGCTGGGTCCTGTACAGCGTCTGACTGGTTGAATGAGTGCATGAATGAGAGCTGCAGTGAGTGGCCCATAGCAGCTGTTGCACTCTAAGGAGCTCTAGATTTATTCACTTATAAACAACTTGGGGTGAATGAGTATGCAAATGGCAGCGTGTGCTATCGACCCAAATGTTATATTTGCATGAAAACCCTCATCCTCCCATGAGCTGGCTCGCTTTTATACACCCTCTGTCTTTGTCTGACTCTCTAATTCTCCCTGGCTCATGCACAGATGCTCAAACACACCCAGACCAGAGAAACACTAAATGTTGGTGTCCTTCATAGGCTGTCTTTAAAAATATACAATCATTTTCAAAAGTTTAATATGTTTTTATGCAAGGTGATAGAGCTACCCCAGACTCCTATTTTCCTCTTTTGATACTAGTTTCCTGCTACTTCCTCTTTCCCTTGGTGGTTTCTCTTTTCAGTCTTTTTTTTCCTGCCACATGGATGCAAACACACTCATGCGTTCATTCTCTTTTGCTGTTTTCTGTTTTTCTCTCCCTTCATCTTTATTTTTAACCAAAACCTGAGACACTGAAAGGCTGTAATCAAAAAGGAAGGAATAAAAAAACGTAACTTTGTGCACTCAGTGTGGGTGTGTGTGTGTGTAGGTGTGTGTGTGGGTGTCTGTGTGCTTTAGGAATTTCTTGTTTTTGTGTTTGGTGAATGGTTTTTATATGTGCATGACCACTAAATTTCCCTTTAGGCATTTCTATTAGGAATCCCAAACCCAAATGTGATTGCTGTATGTGAGCAAACTACTTTTGATGCATTTTTTTAGTGTTTACAACAGTTAAAGTAACACTAAGCAGTTTCCTGCTCCTCAGACCTACTTGTTGAAAGTGGAATTACAACTTTCATAGACAACCCTGCTGCAGCCTGCTGTAACTAGTGCTAACAATGAGCTAACACTAACATGCGCCAACTAATACTAAAATAAACCAAAAAGTAAAAAGATCCACACTGTTGGACAAAAAATATATAAAAAATATATAAGTCCAGTAGCAACAAAGCCAGGTCACAATCAGTCTGTTATTGTTTTTAGCCTGCTTTAGCTCCCTCAAATTAGTGTAGGCCACGCCGATGTTCACGCCGGTTTTAGCTCTTTGCTTTGCCACCAAAGACATTATAAGCCTAATTTATACTTCTCTGCCTGTGTTGGTACGGAGACACGCACTCTTCAACGGGCTCGCAGAGGCTGATGGAGACATTCCCAACTTTTTAACTATCCGTTGAAAGTGACTTGCCCCCCCCAAAAGGAAAAAAAAAAAAGATATTTAGCGGCTGACACGGAGCCGATTTAAGAATGCCTCGCGGAAAAAAGTCAGATAATATGAAAATTAATTCATCCGTGACTGAAGGAGTGCAAAGATATATTCGTGGACAGGAATGACGGGAAACGTGAGTTTAGAGGTGGCGATCGCATTGAGAGGTGGAGGAGAATGAGGGACAAATCCGTGTTAAAAAGTCTGTAAAATACATTAAAACAATGTAAACACAGTAGTAAATACACTATTGTGGACCAGATACGTGACTGTAATGGTGGCAGGATACTACAGAAAAGCGCTACGCCCTCTGTTGTCCTGGCGGGGAATTGCTTTGCAACTCTACCCAAGTGACAGAAAAGTCTGAAGGGAAAACGTCTCCATCAATGCTTGTGTGCGACTCCACACTTGAGCTGACGGAGAAGTATAAATTAGGCTTTACTTTTACTTCCAGGCTCTGCCATGATGCCAACGGAAAAAGCAAACGTCTTATTTTACTTCTTGTGCTTTTTATTGATGATCGACGAACTGAAGATGCTAACGGCTATCATTACAGCTAACAGCCGTAAAGCAGATAAAGAGCTCCCCCTATAGAACACCTACCCGCTCCATAAAACTAGTGCAGTTTTTGGTCAGCAGAGGGCTGGTCAAGTTTCTAACCCGACAATCATTGAGATCAATGTTAAAGCTCTAGCTTAAAGTTTAAAAAACTATTTAGTTTAGTTTACTTAAAAAAATAAGAAAAGGACACACATTCCAGCATCATCTTATTTTAAAAGCCACAGTAATTCACTGGTCTTTGTTGTTGTCTTTTTCATCTTTTTCCTGATGTACCATCCTTTGAATGCAGACGCTGCCATGGTTACAGAGACTCTTTGAATGTCAGAAGGGGGTTTGTTGAATCTTAATAGTCACACTCATACTCGTGGCTCAACCACAATCTTTCACGGATTATTGTTATTGACACAGCAGACAGTGGGGAGAAGGCTTCGGGCGTCGCATCCGTGCATTTGGATGCATCCTTATGTTTTCCCTTTGATTGAATAGGTGCTATTCTGAAGCCACGCATATGCTCGCGTCGGCCAACAGCAGTAGTTTTGTCACACATTTATCTCCTCTAGTCTCGATTTTGTTCCAATTTGCCAGTTCGTAGCCCCTGCTGAAGGCAATATTGCCCATCACTGCTGCCTGAAAAAGTTTCCCCCTGTGTCATTAGCAGTCAGTTGCCAAAGTGATTGAATTCACACTACACTGGTTATATTCCCAAAGGCATTTGTCATATTTCTTGAGGCTGACTTCACTTCATATCTGATAAAACTCACAGCATCTGTGAATATGCGGCGTTCGTAAACCACACAAAAAATCACGTTTCCTTCCACGAGCGTGTAAACAGATAACTAGTTTTTTTTCGGGGGGAGGGGTACCTTTTTTTCCTTTTAAGGTAAGTATAATTCTCTACTGTCACTTCCTGGATTTGTAAATATGTATAAATCAGCTCTTTTGTGACAGCAGATAAACAGAGAAGCACATTAGGGGCGACCAGGCAGAAAATTGCCAGAGTCGGAGAAACACTTGAGAAGGCCATCAACAGAAAAGCATATAAACACAAACAATGAGAGAAACAAACAGCAGTGCAAACAAACACAGACAAACAAATTTGCCGTGCTCCAGTGAATCCCAGCATTGGGCCGGTAGAGCCGACTGGGCCGAGCCCAGGCCCTGGGGGTGGGTTCAGATGACTTCATTTAGATTCAAGAAAACAGGGAAGAATATTACAAACCAACCAAAAATGCAATAGAAACACAGGTCTGTTTGCATTCTGTTGTTTTATTTATTTCTGTCTACCAGCCCGCCTGCTCGTTCTGTTACGGATTGCGTTTCGGCTGCTTGTTAATTAAGGCGTTCATTCATTTTGTATGTTGCAGCTTTTTACTCAGGATATTTCAGGTCTCACAAATGATTTAATGCAGCGCTTGACTGACAGCAGAGACAAAAAGTGGCTGCCAAATAGCCTCCCTTGATATTTGCATTGAAGGAAAGGGACTTAGCTTTATTTATTTATTTATTTATTTATTTATTTATTTATTTATACAGGTTGTGCTCCCAGCACCAAAAATGCATCATTAGTCACAATGTGAGCTTCTGGTTATTGATTATAGCCTAATATTGTTTTTTATTGTCATCGTATACATTGAGTTTTAGTCTGGCAAGCCATCCTATATATAGTCTGGCCATGACCCATTGACGGCTCTCAGTCGTGAGGCGGGATCTACGGTTGTCTTTCAAAATGTCAGCACGCAATTGGATAGCGCTAGGACCAATCAGAGTAACGAACAACGTGACGTAATCACAGCAACGGAAAAGAGGGAGGCAGCAATGGCGTCTAACATCAATGATTTCTGTCATTTTTGTATAAAAACATGTGAATATCAGGTGTACTGGGACATTGCACTACTTTGTTTAATAAAAATAAGAAGCCGCTAAGTCACAGCAAATTTAAAAGTGTTAATTTTGGGGTGTTGGTCCAATTTAACAGTAATTAAACACTGGAAGCAAAGCAGTCACAGATCTGCAGTAAGAAATCATAAATAGTGCTGCGAAATAAGCGAAATGAAGAAATAGACCTCAAATCAGAGGGTAACCTATTCCAGTCAGGTTGTAGTGGAAAAATGTTTTCTAAATCCCGATTGGCAATGTGAAAGTAAGTTATTAGTGTCCAAATACTCAGATAACTGGTTAAAAATCAGTTTCTCAAATATTTTCACAATTGTATTGGCTATCGCCAATTTTTATAATTTTTGGAAGGGGTTTGCGGAATATTTATTTTCCAGAAGCAGTAAATAATTGAATGATCACTGAGACCATCAGCTAAAACTCCAGATTCAATGATTCTATTGGGGTGAGATGCTAGAATCCAATCAATTAATGAAGAACTATTGACACCAGCCCTAGTTGGCTCAGAGATCAATTGTGTTAAATTTGAACTATTTAAGAGAATACGTTCTTTAGAGTTGAATCATCAAGCCAGTTCAGATTAAAATCACCTAATAAAATAACCTCCTTTGAGTCCCCGAAGATTGAACCGTATCTATTATATTTCTTATCGCAACGCTTTTAGGGGAGGTGGGGGGGGGGGCGATAAATATTACCAGCAATAATGACCTTATTCCCATTAAAAGAAATTTTAACAAAGATAGCTTCAAAAACGCAGGTTTTACCTGAGGAACAATGACCTCAGACTTTAGCTGAGAGGAGACATAGGTTGCAACCCCGCCACCCCTGGCACCTCGAAATAAAATATAATCATCCAGAGAAACATCATTATCTGAAATACCATCATGTAACCAAGTTTCTGAAAGTGTAACTATTTTTGGTTTATTATATTCAAGCCATGCTTTTAATAAATCTATCTTAGGAAGCATACTTCTAATATTCAATGTTTACCCATGTGGAAATATCATGACATAGGTGACCACGTTAGCAGGAAAACACGCTCAAACAAACCTAACAAAACAAATAATAACAAAATGCCCACACACAAAAGAAAACTTCAATTATGAGCTCAGAGCCCACTCCCTGCTTGTAACTCAGCCACCAAAATATTAAGCTAACCTATATTATGAATCAAAAAGGTGGCTAAAACTCAGCAACATAAATAAATATAGGATGAGATAAACACTACTAATAAACAGACCTTGTAACTGAGTCTCGCACTGCAGATGAGACTAGAATTATCCGTTGCTGCGAAGAGGAACCAAAAGTAAATAGGGTCTGATAAGTTCCAAAAACTGTACAATATCAGCCCAAGGGAGCGTTAGTAGCTTCTGATTCCACAAAGTCCAGATGTCTTCCGGCCTCTTCAGGGTCTGTGAAGAGGAGTTGATCCGCACCACTGGTCAACCTAATTTTTGCAGGATACAGAAGGAAAGCTCGTAGCCCCATCTCACACGCCCGGTTCAGTACCGGGAAACAGCGGCGTCTGCGGCGCGCCGTTTCATCACTGTAATCCGCAGCAAAGCGAATAACTTTGTCAGCCACCAACACCTGAAACTTTCTCGCCAGAGCTAGGATCTGATCTCTGTCCTCCGCCCTGTGAAAGCAGACCAACATGGTCCGAGGAGAAGTCGGGCGCAGGACTCCAGCTCGGAGCGCACGTATGATTTGAATGCCTCTGGGGCACTGGCCGACAGCGCCACAGACATATGTACAGAGACGCCTCGTGGACTGGTGCTGCCTATTGGAGCTGCCGTAGTGGCCGGCCGCCATCTTAGTTGGGCCGCAGCTCTGACGTCATCGGCTACTCCCGCTCTGTGATTGGCCCACAATATAGAGCGCTGTGATTGGCCCAACCAAAACTATAGCGAGCTGTGATTGGTCAGCCACAGCAGTGGATCGGGCTGCGAGGGTTCCAGTGAAGCGTGCCTAGACCAAACTTTGCAAGGCAAGAATTTGTTCTAGTTCACTAGGCTAGATTGAGTTTAGAATAATTCAAAAATCACCGTGAATGTCGTTAAAGTTATGATGATCTTATTTCAGCGATATATTCCTTTAAGAACTGATGGGCCTCGTTCGTATTAAGAAGTGATATTTTCTGCTAAAAGAAGTGAAGTCTTATTTTGAAAGTGTTTCTGCAGCAGTACCATTATATGTTGATTCTAACCTTTTTAAATTCACTGTTTGTGATTTTGGCTTTTACTCCTTCGTGTTTGCTAAATTTGTGTTGTGCAGAGATGGATATTGCTCTCAGCTTGATGTATTCATTAAGACACCGCCTGAGTGAAGTCATCCGAATCTGTCAAAAGAAGTGCTCATTATGAGCCGGAGCTTGTTCTGCATCAGCCCCTCTGAAACAGTTTAGTTAACCGTTGAGGCATTGACCTTTTCAGAATGTGAAAATGCAACTCACCCGCTAAGACAGAGCCCCTGGTATTATCTGTCTTTCTTACTGTCTTTTTTCCAAGTGTATTGCTTTCACATTTCATCACTCCTCCTCCTCCTTTCTCTTTTCCATCCTTCTCCTCCTTTCATCCCCAGTCAGATTGTCCTAGTCGCTTGTTCCTCCTCTTCTCCAGAGCCTGACCTCCTTACACTGAGGGGAATACAGTTGGCCTGTGACGATCCGCTGCTGCACTGAGGTGTGAACCAGCAGCTTTGTAGTCCTGCCTCATTAATTATCATTAGAAGGCTGTTCTAAGCTCCAGATGTACACAAGGTGAATATAGATGCGCGGATCAGTGATAGCTTACGTGCCGCTAATTAGAGAATGCATCAGCTTGATGATTGAGCTGGGGAGGTGGTCATAGGTTCATGTCAGCTCACCATACTGCTGTAGCAGCAATAGGTACATATACATGTATAAAATAATCAGCCGCAATGCTAAAACTACTAACAGGGGAAGGAGAGAAGAGCGATTATCTCACAAATTAGCTGCATAAACAACTGCAAGGATAAATAGCAACGGTTTTGAACATGTATAACAGTTACTTGACATGCTTTAAAGTCTCTTCAAATGACACAAGCAAGGAACCCAAAGGCATTGACCCTTCCCCCTGAAGTCCCCAGACGCCAATTTGTGCTAGCATCTATGTGATGCTGCTCTGTAAGCCACAAGACCCAAAGGATGCCAATATCACTGCTCCAGAGGTCATGTGTCCATGACGGGTCTTCATGATTTGGCTCATTGACTGATTTCTTTATTTTTGCTCTAAGTTTTAATTAACCTCCGATCAACAATAAGCTAAACATGCTATTTTCCTGTAACGCTAGCCAAAATCCTTGAATCTCACTTTTCCTGTTGGATCTCTCGCCCTCTGAGCTCTCTCCTCTTGTTAAACTGCTCCCTCATTCCCTCAACAAGTCAATTAGCAGGAGCCAGACACTCTCCCCTTTTGTCTGTCAGCTACGGGTGTCAGAGTTACAGCTGTCTCTTCATTGTTTCAGATTGCTGGAACTCGGGCTGTTGGTACACAGCTCTGAGTAGCCCAGCTTGGAGGCTCTGAAGCTGGAACTGGCACAGATCAAGCTTCCCTTCTCCCTCTGGATCTCTCTGGCTGGTGGGACTGCTTGCCACTGATAGGCTCAGCTGTGTGTGTGTGTGTCCTTGTGTATGAATGCACATACACATGTTAATTATTCAAAGCGTATTAAAGCTTAAAGATGCATCTCCAGATGCCTCTCTGATCGTCGCTGGGTGTAATGGAGAGAGACAGGTGAGATGAGAAGTGAAAGGTGGAGCAAAAGAGGAGGAGTGTGGCAGAGCTCTAGTTGGTAGGGACGATGCATTTGAGTTAAAACCACAATATTGCATGTTTTATGTTATAAAATATGTGAAATGTGCAACCCATTTGCAATGCAATACCCCTGTTTTTAATTCACTCAAGATAAAGACGTGGTTAGCTACAATGAAAATGCTCGTTGAAGGGCCATGAATCAGGAAACGCTACTTAAAACAAAGGTTGTAGGAACAGAAGATGCTTCGTGATATTTGACATCATTGGTGGATGATGTGGCGTTCACGCTGTTTGTCCATTTACTTTATACTACTCACCATTTTTGTGAAAATTAAATATTGGGATGGGTATGCAATCAATCTCAAGTTTTCAAAAGTAAAATAGAAAAAAAATCCTTCTGATTGAGCCGTAATGAAGTCAGCATGTTTTTTTATTCATGCATTTTTTTAAAAATCAGCACTGCAGCACATAACCGAGCGAAGCCTTTATCTTTAAGGCCTCAACCATCTCGCTGCCTATTCCCTACAGTAAAGGGCTGCAAAGAGTGGGTGGACACTCCGAAAGGCTTCCAGCACGGTTCAAAGTGCCTTTTATTGAACAGAAGAGTTCCCATTCAGCTGCGCCGGGATGCCTGTCCTCCTTCCACCTGAGACTACAACAAGAAACTCGATTCATTTGAACAAAACAGATGAAAAGTTTTCTTGCTGAAATGGGAGATGAGTCACAAATCTAGAATAAAAGATGAAGCAAGCTTTACAAAGGAGAACATTTTCTTTTAAAAGTTTGTTGGCCCTTGTAAATTTGCATCCAGGATGCAGTGGGATCATACACTGGTTTTGTTTAAGCTTTGCGTTCGAGGACCTTCGGGACCAAGAGCTTCTTCAGTGAAAGACGTAAACTCTTGTTCTTGATTGTAAAAGTTGGAACATCTATCCGTGGCTTTTATTCCGACCTTGGAGGCTTGGCTGTTTCCTAGCTGGGTCACAGAAGTCTCATACACTTGACTGGGTCAGGATTTAAAATAGCTTCTGAGCTGGTTTTGGATGGTTCCCCTGTGACAAAAGATCACTTTTCCACTATTAGCATAAAGTCAGATTCATCACATTTTGATCCTGCAGGCTGAAGCAAAGAGCACGGGGGCTGAAGTTGGTGAACACAGCTCCTAAAACTTCTCCTTATCTGTCATGAATCCACTATGTCACCCTCAGAACTGCACACACTCATCCACAAAGAGGCTTTTTAGAGTCTGCTATCGATCCACTAGCTGATGCTTATCATCTACATCCTTCTCTGTGACCATCCAGACCTGATAGCATCCCAATAGATACACAATCAGGCTTGTCCATCAGCGATAGCACACAGGATGCTGATATTCTAATGGAGACTTGATGAGGAGTTTTGTAGTAAAAGTCCAAGTAGACAGTTTTTTATGCTTCATGAATTAGTAATTTACCAAGTCCTGTTTTTTTTCTCATAACAACAAAGATCAAGAAAGCATGAACTCCATCGACCCTATAGTGATGATCCCAAGGATGCTCTAAACATATACAACCCTTAGTGCTGCGTGGCTTATTGTCTTCAACTTTCTTGATTCGAGAAGATAAATTGGCAGCTAATCTAATAACCTCCTAATCAGGTACCCTGTTCCTGAAATGGCCCAGAAAGTGGTCCTGTTGGGCCAGCCCAGTGAAATAGAGACATGCACATTCCGCCATGGTCTGGTAACATTAACTGCAAGGTCTGATAGTGGAAATGGCTAAAACAAAGTCCTTTAAATACATTAACCACTGGAACCCTTTTTATAAAACAATGCCGCCAATTTGCTGCAACGCCGATGCGGCATCAGGGTGCGTTTGGTCGTTTTTAAGAGGTCAGATGGTGGCGGTAATGTGTCACAATCCTGTTGTTACAAAAGATTACGCGATGGCGGCATAAAGGGGGTCTGGGGGCGGTCTCTGCGCTGCAGCAGACGTCCGTGTATCTTGAACATAATTTTTATTGCAATCGAAGCCGGGCTCCTTAAGTTTTTTTGACAATCCGCTCCTAAAGGTGTCTTTCCTCCGCAGTTCCCGTGCAGCCCATGGTGATCTGAGCTCCAGCTCTAACGGAGAGAAGCTCCTGGAGCTCTGCATCGCTCCAGTTTATCATCTCAGCTGATTCTGTTTGCAAAGCTTATGCCCATGTTTACTTTCATTTTCAACGTAGTTGCCGGCTGGAGCTCAGCAGTAACTCCCCACGTGATCATGACACCTCTCTCTGTTGCGCCAAGGCGCAATGTGCATTCAACAGTCCAGCGTTGCGGCAATATTACTACCAAGCGTGGCGGTACGAATGTCCACAAAATTCCTGCGACGTCATGCCGCCATGGTGCGTTCATAATACACACCACTGCGGCAATATTACGCTGATTTTCCAGCATGGTGTGTATTATAAAAAGGGCTTGTGTCACATAACAAAATCATGTCTGCATCTTTTAAACACGAATTCAACACAGCATCGACGAGGCTCTGTGAAAAACAAGAAGTCACGTCTTTCATGAAATCAGAGAATCCAGGCTTCTTTAATCTAGAGTCACACGTGACTCCTGATTGTGTTTTGTATGTGAAATCGGATTGTTCCTTCTTGTAAATGTCAATAGTTTGTTGGTCAGGGCGACAGCGATATAAGTGTAGAAACTTTCACTATGTCTCTCAAATATTATTTTTAAGATGTATCCTTATCTTCTCCATTTTAAGCTCTAAGATCAGAGGTTTCAGATTCAGATGCACAGATGTAAACATCCAGTAATAAACTAAACTGTATCCATGTTTTAATGAGCCAAAGTTTCCAACAGTTCAATTATTTCTGAGCAAGAGAAATTCAGTTTGATTAACCTTTGTCAAAAAGACAGAAAAAGGCCAAGACGAAGAGCAGTGTTTCTCATGCTAACGAGCTTCGTCAGTGCCCTTGTAAACATTTTTTATATTGCTGACCAAAGTGGCCCCAAAAAGGGTGTTGCAGTGTTGCTGCAGTGCTGAGAAACGGTTTATTTGACCTACATTCAATGCATATGCAGCCTACAGTAACGCAATGTCCTGCAAAACTATAGTACAACAATAGTAGCATGAATTTGTGAAGCAATCTGTATCAATTCATAGATGCACAAATGCACGATGCAGATGCCATTTTGGTGTTTTTTGACTGAGTTGCATTTCATCAGGTTTAGAGGCTGAAGTGCATCAAACTGATCAGCTGCTCATGTATCTTTATTGAATCTGATCTTTGGTGGTGTATATGTGTACATACAATATGTAAAGGGATTAATTAAAATATTGGTAATGAAAAGTGAGGGAGAAAAAACTGATGGGGAGAAAGAAGTGTGAACAAAAGAAAATGACTGAGTAGACGTGTGTCTGCAGCCGTTTGAGTTGTCGGCTGGTGTACTGAATGTGAGGTCTACTGGGATTACTGCATGATCCATTGTACATCTGGTGTGTGAGTGTGTTACTTCCTGTTAGTTTTATTCTCTAAGGGTATAACTATATTAGTGTCTCAAACTGAGACGTTGCAGAACAGATTACTCTTCCTCTCTCCTTCTGGGACATTTGCTCTTCATATCAGGCCCTTTTCTTTTGTGTGTGTGTGTGTGTGTGGATGTGTGTGTGTGTGTGTGTGTGTGTGTGTGTGTGAGAGCACTGGTCAATGGGGTCTCGCCCTCTTCTTTCTGAAATGCTTCATTGGACTGTGACGCTAATCCTCAGGGGCCGTCCACGCTGTGGTGATTCCCCCCTCAACACACACACACACACACACACACACACACACACACACACACACACACACACACACACACACACACACACAGAGAGACAAACAAATACACACAGGCTGCCTCATCCATCATACTCTGAGGCTGTCTGCGCCTTCATGATGTGGCCTCATTGGTGACAGCCAGCAGCCAATCGGGGCTCTTGTCTCATTCCTGACATGGCTCTAGATGGATGAAAATCAACTAGAAATGAGGGAGAGAAAGTAAACAAAACACATGACAGCCTTTTATGTGTCAAAGTTAAATACAAATTAAACAGATGTCATCTTTTTTCCTGCCTGTCATCTTTAACATGAAAAACCCTTGCTTCTTTGATGCCTGTTTACAAATGGCTTCCTAAAGCAGTTCAATAAGCACGCTCCGACGCCGTGATTGTAATGCGCATTTCTTATTATTTTTCTACTCTGTCTCACAGCCATGGGATGAGGATAACAGAGTGGGGGGTGAGGGAGAGGAGCTGTGGAGCAGAGGAAAAGTCAATATGAAAATGCAGCAGGGTGCCCTATCAGCTGGAGTTCATGACTGCAGGCGTCGTCATGGTTAAATAAACCACGAGGCAGGTAGAGACCCGAGGGGGGAAGGAAGATCAAATGTTTGGAACAGGAATACTGAGCAGAAGAGATTTAGATAGGAAAACCCATTTGTTTTAAACTAGTCTGTTTAAAGCCCCGTCTACACTAATACACATATAAATATATTCTTTTATTTTTGACCTGTTTATAAAAGATGAAATAACAATTATGACACATGCTGAAATCTAGCAGTAGGTGGAGAGAAAATCCACTTTAATTATGAATCAAACTGCAGAGAAACAACGTTTATGGTTCAGTTTGAGATCCTGCAGAATCAGTGTAGGCTTTATTTTTGTTGTTATGCACTTTAGTTTGCTATCAGCGTTTCTAGCTGCACACAGATTTTGTTCTGAGTCACCGTCGTATGCAGAAAACAGTTTAGACTTAACTTCAAGCCCAGTACTGACGGATTTTCTTAAAGTGGATTGAATATGCATTCTAATAGGAAAGATCACTTATGTAAAGTTACTGGTGCAATCTGTACATGTCTATCTGAGAATAAATCTATCATTAAAGGTACAATATGTAACAAATGTACAGTGAAATAATCTCAAAACAGTCTAACGTCTCATGTTGGAAGGTAGGTTATATTGAAACAGATTTCCTTCTCAGCTAGCTGGGGCTTGTTGGTTTATTCTCCTTTCAAAATGGTCAAAGATAGACGTCACTATTTAAATTATGTGAGCCTGCAGAGTTGCTGAATCTACTCTGGCTGCGTCGGTATTTGTGCTCCGAAGAAAAGCTCCAGAATTATTGGAAAACAATCCAATAACAGGAGTGACCCAGAAGTTATTTCTTGTACTCTTAAGAAGCCACTGCGTCTTTTTGTTTTACTCTAATATCAGGTGAAGAAGGCTACAGGCTAACGTTGAGCTAACAATGCTAACGGTGAATTAGAAATAATAGTCAGTTATAAAACATATATTTTTTCTTACAGTGAAATGTGTGTGAAGTGAATAATGAGTTAAACCTGGTGTTTTACTTCCTTTAATGAGTCGTTCAGAACTATAACAGCACTCCCTCTAATGCCGGAGGCATGTTACTGTAATGAGTCTAGCACATGCTCACTACCGTATAACACCCATGAGTGCTAGCACCACATATGACAATGTATTTATCTGCTCATCAACTTCCTGTGTGACTCGTCTTTACTTATCTAAAATCTTCTAGCGCTGATCTGTAACTGGCAACAGCCATGAAACTCACAGAACAAGAGTGAGAAAGTAATTTGTTTAGAAACAATTTACTGCAGTACCCAAATTTAACCAGACGATGTCACTCTTACTTCATTCTTTTTTTTTTCCTAAAGTTTATTCGAGGACCATGTACAATATTGAGCATAAACGTTACCATTTGATGCATTGTACTAGATTTAGCTTAAAGCTAATTCGCATCTACAGTCCCATACATCACATCTTACATATTGCACCTTTAAGCTAACAGGTTAACAGACAGTTATTTTTTTTTTTCTCAACAATTTCAAAATGGAACCATTTTTTGTACTTTTCTGTTGCAAGAATGTGATCAGAATGTAAGAAATGCCCTTTGGATCTTTTTATTAGTTCAGAATTTACATTTCACTTAATTGTCACCAGCTACTGTAACTCCAGTGCAGTGGTGACTGGAAGATGATGAAAGGACCAGTTAAGGAAGCGATTCCTTCAAATGTTTGCATCACCTGGTGCTTGTCCCGTGTTCCTGAATGCTAAGGAAGGAAGCATGCTTTCCTCGTGTGCTGTCATTTACATCATCTTACCCGGAACACAGGTTAAACTGAGTCTTCTCTCTATTTCAGATATTTAAATGACTTTGAACATCCAGAGTACAACATTTGCAGATGATGTTGTCTTTTATCTGACCTTTCTTTTGCAAAACGAGTCATTTTGTAGTTTTTCAGTTTATATTAACTTTACATGCAGGAAAGTTTGAGTCTGTTTTGCAGGTTTTCTGATGCACTTGGTTTATATTTGGATATATTTTTCCTGTTTTCCAATTCAAGAGCTTCAATGTGAATAATGAGTTTCGGGAAATCAAAGGTTTTGCAAACATATTAAGTAGCAGAGTGGAGTGTGTGCGTTTACAGATACTAGAAAAAGCCGCTGAAACCCTAATAGAGATTTCACACTGTTACTACGGAGGAGCAGCTCAGACTAATTTCTTTCTGAAGGCTTACCTTCCCCTTCTTTGATCACAACATCTGTGTGTTTGGCCCCAAGGCTACTGTAAAACACTCCACAGGCCCGAGCGCGGGTTTACTGCACAAAGCCAGAGGGCAAGATTTAGCTCCGGATTGGTGTCAGAGTGTGTGTTGGCGTGTGGGAGGCACTGATTGTGTATATGTTTGGGCTGTGTGTGTATTTTGTTCATATTGAACTAGATGTAGCGGTGTGTGAGCCTACATGTGTCTGTATTACTTATCTGGGAGTTGGTTTAGATGGATATTGGTGCGTATGACTCCAGCGCCTCTCTCTGTTGGGAACTTGACCTCTTCGACTCTAATCTCCTACTTTAATAAACAGGTGCATTGCTCCCCAGGACCTCGCCTCCTCACATCCTCCCTCCCTTCTCTCTTCACCTCTCTTATCCAGCGGTTTATCGCCACACTTCCTCTGCATTGCTGTTTATCCCTGACTTATGGTGCAGCTAATTTAGATCCTAACAAGACATTTCTCCTGATGATTTGTTGGAGTTGTTTCGAGAGGTGTCGAGTTGCGTCCACAGGAAGGAATCCAGAAATGGAAATTCTGTTCTGGAAAAAAAGAAATACAAATGTACTGTTATTGCTGTGAAAACTGCATCTGAAGGAAGGTGAAAGCGAGGGTAAAAAGGAGAACAAGGATGCTGCGGTGCATGTTGAAAAAAAACATCAAGAGAGCAGAGAAAGAGAGGCATTAGAGGAATCCCCCAGGTAAAGGAGATTGTTGTGTCTCATTGTGTTGAACTGCTCCACTATCTGATGCAGACTCAGCTCTGACACCTGTCACCACTCCTAATGAAACAGCTCCCACAATCCTCTGCTCCCAGATCTTTTGTTCACTCCCTGCCTCCTTTGTGTGCATCCCCTCTTTTTCTCTTACGGGTTTGTGCAGTTGTGTCTGTTGTGCAGTACATGGAAGCTCTGTGAGCGATGCTTTGTGTGTTTTGGCACACACCGTGACGTACTTCGTACTATGTCTGTGTTCTCTCTGATGAGAGTGAATGAAGTAAATAGGTAGTAGTTTAAACCTCTTCATGCAGAATTGAAGAAATAGTTTGAGTTCAGTAAAACATTACCAACATCGACCTTGAACTATGATTCTTCTCGTCTCTATTTCACAACAATCAGGGGATTTGCAAAAACCAGCTGGGAAGCTGCAAAAAAGAACTTCTTGCATCACTTTAAATCAATAATTATCATATATTTATATGATTGATTATATAATTATTATATGACGCATTCCTCTTTTTGCCAACTGTGGATATTTCTACCCTGACAGATCTCTCTATTAGGAACTTTGTTGATAACCTTGGGATCAAGCCTGAAACGACCCTTTACCATGGATTCCCAGGTCAACTCCATTGTGAGGTCTTGTTTTTTTCAATTGCAATGGAAGCTGAAACCCACATTGAGCAAAAAGCTTCTTGAATCCTTTGAACAAGCTTTTATCACCACTGGACTACTCTAACTCTTCCCTGATGGGCGTTAACAAAGCTTCTCATTTGTTTTGAAGTCTTTCAATGGCCTTAAATATCGGTATCGCTAACTCACGACCTCAGGTCTGTTGACCACGTGCTCTTGTGTGTTCCAAAGAAACGACTAAATTCTCGGGAATGAGCTCCCTTTAACTGTGAAGTAGTCCCCGTGACTAAGGTTTTTCAAAGAGTGTCTTAAGACTTACTTTCTTGGCGTAGCTTTCAACTAATCTTGATATCTGTGTGTACTGTTGAGCGACGGTGGCAGAGGAGCTAAATGCCTGCCTCGCAATCAGAAGGTTGCAGGTTTGAGTCCTGCTCAGTGTGTCACTGTCGTTGTGTCCTTGGGCAAGACGCTTAACACACATTGCCTGCTGGTGGTGGTCGGAGGGACCGGTGGCGCCAGTGTACGGCAGCCTCACTTTTGTCAGTTTAGCTGTAGCTACGTTGTAGCTCATCACCACCAGGGTGTGAATGACTGATTGCATTGTAAAGCACCTTGGGGGGTTGTAGGACTATAGAAGGCGCTACATCAAATACAAGACATTTACCATTAAGGTTGGGTTTAGTCTATTTTATGCAGTTTTATTGTGCCGGATCCCTTTGTCGTTTGGCTTTGCTCTTAATATTCTTTCTTTATCCATTGTTCTAAGATGCATTTTTGTGATTGTGTTCTTGTTTTTATTTCCTACCCTGAACCACATGTTGGTGGGCTCTTATGTCACATGTTAAGTGATGCATATGTATTGAATTTGATGGTGTGGCGTGTAAAAGTGAAACTGGAAAAATGAGAACATGGTGCAAATGTCCATTTATTTCAGTCATGCAGCTTAGACTGAGAGACCATCTAAAGGCTCAGGAACCCTTTGCAGGTGTTTTGGATTCATCAGCTGATTAGAGTGTGACACTTTGAGTCTAGAATATTGAACCTTTCATAATATTCTAATTGAGATTTTGAATTTGGGTAAGCTGTAAGCCATAATCATCACAACAATAACAAATAAAGGCTTGGAATAAATGACTTGGCATGGAAAGAGTCTATCTCATATATTAGTTTCACCTTTAAGTTGAATTTCTTTGCACCATATTCAAATTTGTCGAGTTTCACCTGTATATCAGTAGATCAGCACGGTCGGCATCAGTGTATTTTCTTACCTTTAGCTCCTTTTTTTCCTAGCTGATGATTAAGAGATTGCAGTTTTGCTTTCTCGGTTTATCCAGCGTTGTTTTTCATATTAATCAAGGTTTGAATCAGTTCATTAGCAGTCTGTTGGCATCTGTGACTGCTTTAAATTTTGACTGTCAGCCTCACTAACCGTCTACTTCACTGAGCTACCAGGCATTGATTCCATCTCTTATCAGTCTTTGCTTCCCTGATTACTTTCCTCCTACTCTTTGGGAAAAATATTAGCTTTCTGTTGAAGAACTCACATATATTACCCATTTAATTGTCACAATAACGTGCACAACAGAGTCTGCTGTTAAAATGTGATAAACTCATGCCGCTGCTACCCTTAAAATCATCTTTTTGCATGTTTTGGCTTTATGCTGCAAATACAGAAGGACAACTATGAAAATAATGTGCCAAACTTTCTGTGATATGAGTTTGGGGTGACGTTATGCATAAACGCTTGATTCCAAAGGCCAATTTGCAAATCATTATCTGCATCAATGGCACAATTAGGCATTAGATATTTCTACCTGATTAAATGTTGTTCTACTCCTAATGATGTTTATTATTTTTTCTTCTTTGTATTGTGATATAATTTTTTACCCTTGGAATAAAAAATACAATTCACTTTTTTGTCATAATTCAAAATTAAATGTAATGCAGGACCAGGGGTGGGAATTGATAAGTTTTTATCAATATCAATGGCATTGTCGATTCTGTCTATCAGTCCAATTCCTTGTCAATTCCCGAGTAGTTCAATAGGTGGCAAAAAATTAAATGCACACAGTTTCCTGCATTATAACTGTCAGTTTATTTATGATAATCAATTGTACCTGGTATCGTTTGGAAAGATGTTTGCTCCTTGTGAAGGCAGAGGCATCTTCTTGCTGTAGCTTTTGCAAGATGGGAAAAATCTCACCACAGGTCGGACTTTTGTTGCTGGAGTCTGCTAGTGTGGAGGTGTGTAAATAAGGTAAATGACGCTAACATGATGGGCAGTGTTGGCTGATTAGTTACCTGCTGTATTAAAGCTGCATTCCTGAACTTTGCGGATATATGCTCTCTGTCGCCCTCTAGAGGCTTGCTGCGTAATGTCACTGTCGTAACATTAACTCTCTCTCGGGCATAAGAGGCATGTTTACATTCCTAATCTCAGGCAAAACAACGAAAACAAACTTTTCCACCTCCACACATTGAATAAATAGTTTTATCAGGACTGTATAACAACTTTATGCCCGACCAAACACAAAAACCCTGGTGAAATAATTAATTACTTACCTAGCCATTAGCAGCACGGCTAGGTCAGAGTCCGTAGTTCATGCCTTTCTTTCTAAAAGAGCTCTCCAGCGAGGAAAAGACGGCCCAATAATAACTCTGGTTTTTGCTCTTGCTCTATCACGTTCTTCTTTTCTTTTCCTAGATTCCTCTGATAAGAGATTTCTAGCTTTTGTTGGTGAATCTGCCACTGCTAAACCGTGACTCTACGCTATACAAGTATGTATAGTTCTAAACTCGCAATATGTCGCTCGTTCAAGACGCACGTTTTGGCGGACATAATGCTTGCTTTTAGAACACATAAAAATGCGCGTTCAAGATGCGCATTTTGGCAGACATAACGCGCGTTTAGAACACGCGCTTTTTTTTATCCCTTTAGCTTGCCATATACTGCCGTAAAGCAACACCCAGTCAGTACATCCGGTAGCGACCCGAGTTCAAAAACTGTATAGTGCGGTAAACAGACGTGGGACCCCCCCAACACTATCACAGGTATGAAAATGAACGTAATAGATGATACTATGACGCCTAAACTTTACAAAAAAGCATAATTTAAAGGTAAAACAGTTGTGGAGTGTTACTTTAACAGGAAAGGACGTGCAAACGTCACCACTGCTGCTGCGTTGAAATTCACTAGTCCAGAGCGGGTCAAAAACACGACATTCACTTTAATTTATCGTGTATTTTGTGCAAAATTGCTTTTGCATATTCGTAGTGTTTCCTCTCTGATGAAATATCTACTTTGCAAGTATTGCAATTTGCCCTGTTGTCATCCTTTCTCGTAAAGTATAACCAAACCTTCGAGCGTTTGTGCCGCTTAGGCGCCATGTTTCCTGCTAAGTAAATGCGTAAGCTGCACAACGTAGCTTGTGTAAGCTACGCAACGTGCATTTGTGCCACCTGGAATTGATAAGAGAATTGTTTGCAAAAATGGCGAATGATTCCAAGGAATTGAAACAGTGGGAACCGGTTTTCGATTCCAACCCCTGTAATTGAATTGCATGCATATTTACCAAATCTCAATAGCTTAGCGAATGTCTAACACATTGCAGTGTTTTCTTTTTTTTCAGTAAATTCAAAGCAACCTAGATCATCTGTTATATTATAAAGAAATCTCCTCTCCTACATAATGATTTTCATCTGGATTCAAAGTCAGCACACTAACAATGCTGCCTCAGAAGGACACAACGGCTCCATTTCCCAAACAAAAACACCATGTAACTGAATTTCATTTACTGAAGCAGATTTAAACAGTTTGAAAAACCAAATTCATTGCAGAGCTTGTATGCTGATGAAACATGAACTCCAGCTGACAGTTCCATTATTGTCCTATTGTTTTTCTTCAGGCTGAATAAACACTTAGGCGCTTGAATTTGCTCCACTTATTATAGTGTAAAGCTACTTTTTTAGGTTGAATAGCAGCCAAGAGATGGTGATTAGAAGTGCTGAATCCCCACTTATCTCACTTTATTCCACTGGACTGTATTACAGTACCGTACAGTGCAGTGCCCTGCTGTAACGTCTCTTGGAAGAAGTCTCCACACTCCTAAGAGAGGCTGCCTCGGGCTCTCGATTTTGTGCACGCTGAAGGAAAAAGACCATCCTTTGGTGGATTATTTTAGGCCAAAACATGTCTAATATCCATAAAAGCCTCATTAATATGGGGGTGGGGTGGGGGGTGTCCAAATTGGCTTGTACTCTCTTTAATGATTTGCTGCTAAATTCAATATTCAGCGTTTAATAAAAAAGCAGAGTTGATCCTCATGAGTGTTGATAATTTGTAAGAGGGTTTTAGGCGAGTCGATGTCAGCAGAAGAACAAAGGAGGCTTGTGGATTAGTACCCAGTGTGGTGGAAGGCTGTTGGGGAGGAAAAGGAAAATGATTCCTAATGATGGACATGAGGGATACTTAAGATCGTAACGCCAAAGGCAGATTTGACCACTTCGGATTCACAATTACATTATTCCGCCCCCTTCCAAGGGAGGTTTCAAGTCATGAAGAGTGAGTCCGGATCTGAGCTAGTCGTTAAAATGAAAAGTCACATTATTATTATTATTATTTATTATTATTATTTAGTCTGAGCTGTAGAGTGTGCCCTACAGGCCAATAGTCAAATGGAAAGTTTGGGCTTTCTCTTGGGTTAATCCAAGACTTTCTAAAAAATGCTAAATTTCAACCGTAAACACCCTTCAAATAACTAAAATAGCTTTAAAATCATGAAATCAGGTTCCCAAAATAATACAATCAGGAAACTTGTGTTGCCCTGCGATAGACTGGCAGGCTCTCCAGGGTCTACCTCGCCTGTTTCCCCAAAGACTGATGGAGATGGGTACCAGTCCACCGCGACCCTGCATGGACAAGCGGGTATCGATGATGGATGGATGGAAACTTCAATTCCTAATCAAATATTTTCAATTCTTTTGCAA
This sequence comes from Aphyosemion australe, assembly GCA_006937985.1. Taxonomy (NCBI): domain Eukaryota; kingdom Metazoa; phylum Chordata; class Actinopteri; order Cyprinodontiformes; family Nothobranchiidae; genus Aphyosemion; species Aphyosemion australe. Next base: position 51,229 of record SSNS01000208.1, on the reverse strand, counting down.
ACAAACTCTTCTTACTCCCCAAAAATATCTAGTATTTTCATTGTAAAACAAGTACACCTTGTCTTCTTTCACCCACTGAGTCTCTCGCTAGTGTAGGACTCATGTTTTATTTCTCAAATCCCCTCAGAGTGGAGAGAGTGCATACCCAAGCTTAAGTAGACTTCCGTTACATTTAGGCTGAATATATTCTAATCATGACTAGAAGTGAAGGATCTCTCTTACTTCTCGCTTCTCCTTTATAAAACATAGAAACATGAACAATCAAACTCTCAGAGCCTCGTCTCACTCTTTTAGTGACTGGTTTTAAAATGTGGCTTCTAGTTTTTGGACAGCAAATGTTTGTCTGGGGGTTCATTTTTAGTCTGTTGTCAAGTGACACTGGTGTGTGGTTACCATGTTGACAATAATAAGCCACTGATAGCATCTTTAACATTTCTCTTTACCTTGGTTCTCTTTATGCAATAAATACTTGGATCACTAGTTTGATCACTGATGCAGCTGATTGTAATTCAATGATTGCTATTATCTCAGTCAGTCACAATGCCATTTTGAATTGACACGATTCAGGATCCACCAGTCGATATGAACGATATTACAAGTGATTGACCACAATAGGTGTGTTTCTACTATCAGAGCGTTTGGATAATTTTACCAAAACTTCACGGTATGTGTGTTTCTCCACTTCAGCGGGCCAGCCGAAAGGACCATTTTTTGGGCCATTTTCAGGAACTTTAGAACTACCTGAACAGGGGTAGGTACTCGGAATATCCCGGTAGAGTCGCTGAGCGGAACATTTGGTTAACTCATGCTGATTGGTTGTAACTCAGTAGGAAATGACATCAGCAGATGTCGCCCAAAACAATCGGTATCTGTAAAATTGAAAGAGCTGCTAGTAAAACAGAATAGAAGGGAAACAATTGCCCGCGGATAAACAGAAAAGGAAGTGATGCCGCCAGTGACAACTGAACTCCTAACGCCGAAAAATGCAGCAGAATTCCCCCGACAACTACGTAATACACGGGGTTTGCTGTCTCACCGAGCACCGTAAAAAACGGTGCTTCTTCTGGTCATTGAACGCCACATTTTACATCACCGTCTGCTCTCCTTGTCCCCCGAATGGATTGAATTACTGCGTACTTTGACCGAATAAAACTTTTTACGATATTAATGTTCATGGACGCTTTTTGTCACTGATCATTGACATCACTCGCTGCCGAAGAGGTCGCGATACACTGACATCTTAGCAAAGTCCTGAAAGAGCTGTATTTGTAGGGCTGAGAGGACCGAGCCGTCGTCAATTTTCCCCCTTCCAGAAGTTTTCCCGAACTCCTATAGTGGAAACACGACTATTCGTTTCCCAGGGGAGAGATGATTGCTTTACTGACTGTTTTCTCCAACGTCTTGGTCGACCAAGGACACGTTGGAGCAAGTACATCTCCAATTTGGTCCAGGAACGCCTTAGAGTCCTACCAGAGGAGCCTACTTGAGATGCTAGCGCCGCCACTCGGACCCGGATAAGCGGAGGAAAACGAACAAACTGCTTTCTCACTGATCACCATGATGTCGCTAGCTTCATTTCAACACATTTGTTGATTTGCAGAACTTCAAAATAAAGCAATTTTCAAACTAAAAATGTGTTTGATAAATAGTTATTGAATGTTTGCATTTTTGGGTCGATGACCAATATAATCAATGTATCAATGTACTGTTCCACTCCTAGTACATACTACTATCCTACATCAGAATGTTTGAGGTATTTTGCATTAGTCTATACTACAAAGTTGATGGAATTCCTAACAGAAGCTGCATCTTTTTCCTCATCCAGGAGTGTCCTCAGATCCTACCCTCCACCCAGATTTATATTCCCGCCGGAGTAATGAGGCCGATCACTCTGCTGGCTCAGAACCTGCCGCAGCCTCAGTCCGGACAGAGGAACTACGAGTGCATCTTTCACATCCAGGGAAACTCGCACAGCGTCCCCGCTCTGAGGTTCAACAGCTCCAGCATACAGTGTCAGAAGACCACGGTAAGAGTAACGGCACACGCGTACCGCAGTGCACCACCAACCAAAACAGCCATAGTAGTGTAACGATTAGGAGGCTTCACAGCTGGTTGGTTTGCAGCGTGAGCCGTAGGAGCTGGCAGGCATGAGCTGCCGTGGCAAACGCATGAAGCGGAGGCATATGGCCACAGGGACCGACTGTCGTAAAGTCGCTCTTTCTTCATTCCATTTACTGATTCCTGCCTCTCAGCTCTCACTCAAACTGTCACCACTAATAGGGAGCAACCATTGCAGAAATGTTCATTTCCTGAGGTCCAATCAGGCCGTCGAGCGTGGGGGGGGGGGGCATTTTAACGATTCCAATTATGATTGGACTTATTGTATGATTAACATGCGAGGCGTACGCTGGAGCGGTGATTGGTCAATAGCGGGTCCTAGCAGTAAAAAGGCTGCAGGAACTAATGTGTGGCTTTGGCAGCTCCGCAGCCCCCCCCCCCCCTCCCTTTTACCTCAGCTTGTCACACACCTGTCAGTCGCTGCGGCTCATTTAACCGACTTCTGCATCACCATTAGTTCACTTTGCTGATCGGCGGCCACTTGCTGTTTTTGAACTCCCTACAAAAGAAAGCGCCAGCCGCGTGATCCTTGAATTCTTTATTCCTCTGATGTTGGACGGTGACTCAAAGAATAGTTCAGGGGCGAATTACAGAAGTTGATTTCCAGATCCTAATGACGGCTCCTACGGTTCTTTTGTGCTCTGGAAATGTAAATCATGCATATTTGGTCACTTGTGTTTCTCTAATTGCTTCATGCAAGTGATTGTGCTTTTAGATCTGACTTCTGGGGTTGTTATTACGGCTTTTTTTGGACGGATTAGCCCTTAATGACACGACTGCTCGAAAGCCTTTTGAATATTGAATGAGCTGTAAAAACACTAAGTGCTGCACATAAAGTTGAATATTTAAATATTATGGTTTTAAAGGAATTCTGCCCCTCACTCGCATTACTTTGGATGATATTTCTGTTTTTTAAGCAAATGTACTGCTAGATTTTATTTTCTACAGTTTTTCTGATGCTTGTTATGTAGGTACAACTTTAACTTGAGCAATAGGAAAATAAAAAAGTATATATTTCATTCCACTGTGGGGGTTTGAGTGTGTTCGGGGAGACTTGCACATCTCCTACGTTGCAGTTGGTTTTGGAGCAGTGTGCAGTTTTCATTCCCCGTGTTACGATGCATTCATTACCGCACCTCTACTGCTGTGAATTGCTGATGCTGGAGGACTTCCTCTGCAAAACTCCAATGAAACTGAATGAATCACACTTACACACACACTCGCGTACTCACATTTATTACTTTCCCTTCGTGCACATCGATGTTTTGTAAAATTCCAACCATATCTCCGCAGGTGTCGAGGAAAGTAGGAAACGCGCAGGTCTCAGTGCAACTTTGCAGCTGCTGAATGAACTAGACGTCGAAGGCTGAACCGCGTGTTTGCTTCCGCGCCCACATTCGCACGTCCTTCTCTCCACCCCCCGCCTATCTGCTCGTCAGGTGGGACCGTGATAGGATCCAATTAAGGGAGCTGTAGATAAAATGATGATGAATTGCAGTGGTGTTGTAGACAGACGGACACACACACACACACACACACACACACACACACACACACACACACACACACACACACACACACACAGCTTGGCAAATGGAAGAGAAGGAAGCCGAAAGACAAACTGAGCCAAAGAGGAGGTAGGGGAATTAGGTGCGGACAATGACGATGCAACAAAGAGCGTGATGGAAGAAGGAGCAAGAGAAAAGAGAAAATGAGAATAATAAAGAAAAGCAGCCCAAGCTCAACAAGCAAGTCTGGGGAAAACAAACAAATATGTTAAAACAGATGGCGATAAAAAGTTTTTTCTTTTTCAATTTTAAAAGCTGTGAAAGAAAAGAAAATAATGAATCTAAAAAAAACAACTATGAGATTAAACAGAACAGCAGAGGGTGGGACCACCGGGACTCTAAGGGTTCTATAGGAGATTGTTAATTCATGCAACGCTGGTTTAGCAGGGATACTAAACACATTCTCAACTTTTTAGTATAATTTCTACATTTTTCTACTGAAAGTTCACAAATTCTGCTGCATTTGGTGCAGATTTGTCTAATGAAGTTGCACGCTGATGAACTTGGGCTCAAAAATCTTGGAACTGGAAAAATAAACAAAATTAAAGTTAAAAAGTCCACTAAAGACATATTTTATTTGGGGAAAAGAGCTAAAACTACAAATGATTAAACATTTGTTAGAGGTTTTCCAAAATGTCTCTTTGAGTCGGAGAGACTAGTTTTCATGTCGTTGGACTTTTGAAAACATTCAAAAACTTTTCAAGACTCATTTTGTTTGAAACTATAATCACAGATATGTTGCGTTTGTTGAAAAAAGTGCGTGAATTGTGAGATAACTTGTTTTTTTTTATATACAAAACTATGTTATCTTCAAAAGAGATGCCTGACTTTCTGGATGGTGGTTAATTTCAAACTAGCTGCAGCAGGGTTGTTTACGACAGTTGTAATTCCACTTTCAACCAGCAGGGCGGAGGCGCGGGAAACTGTTCAGTGTTACTTTAATAAATAATGAATTATTTTACAATAACATTTTGACTATTTATTACTGGACTACTTATCAGAACAGTGTTATTACACGTGATATTCATGATGTTGTTGATGTGAAAGATTTTCTAGACAACATTCTTTTTACTCCCATATTTCAATCGAAGGATAAGTGTGTGTGTGTGTGTGTGTGTGTGTGTGCGTGTGTGTGTTTGTGTGTGTGTGTGTGTGCAGATGCAGTGGATCAATGGCTGATCCATCTGTGATTGTGAGCCTGCTCACTGGCTACTGTTGTATTCAGTATTCTCAGCAGGGAGGTGTGTGTGTATGTATCACGGCTGGCTGTGACTTAGGTAGCAGAGGGTAATAAATCACAGGGAAAATTAGCCAACAGTAGATGTACACTCATCCATTCAATCTTTCTGTCTCTTTGTGCATTATTTAGCCCCTCACCAAACACCCAAACATTGAACTTGCAAACTCAAATCCACCAGGGATCTGCAGCATGCATCGGTGCAGACTGGAAAATTCACAAGACGATACGTGCACGATTGTGTGCGCGTGCAGACAGGATGCAGGGAAGCTGCGGCAATACCTTTTATTTTTTATCTTTCATGGACAAACCCACACACTCCCACGCGCTTGTCCTCCCCAGGGGTTTGGAAGCCCAACACGAAGCAGACATATGGAGATTCTCCACATGATCCTCTTCCTAATCATGTGGAGCAGACGGAGACTGTAGCATCAGCAACGACCAGGAATCTGCTTTACATGATTTATTACACTGACACACATACGTGTGTGTATGTGTGTGTGCACAAGCACTAACTTCCTGCTGTTAGTCCGTGCATCTGGGACGCTTCTGAGCAACGCAGCCAGTTTTTGTTTTAACGTGCATTGTTAATAAAACGTACCCAGATATGACTGATGGGAAGACTGCTGCTAACATTTGCAAACATGACACAAAGAGGATACGATCATACATCTAACACCCACACCGTACTTGTTCTGTAGTGTTTTTTTAGTTATTTTACTTCTGTGTGTTTTTCTAGCTACATAACAGAATCAGCAGTTTAATGGAAAAATTCCTCTTTGTGATTAAAGGGGATGCAATGAAATGCTTCTTTAAGTAAAATTTAAACAACCAATTGAGGAAAGAAAAATAATAAAGTAATCTCAGTTCAGCTGTTGTAATGCACATGGCCTCTTTTTGGAGCAAACCTTGTTTGTGTAGCTCAGGTGCACTGACTAAAGGTATAAAAATGTGCTTTTCACACTTAAAACAATCCCAATCGCAAAGGTTTTCCGTACATTTAAAAACAAAAAACTGGATTCTAGCCGTTTGCTGCAGCCTGAGATGTTCCCGGTGCAGCCTGAGGTTATTCCAGCTAGAATATCTTAGATCATCTCCATAATGTGAAATGAATGGTGAAGGTTTAGAAAATAACTTTTATAATTAAATTCTATTTTATTGTTGGGATAGAAAAAGATTTTAAACACTTTGTGACTCTGACTAGCTGTTTGCACATCAATCCCCTCAGAATGAACTTTTTCCAAATTGGATCAAACATGTGGATCTTTTATCTGAACCTCATGTTTTATAGTAGAATGCAAAGAATTAATTTACTATTAATTGTTAATTTTAATCAATTTCACTTTCTGATGCTGTTGGCAGGTTTAGCCTGTAGTTGGGATTCATACGGAACAGGATTAGGGCCACTGAAAAGAAAAGAAAACTAATTCTGACTTTAACCTTAGAAATCTGAGTTTTGTTGCACAATTCTGACTTTTATGAATAAAGTCAGAATTCTGAGAAGTGTGAATTGTTTTTATTTTATTTTCTTCAGTGGCCCTAATCCTCTTCCGTAGTTCCATTAAAATTGCAACAAAAGCTTCGTTTTCATTCAGTCAAGAATTGACTCTAAAGGTGCATTTCCACTATTTTTCTCTGGTATTTTTCACCTTGCTCCAGCGTTTCCTTTCATCCTTGGCTGGTTGTGTTCCACTAACGTCTGAGATGCAGAGTAGCTTAGCCAAATTACGTCATTGGTGTTAAGTCTTGAGTTTGTCAGACAAATTTCCTTCATGTGCACTTTTTTAATAGCCACCCTGAAAATTCCAGGCAGTTTCCAAAAGCACTACCACTCCACCAGGACTGTTTTCTGGCATTTCATTCTACCTGGTAATCCTTTTTGGCCTGGATTTTGTAGTGGAAAATACATCCCTTAATACATTTGTTTACTCTCTTACGGAAGGATATTAGTGCCACTGAAAAAAAAAAAATAAGACCGAAAAATAATTCAGACTTTTTTTCTCCAGATTCTGGCTTCTTTCTCAGAATTCTAACTTTATGTCTTCTGAGAAAAAACTCAGATTTCTGAGATTAAAATCAGAATTCCTTTTCTTTTCTTTTTTTTCAGTGACCCTAATCTCCTTCCGTACTACTCTCCTTATTTTATTGTTGGAATAAACAGACACAGAAGCTGATAAATGTAACTTCTTTCAACAAAGTGTCACCTTCTAGTCGTATCGCCATATTATCTACACACTAGTTCTGTTTGTTGGAGATAAAAATGGAGGCTTTTTGTTAAAAAAAACTGAGTTACACAACAAAAGTTTATTAATTTAGCAACCTAGATATTCCACACCTCTGGATGTTTTGCAACATACAGTCAGTGGAAAAAATGCAGTAAAGTTTTATTTTGACATTATTCTATTTTTTTCCTTTAAACTGGAATTCAGTGCAGTTGCAGATGGCTTCCTCATTTGTGTTTAAGCAACGTAAGCTTTTCTAAGTCAAAGTTCCAGATTCCGTTAACAGTGATTGAGAATTTAACCTTTGCTAGCTTCAAAGAGGAAACGGGACTGTAATATCCGTTGGTGAAGCTGTGGTATTTGTCTACTGCAGTACAAATAACCAACAAAGAGAATTCCTCCCAAATGTGTTAGTTTAGCAAAACCCCGTTGAATTCAGTGGAAATAAATTGAAACGGGGGACTTTCATGCTGAGAATATGTGCCCTAGTAGTGTATTTTTAACACACACTCTGGTATCCTTCAACATGACTAATTACTCGGGGATGACCTGCACGTTCACGTGGACGCGCACTGCTCCCACTTTTCCTGCCTTGTCCCCCCTCCGCTAGCCAGCTGCTCTGTTTTGTTAACATCGGCAGTTTTTAGTTCCTTAGACGCTCCGGCGTATATGCATGTGTGCAGACACACACACACACACACACCGGCCATATCTATTCATACGATCCATGGAGACATGTGGTCCATGGAGACGATTCATGTAGCGAGAGAATAAACGAGTGCAGGAGCAGATAACGAATGAACCTGAGCCAGGCTGCTGTGTTACTGTAATGAGGCCAGGGACGGCTTTGTGCTCACCTTGTACTTTTTACACCTCCTCCCCTCCCTCGTCTTTTTTCCCCTTTCTTTCTCCTCTTGTCACCCTCTCTCATGTCCCATCCTTCCACCTCTTCTCCCCCATATCTCCCCGTGGTTAAACTCCACCTCCTCCTGATGTCATTCTGTTTACCGCTCTTGTTTATTTGTTCATCTCGGTTTCCTCTCCTCATTTTCTCATCACTCCTTCTTCTCGGTCCCAGCTAATCCCGTCTCATCCCCACTTCTCCCACTTTCCCCTTATCTACATGTGAGCTGTTCTCCATCCACACAACTTTTTGTGGACATCCTCCACCCCTCTCCTTCCCCTTCCCCTCCTCCGCTCTCCTCCCCAGGGGGGGCCACACTATGAGTTGTCTCAGGTAGATTAATTACATGCAGTGACATAAAGGAGCTGGCCAGAGGCTTCAGTAATGAGTCTGATTACTCATTTCCAGCAGATCCGGGCGCTCGGGGAAGGGGAGTCAGGACAGTAGGCCAGCAGAGGGGCGTCTCAGTTGGGGGGGGTGTCTACGGGGTCCAACCAGTGCTGTGTTTGACACCACTTTAATAACAAAGCTGCACAAAATGTCACGGAATTGCAAAAACCTTCAAATGTGACTGTTGGCTGAGTAACTCAGTACTTTAAAAACCACAATTTAGTTACTTAGTAAAAACAACATCATACCTGGTTGATTTGATCTCTATAAATGTGATCACGTTAGATAAAGCAGGGCTGACGCTACTGATTCATTTCATATTGATTAATCAACTAATTTATCATCTAAACTGAATATATTACGTTTCCTCCAAAATGAATCTTTTTTAGTTCATTTTATTTGTAATAGTTGCATATTAGAATGTAAAATGAGGCAGAAAAGTCATAAAAAATAAACAGTGAAGCTTATTTATGTATTTAACCCTTTTACTAGCAGCTCAGCCACTATTAGAGCATGAACTTAGCTTATCTAGAAAAAGGAGCACCCCCCACCACCACCGCTAATAAAAAAAGGTAATGTTGCAATTAAAAAATTGCATTATTTAAGGACCAAGTTCACTGAAAAAACATATTTTACGTGTTATTTTTAAAATATGATCGGTCACGTGAAATTAGTCTTCTACCCCTATTTCCTGCATTAGCCGCTGATAGAAAACAGACAGAGGAACTCTCGGATTAGAAAAGCCAGACGGGTCTACGTCACGCTGAAAATGGACAATATCAGACGCAACGAAGGAGGCTGTTGTTGGTTTAGCGTCCAGGAAACAGCAGAGAACGTCTCGGCCAGCAGAAGCTAACCGTTAGCATTAGCAACTCCACCACACAGCAGAACTCCTCCAGGCTTGTGTTATTTGTGGAGATAAAACATCAACGTTGCAAAGCAAACAGTGGAAGAGTCATGTTGCTGTTAGCCAATCAGAGGCGAGATGTCCAAATATCAGGAAATAAGACTCTTCTGCTCACCTGTCTGGCTAAATTCTACTTCCTGAACCAGGAGCGCCAGAGCTTTTTCCCCACAGAGATCGACTCACACTAGAGACCACTGCACGTGTTGAAGAACAAGCGAACATGGTCTTTAAATATATTTATATTACAGGCAGGCATTCACACACTCATTTGTGACAAATCTAATGAATCAGTTGCTCTGTTGTGCATGTCTTACACCTGTAACACACCTACACATGCATAGAGAGGCCATGCAAACTACACACGCAAAAATTAGGTGCCAGTCTGGTGTTGAACCAGCAACCTACTAAATCCAAGTTAAACCAGAAGCAGAAGGCTGTGGTTTTGTGAAACTACATTACTACACAAGGATATTCCCTGTTTATCACTCAGGAAACACAAACTGTCTGGACAAAAATCAGTGCATCATCATCCCTTTATTGGACGTTGTGAAAGAATCAGACTCTTGAAGTGATGCTGTAGTGCACATATGTTTGCAAAATGAATGTCTGTGCACAAATAGTTAGACTACATGCTCGTGGAAAGTACAACGTCTCTGCCGTTTCTTAGTGAATTATCTGTGGTCATAAATCTTTTTTATTGTTTGTTTTATCCAATAAATCACATTAACTCGAACCCAATAACTCTAAGGTATTTTTGTTGCTTGCCTTTAACTTGACAGTCAGTGACATTTATTACACCCTGTCATTTTTACTTCCACTTGTCTCATCACTACCAATAACATGTTTCGCCAAAGGCTTTGATTAAATATGTTTAAAACCTTTTAACTGGTGACATTTTTAAATATAATCAGATTGTTAAGCTCCTTCTAGGAACTGGAATACACCCGTAGTCATCCCAGAAAGTCGGAGACCTGACCGGTCCGAGTCAGCATGGATGGCTGCTGTAAGGAACCGTTTATTAATTTGTTAAATTCTGATTAAATCACTCTCATTTTCAATATTTAACTCTGAGAACATGAAGCTGCGGAGTTTTATCATCAAGCTAGACTCCATCATCTAAAAAAGTACCAAAAACTAAAGTCTTTTTTTTCTATTCACAAGGTTTTCATGATACCAGTGATCTTCAGCTTCTAAATAAATCCCACTTCAGCCGCTTCTCTCCTCCCCTGACTCCTCCATCCTTTCTGCTCTTAATTTTTCACATTGAATCAGCTTACGAGTGTTTCAGCCTCTCCGGAGCCTCCCGGAGGAGGCGAGTTAGACGGCGGGTGATGCTCGGTGTGACTGGGTGGCCCTGGTGTCACGGTGCGGTTTGTGTCAGCGTTTTAAACCATGTGACAGTATGAATAAAGCATGATGTGGCGGGCAGCGCGGTGGGCAGGCACCCACATTAGAACAAGCGCAGCCAGTGTTTTGGCGATGGCGGACAAGCTTAAATCCTTAAAGTTTAATGGGGGTGAGGGGGCTTGGCACGGAGTGGGGAGGGGAGAAGCAGTGTGTGTGTGGTGGGGTCCTGTGGCTTCACTGGGCTCCCGTACACACCCGCTCTAGCTGGTGGGATGAATAAGTGATGCTAATGGAGTTACCGCATGTGTGATGGATCAGGGTCGCGCTGAACCACTAGTGGGAAGTGAAAAAGTTCAATCAGCTTCTCTTTTGTTCAGAAAGTGTTTTAGCTTAATTCCTCTCTTACGGCGTTGTTGACCTCCCAGAATCCTGTGGTTTCACTGGTCTGTGTTCATCCCTTCATCCTAATATCAGACTTCCCACAGCTCTGTGTGACTGCTCACATTGTCTTCTTTTTCTGTTTCTCCCTTCTTTTCATTCTGCTTTATTTACAACTAGCTAACATCATTCATTTCTGTGCCAATATTGTTTTACAATCAAATCCAGAATCATAGATTTATTGCCTCTTTGGGTCAGTAAAAATGTGTCCATTTAGCCTTTAGAAGAAATTCTGCAAAATTTGTTTGTTTCTTTAGTCATTTATTGAAAAAAGTTGCAGAAAATTTAAAGGTGTAGTTGCACGAAGAGAGGATTTTGTTCCATCTAAGAGTGTACAACACAGACACATATACGTAGACGCCTCGTGGACTGGCGCTGACTATTGGAGCTGCTGTAGTGGCCGGCCGCCATCTTGGATGGGTCTTCATTCGCCCCCAGTGCATTCATTCTGAGGAAGGTGCTTACACGGCTAAAAAACACATTTTATCAAACTTTTTCACAAAATCAGACGCATGGTATGGCATGATAATTAAAATATAAACATAATAAACAAAATAAAGGAAAATAAAGGAAAATATAAAATCCCATCAGGTAGGCTAGAAAAGTCAATAGTAATCCCACGTGAACTGTTTTTAATAGTACGCCGGTTGTTGCAACCGTAGGCTGCACAAAAAATGGGCAAAAGTTGCTGCATTGACTTTGGAGAGTGAGGAGACCCATCCAATATGGCGGCTACGCTGTTACGCTCTCCAGCGCCAATGGGGTGTCTACGCATTCATGTTTATGGTGTACAACCCTTCTTCTGTAGCCATTCCTGCTGTTTAGCTGTATTCTCATCGGCGACACCTACTGTTTAGGAGGATAATTGCAGAGAACAACTCGTGTGAAACAAATATCCAAAAAGAAAAAAGTTTATTTTAATGCATTGATGCAACCAAATATGTGATCTAGCAGTTTTTGTATATTTCTGCACTATAAACCTAATTTTTGAGTATTTTATTGATTGTGAGTCAGTTTTTAAGAAAGCATAATATAATTTTAAAACTGCCAGCTGTTTTGTGTTTTGCTGCTGGTGTACGTATCTTAAATAAATTAGAAGATGTTTATCATGTTGGACACAGAACATGGATGCACGGTCCTAAACCACATTAACAGGATTGTTATGGAACATGGAGTCATGCTGAACTGTCATCCGGGACGGGTGCAGGAGACCAGACGATGAATACGTTAGTCACAGTCAATCACCGCTTTCGTCTAAAAGCAGGTGCTGTTGATTGTTTCGTTCAGACGACTCGTAGGAGCTTGAAAATCTGCTTTTTTCTTTTGCATCAACAGTGTAGAAAGTTCTGTGGTCATGGTCCTCTGTAGTAGTGCATGCGTGGAAAGAAACACGAGTCATGCTGTGCAGATCATAAGCTGAATGGGTGATAATTAGTGTGTTTTAAAACACATGTTGGTTACTAATAAATAGTGTTTATAGTACCGGGCATTTCATAGAAGCCTTTTGAGTAAAAAAATAGATAAAAGAACAAAAAAAAGACTTTGCGATTATTAATTTTCCCCGTTGTACCAATCTATGAGAATTGATACACACACACACCTGGTTATCACGTCTACGTCTACACTCCTAAAGGAACGTGTTTATTCTTTCTGCTTCACCTGAGATGAAAAGTTTGTCATCCTACCTGTCTGCCAGGGTTCCTCTCCCCCATCAATGTCCAGCCCTGATTTACTCATTTACTGTGACCTGCCTCTCGCCCAGTGACTACTGGAGATGGACCCCAGCATCCCACGACCTCACTCAGGAATAATCGGATTCATAACATGAAAGAATGAATGAATGAATGAATCAGGCTCACAAGGACGTAAAAACTGTTAAACATCTTGAAAAAGGATCCAAACGTTTCATTTTCTCGTCTTTTTATTTTTGATCCTCTGTTAACCAAGTCCTACGGTTTACCCACCTCTTCCCACTAACTTCTCAAATAATTGTCATTGCTGCTCTTCGAGAAAGAGCAAAAGGCTCCTAAAGCTGCTTATTTATTTCTGTCATTTATATATTTAGTTCTTTTTGAGCCACATCCCGCTGGTTATAGAAAACAGCAACAGATCCACTTTAGAGTGCATTGTGGAAAAGTTCTATTTGTAACCTGTGTGTGCGCGTGTGTGTGTGTGTGTGTGTGTGCATGTGTGTGTGTGCGTGTGTGTGTGTGTGTGTGTGTGTGCTTGTGTGTGTGCGTGTGTGTGTGCATGTGTGTGTGTGTTTCCGACCTCGTTCCCCACATGGGACGGCCGAGCTCTGTCTACCAAATCCACTGTGTCAGTGAGCAAATTGGAAATGCCAATTTCACTTTCCTCTGCTCCGCATCTTATCTCTCCCTTCCCCTCATCCCACCACTTAGCTTATGTTTAAATGAATAAGGTCCCTTCACGCACATGTCAGCGTTCGATTTGTGTCTCCTCCTCTGGCCGTCTCAACACCTCCACGACCTCCTCATCCTTCTCCCTATCTTCTTCTTGTCAACTGTCCTGTCTTATCTGCCTCCGTATCACTTCCCTCATCTCCTCGTCCCGGTTTCCATTCCTCCAAGCGCGTTCGACTGTAACCCATCGTCTCTGTGTGTGTGTTTATGAAATATGTCTGTTTTGGAAGATTTGGATTTATGCATGCATGTGTTCCTGGGCAGTATCGCTGTCTGCATAGAACAGGTCTGGGTGAATCACTATGCAAATGAAACAATTTCTCACACAGTTCCCAATTTGCATTGAATTCATTATAAATCAACAATCTTCTCACGCTCGTCGTCTCTCTGGTTTTCTGTTGCAGTACGACTATGAGGGCAGCGATATCAGTGACCTGCCGGTTGACCTCTCCGTGGTGTGGAATGGAAACTTTGTCATCGACAACCCTTTCAACATTCAAGGTAGAGGGTTGTGCTTCAGTGAAAATCTTCGTGATTCCACCTCTTCTGCAGGGAAATGCTGCTTGTTTATTAGCCTCCAATGAATTTGTGCAAAGCAACAACGGCGTGTGCAATATTCTCTAAAAAGAAGGTGAAAGTGTGCCGTTTGTTTTCAAAAACCCTGTTTTCATCTCAGGGGTGGAAGAAGAACAGAAGAATGGATTGATAGATGGTGATGACAACAAACATCTAATGTAGAAATTAACAGGGAGGGATGTTGGGCAGGAAGATAAACAAATACCTGCAGGATGGAGTTAAAGAAGAGTGACGGCCGCGTGACAGAATGATGAATGCACTACGTAAGGGCGGAGAGTAGACGTGAATAAAGGGATGATAAAGAAAAACACAAAGCGACTCAGAGGGATGGTATTTATAATTTTTAATCACTATTTGTGCATGAAGTGGAAAACAATTACCCATTTTTAAATTCTTCATCAAGTGTAATACATTGGGTGGTGGAGGCTAATGATTTTAGACGTCCCATTACACAAGATAATGCAAGTCTCGCTCTCGAGTGTGTCATACAGTCTTTTCCTCTGAACGCACGCGGAGTCAGATTAACTAACCATCTCTAATCCTTTAACTTCTGTTATTTTCTTTCATCTTTGCATTTAAATCTCATTTCCTTGCATTATCACAACCTCATTTTAACACGGTGCAGGTTACAGATTAGGTAGCTGAGAATTGTTTCTTTAAAGGTCAAGTTCACTGAGAAACAGTTTTACTTATTTTTGAAATATGATCACCTTGAGTTTAACATGCAGGCTACACGTGAAAATAGCCATCTGCCCCTATTTCCTGCATTAGCCGCTGATAGAAAAGAGACGGAAACTCTTGGAGTAGAAAAGCCAGAAAATTCCACATCACATTGCTGAATTAGCATCATGGACTCATCCATCTTTGCTCACGACAGGGGAGGCTGTTGTTGGTTTAGCGTCCAGGAAACAGCAGAGAACGTTTCGGCTACTAGAAGCTAACCGTTAGCATTAGCAACTCCACCACACAGCAGAACTCCTCCAGGCTTGTGTTATTTGTGGAGATAAAACATCAACGTTGCAGAGCAAACAGAGTCAGTGGTAGAGTCGTGTTGCTGTTAGCCAATCAGAGGAGAGATGTCTGAATATCAGGAAGTAAGACTCCAAATCCTGCCGTCATCTGCTCACCTCTCCTCTGGTTCACTTCTAATTCCTTAAACAGGAGCGCCAGAGCATTTGTCACCTCAGAGATCGACTCACAAGGCATTCATTTAAACTAGAGACCACAGAAAATGTGTTGAAAAAAACGAGTGAACTTGGTCTTTAAATTTTAATCTTTTAGGTTGCAAATCAATTGTCATTAAGGGTTAAACTACTTTTTTAGGGTATTTCCTCAGTTCCATCCAAATTTGGCTCTATAGGAACTCTACCCATACCAGCGGTTTCCAACATCCCAACTTTTCCCAAATTGGGTAAAATCCTGAAATTTTAATAATTAAACGCATCAAATTGACTAAAGAAATCTGGGTTGAGGCATGAAACTGAAAGTAACAAATTCATGAATAAATATATAGTGAACTAATGACTTAAGAGTTTATTATTGGTTCAATCGATGACTATAAAGTAGCCAGTAAAGATGAAGAGTCTTTAAATTTTTTAAAAGCACAAGTTTGCGAGATTCACTCACGTGTAACAACAAGCAAGATTGGAAATTAAATAATTTATTTGAAAATCAATACAGTCTAATAGTATTCAGAATTTTCTATACATTAGCCTGTGAATGCATCAGGGTGTATATAGGCTTGTGTGTGGTGTTTTAGCACCTTAAACAATTTATGACTCTGCTTAAGTGGTATTTGTGATTAGGACAAAAAAGTAAGGTAGTCATTTAAGTCATTATTAAGGGCTGGAGTGGATCAGATATATGAAATAATAAAAAAAACAGGTAAAACATCAGAATTGCAGGAAAACCTTCCTAAAGCTGAAAGGTGGATACTCTGGGGGGAAAACTAAAGTGCATGACGGACAGGAAGAACAGGGTTTGTAAACCGAGAGACTAACAAAGGAAGTGAGGTAGACAGGGACTGTAAATACACACCGGGGCTGACAAGACACAGGTGAAGACAATCAGGTCAATTACAGGAGCAGGCCAGCAAGGGAAGTAAAACAAGACACAGCTTCCAGAAACACCAGCACCAAATCCAACTGAACACTGGAGCTAACAGAATCCAACTAGAACCCAGAATTCAGGCCTGGATGTAAAATACTGACAACAAAAAGTCTTATGAGGAGGATTGTTTAAATGATTTTTCAGCTGTTTGAATTTTGTTTCGTTACATATTATATAAATAATTACTGTCATTCAATGTAAATATGTTCCTGCATGGAGAAATGGTAAATATCCTGGAACAGCTAGCACTAGCACTGACATATTCACAGTTTTGTGTCTTAAAACAGTTCCAGTCTCCAGATTCTCACAGCAGATCTTAGTTTAACAATCTTTATACCATCAGTTTAGCTTTGCATGCTTATTTCTGCACAAACATTAAGAGACTCCAGCTGGACTTGACCTCTGGATTGACTCTGCAAGTGCTTCATTTTGCTGCTGGTGATATTTACACTAGTAAATAAATAAAACTTCATGTGGTGTCAAGGTTTCTAAAATAACTTTACATGAAACTCGGTGTAACCTTTGCTGTTTTGTGATGACGGCAAATGCACTAGCTGTTAGCTCATCAGTCCTGAAGCACATAAGAGCTATTTCTCTGAAAGGAGGATCCAAAGGCAGCACATTTTAGCATAAAAATCTTCAAAAGTGCTTTCAAAGTGCTATTGTTCCATTTTTCTGCAAGAATGGAACAACACTAACATCCATTTATCAATGAGTCATCAAAATGTTTTTGATGTGTAGAGTTCAATTAGGATTCGTCAGTGAAAACTTAGCATTCTGTGCAAACATCGTACCTGCGTGTGAGGTCAGCAGGCAGTCAGCTGAAACACAAACTGTTCATTTTTGGTGTTTATTTAACACAGAATCATTTGCACGCTTTATTTTTGTTGCTTCATCTGTAAAGTTATTTTCCAGCTCTGCGCTGGCAGACGACGTAGAGATCAGAGCAGGAAACGTGTCCAAAGTAGCCAAAGAAGGGCTTGATTCTACATGATCAGTGCTCACTAGTCCAGAGAAACCGGCTCTAATTGCTTAGATTCAAATGGCAATGTTTCCACTAGAGAGCAAACACATTAGAGAAAGCATTGTGCCATGCCACTTTGCTGAATGAATCAGCCATATTCGTGGTGTGGAGGCATTCAGAAGTCTGGACTCGGGAAAGCAGTTCACCATTAACACCTGCAAAGAAAACAATAATGGAGATCTCTGATTTTTTTCCTTTATCAGTCTAGTAAATAATCAATTTCTCTGAATTCTGCCGGGAGTTTGCACTGAAATAAGCTTGAAATGTTTTTAGACTGTATGCATTCCATAGAATAACACCCAATACGCCAAGGGGCAATCTACCAAATGTGAAGCCAATGTGGAAGCAACGAAAATTGCAGTTCCCTCCTTGTCCACTAGGGGCTGGCTCCAGAAAGGAGCAAGTTCCCATTGACGCCCATGTTAAAAATGCCAACATCGCTGCAGAAATAAACATGTTTACAGCCTGGTTCAAAAAAGTCAAGTTTACATTTATTACAACTCTGAGAGGGGTGATGTTTTTGTAACTCATTCATTTAGATGTAATTAAACCTGAAATTATGATTAATTAGGGGCGTGTCCTTTTGATTGACAGGTAGCAGATGAGCTGTCAATGCTAGCATTAGCAGATTGCCTCCCTGCCTGCTCCAGGATGGGGCTCAGCCTCATGTTGAAAGTGTTGCAGCCTAAAAGGCAGAGGGTTGCTCAACCGCTGTTTTCTGGCTAAAGTGCCCGACGACTTAGCTTCGGTTAGCTGAGTTAACTCGTAGCTACATCGGCTCAGAGTTTGATTGGTGTCAATCATCTGCCCCCACACTCACAGCCTTGCTCTCAGCTTCATTTTTAAATTTTCTGGGAGTGATGAGACGCGTAACGGAGCCAGGATGGCGGTGGTTGGCTTCAATTCAAACCTACAGGTGACGTGGAGGGTCGGCAACTAGAAGTCTGCATGTGGCTTTTATTTTGAAAATTTCAGGATGTTTTTCTCTGCTTTCATGTTTGACTTCCTGTCTGGACCAATCTGAACTACTAAACTTGATGCATTTTGAAAGCATGTCACCTAAAATTGACTCAAAGCGTAAGCAACGCTTCTGGGATGCGTCCAAAATGTACCACTTTGTAGCCGGCGGAAACGCATCCATTCACTATAACGGCAGCTAATTGCAGCGTTCTACGTTTCGGGGCGCTTTCGTGTCCGGTGGAAAAGTCCGGTAAATGTTCTCAAATATGTGAATTAATTGAGACGTCTAAGTTTAAAAACATAATTCATGCACATGTCCTTGCTCGTAAAGACCCTCTCCTCCGTTTTATCCACATAGATATTTTTTTCCTTCTGAATTCCAGCAGCGTGATCCGTTTTGAGGCAGAGCCGCTCAGCGCTGACCCGGCTTTGCTCCGGTGTAAAGTGGAGATGTTAATGTTAATTAAATCATTCATTTGGTCCAGATTAATTAGTGTCGCACTACTTTTAAGCTGAGCCGTAGCTAATCAGATTAGGCCGAGCTGAGGGCCGAGTCAGGCAGATGGATACAAAAGAAGCTTGCTTTGAAGTCCGCCCGCCGTCTGTCTGCTGAGGAGGAGGAGGAGGAAGAGGAGGAGTGTGGAGTCTTCCATACGCTGATGTCAGTTTTTTTTCCAGTTTTTTTTCACTTAACCCCTCTTCAGATCTCTTTATCTGGTGTGACGCAGACAAACCTGCTGCAGGTGCTCGTGGTGTAGCATTAGCTCAGATAATCACGGTGCTGGTGACCTAAACAGAAATCAGAAAACATCGACTGAAACTATTTTGTGTTTTCTGTTTTGAATCTCCCTCCTCTTGTTTCTACTTAACCTCCTTCCCTGCTTTTTGAGGTCCGTCCCTCCGGTTTTCCCTCTGCTTGTCTGAGCCTCGCGGGGCCTCGCCATCTTTGAATTCATAACTATTCTTGTTGCTGTTTTGTTAACAAGTGCAGCTCAAATTCATCCTCCCCCGTTCTCCCGGCTTCCTTTCATCTCCCGCTCCTTCTGCTGCTGAGGTGTTTGAGGTTTCATTTATTTAATTATCTATTTATTATTTATTTTACTTTTAATGACTTTTTCCACTCTGCAGTAGGTGGAGGGGCTTTTTTCTATGCAGCAAGTGATCAGTTCCCTATTGGTGTTCTCAGGCAGAACCTGTTGAATTAATTTCTCTGATCCCTGTAGGTTCCTCTTTCTCCTCCTTTTATTTATCGCTGGAACAAGAACGTTCTCACCGTCGGAGTTTTAATAATCACATTCTGGAGTCTGAAGGTGTTAAATTCATGCTGTTCTGTTTCTGAGGTCATTTAAGATTTCCACGTTACACATTTTATAAACACTAAATTACTTTGGTTCGGAAAATTCTGCTTATCATCATCCTACTCCATGTTGTTGTTGTTTACTCCTTTCTCTTCTTTATCCTTTTTCTTCTTCCTCCTCTTTTTCTTCCTCTTCATCTTCTTTGTCATTGTCATCCTATTCTTTATCTTCTTCCCCATCTTCTTCCTTCCTCTTCAGCATCTTTGTTGTTATTATTATTATTGTTATTCTTATTATTAATATTATTATTATTATTATTATTATGGTCTTTATGATGCATTGTATCCAATTTGCATTCTGACTTAAGCGATCACATTTCTTCTATTGTCTCTATTCTTCATTCTATTTCTATTCTAAACCAACGTCTCTTTTTCCTCGCAGCATTGCTGACATTTTACTTTCAAGCCACTAATTGGCGTATTTGTATTATTGATTGTTTGAAACATTTCTCAGGCACTCATGTTCATTTAATTTAACAAATGGTATAAAAAGAACCCCTAACAACACTTCTACAGCGCTCTAATCTCACCCCCTCTCCTCTCTTTCCTCCTGCCAGCCCACCTGTACAAGTGCAGGGCGCTGCGGGACAGCTGTGGGATGTGCCTGAAAGCTGACCCCAGGTTTGAATGCGGTTGGTGCGTTCAAGACAAGAAGTGCTCCCTAAGGCAGGAGTGTACCGGAGGAGGAAACTCCAACCTGCCGCTGCAGCTGGTTGAAGGTGGAGGGTGGATGCATGCCACATCTGGAAACAGCAGGTGCACTCACCCCAAAATCACTAAGGTAAATGAGTTTACACGTGTTTCTCTGTGAATGCATAAAGCTGAAAAGGACACCAAACGTCACTGTCTGTGGAGATCTCATTAGTCAGTATCTGACCTGCAGCAGACGGCGGTCAGAAGGATTCTAGTATAGATGGGCTTAAACATCACTTGTCATATTTCATCCATTTCAAAAACATTCAAATGACAGTTTTGTTGTAAACTTTTACATCATTTGGCTTTTTTATCAAACGATTCAACACAAAAGGAGCCCACCATCCACTGTTACTGTTAAACAGCCTGATCCTGTTCACAGTGGCTCCAGTCACATTTGTCTAAAATATCTTTTAATTTAAAAAATAAAATGTTTTCTTTGAACACCTCATCTTAGCCTTGTCAGCTTTTGAAGACTGTAACGTCACCTGTAGAGATCCAACGCTCGTAAATCTTGAAAGGACGTTGCATCAGCTCTCTTTGTTGGAGTCCCTGTGGTCACAAAAGCCCTACGTGTCCTGAACCAAGAATGAAAGCTGCTCCATTTTAATGTGCTGCTATTAAAACACCCGCATTAGTCGGGACCTTGTGCCTGCCCTTGGCACATATTACACAGGGTTACATCAAACTGTTCCTCCAGAGGCTGGAGCATCAAGAAGTTTGTTTGGGTTTGATTTTTTTTTACTTTGTTTTTGTTCAGGTTTACTGAAGTCTGTCTTTTTTTCCCATTTTCTTTGTTTGTGGATCGTTTTCTTCCCCACCTTCATCTACGTTCCACCTTGTTGCCTGGTCAAGACTCTTCTGTGGTTAGAAAAGGGAAAGATTAGGAAACGGGAGCATGCTCCAAGTCTTTACATTAAAAATACCCCCTAGACATGGTTTTAAATTGTCATCCAATTATTTTTTATCATTTATTTCAGGCAGATAAGCTGTTTACAGAAACAGCTTTCTCCCTTTTAATGGCCAAGTTCACTGAGAAACTGTTTTTCTTTTTTTTTTTACTATTTTTTGAAATATGAAATTCGGAATTTAGCATGCAGGTGAAAATAGTCTTCTACCCCTATTTCCTGCATTAGCCACCAATAGAAAATAGACGGGGATGCGTTCAGGCTAGATAGCCAGTGACAATCACATTGTCAAATTAACATTCATGGACTCACCCATCTTGACTCACGACGGGGAAGGCTGTTGTTGGTTTAGCGTCCAGGAAACAGCAGAGAACGTCTCGGCTAGTAGAAGCTAACTGTTAGCATTAGCAACTCCACCACACAGCAGAACTCCTCCAGGCTTGTGTTATTAGTGGAGATAAAACATCAACATTGCAGAGCAGACAGAGTCAGTGGTAGAGTCGTGTTGCTGTTAGCCAATCAGAGACGAGATGTCCAAATATCAGGAAATACCATAAGTCTCCTAGCCTAGAATCTAGACCGGTCTATCCATGCTTCGTTGGAACCAAAGCAGCCCCAGACTTCTGGCGTCGGTCCAATTACAGCGCTCTATCTGCTTGGTGGGCCAATCACAGCACTCTGTTGGTGGGCGGGATGTTACTGAAAAAACAAATATGGAGGCGGCTCATTTGAAATGGCGTTGGCATCAACTTTGGACTATTTGGACTTGGGCTTTTCTTTGAGTCAAGAGCAGGATATATTTGCATCTTCGATGACAGAGTATGGCGGACTGCCTCAATGACTGACATCCGTAGTGGTGAATTCATCACGGTGTTATCTAATAGCATGCAGAGACGAGTTGAAAGACAACCGTAGATCCCGCCCCACGACTGAGAGCCGTCAATGGACCATGGTGGGATTATATATTCACTTGGCTTGCCAGGCTATAAGTCTCTAAGAGACCACTGCAAATGTACTGAAAACAGTGGGTGAACTTGGTCTTTAGAAGCTGGGTTTTTTTATTGAGTCACTACACATCTGGTTGACAAATTATGGAATATTAATGGGAAAAACTAGTTTATTAAGACTACTGGCTTTATCTACTTTATACGGTATGGCAAATATCGCACCAGCTAGGTAATACATAGGCAGATGGAAAGTTCATCTGATGTTTTATTTTGTTTTCATCCTCCAAATCTTAGTTTCCAACACCACGAGTCTTCTCTTGTATACCACTGCTCTATTAAAACATATAGTTACACAGTAAAGTGTGTAAATATTTACACCACTAAACACATTAAATATTGCATGATTTTTTCTGTTTATGTCATAAAACGGGCAGTGGCCTTTTTTCCCTCTCCACTTAACCAGACCAGCTTACTCTGTGGAAAATCTCAGTTTTAGTTCACATCTCTGCTCCCATTTGTCTCAACAGGATTTTGGGATGTTGTGATTTCCTGTTGTCCGGATCCCATCGAGCTGAGAGCATGCAGTGGCAATTTTCAGAAAGCAAAACCTCTAGTCTGGATTGTATAAACTGAAGTTGTGTTTTTCCAAACCCCAGTTTGGAATCCCATTTATGTATTTAATTTTTATCTATGAATCAAAGTAAAAAAGGCCACTTCTGTGATTTTCTCTTTGTATTTACAGTTCTGAGAGGTGATCTCCATGTTTACGTTATCTCTAATTAATGATAAAGAGTTATAAGATTTACATTCCTTCTTTATTTATTTCACATTTTGATAAAGAGGAGTTGCAGAATAAAAGATAATGCATATCTTTACTCGGAAGTACTTTCCCCAGGGCCTGGTAACCATCATGTGTCTTTTTTGGTGATTGTGTTCCCCTGTTTTCTCTCCGAGTCCCCCCTCACTTCGATAATGGTAGTAATCACTTTAACAGCACTCTTTATTCCTCTTCCTGTGTTGCCTCTCAGTCTGTGGCTGCAGCAGTGTTTATGTCCCAGGGCTCCAGAGCCAGCCGATGTTGTGATTTGTGGTGACACGGAGTCTTTCTTACAAACCCGTTCAAAGCCATGTTTCCACACCATGGCATCTGTTGTCTGAGTTGTACCACGAAGCCCTACCCCTACATGCTCTGGTCAGTGTTTACCCGCTATTGTGTTTGGAGGACCAAAGAGTCGGGTCTCTTCTGGCACCTGAAGCTTCCTCATGATAGGCAGGAATTTTTCTTGATGTTTTAATACAGACCACTATTTTCTACACAGCAAAAACTGATTTCTAAGAAAGCCCTGAAATGGTCCAGAAAGGGTCCTTCTGGCTGACCTGGTGGATTGGAGACAGGCGCATGCTGTAAAGGTCCGGTAAAATTACCCGGAAGCTCCGTGGAAACTAGCCTCTACATAGTATATATTATGTGCTAATCTAAAAGAGTGAATTTCTGGACCAACCAAGTGCCTGAATTGGGGTACGGACTTGCGAAGAATAGCCTGGTTGAGTTGCAGGGTGGGACTTGTGGTTAACTCGTGTTGATTGGTTGTAACTCAGTAGGACGTTGCCAAACAACCGACATAGTGGAATGAAAAAAAGCATTAACGCTGCTTTACAATTGTCGTTTCTAAACTGCCAACGTTGACAAATGTCGCGAAAATCCCCCTGATGCCATATTGTACGCCGTTTAGCGTTCTCCTACAGAGCTCCTTAGAAAATGGCCTTTCTTCTAGTTTTTACATGACGCATCCTCTCTGCTTGTCCCGTGAATGGATGAAATGGTGTACTTTGACAAAGTCAAACTTTTTTGTTATTAATGTTCGAGGTCACTTTCTGGAGCTGATCAGTGTTGTCACTCTTTTACGTGACAGTCGCGATATCCTGAAAGGGCCGACTGTGCATTGAGACACACTGGCTTATGGAAATAAGCCATCGTATTTTCCCATATCTCCTATTGGAAATGCAGCTTATTTAGTCTTTAATGAAGGTGAGCCTTTGGATTCAGCGTAATGAATCTCTTTCTAGTACAGGGGATTGTAATGCTGCCAAAGATTTATTTTTCCTCTCACAACAGGCAATGTGGTTTTTCTGGCAGCCTGTTATAATAATATTTGGTTGCTTTTTTGGCAAGAAATATTGAATTTGACAGGATTAGGTTTCCATATGTTTATTTTTTATGTGATTATAGTCTCCTTTAGAAGACATAATGGGGTAGGTTTTATTTAATGAAACATTATATCATCTTTTGATTCTGGAAACTCAAAAATGTCTTTCATTTATTTATTTTTTTACTTTTTCAGTTTTTTGTTTGAGAAATAATATCATTATAGATTTCCTTTTTTCCTGTAAGAGTTTTCTTTTTAATTGTTTATAGTTGACACTACCTTTGGGGCAGGGTAGTTTATTCTGAAGCAGCCTTGTTGTAATTTTTCTTTTTTTTTCTAGTTGAAAAACATCTTAAAATTCAGTCAATAACAGCTGCACTGATTACCGGATGTCACATGGGAGTCAAACGGGAATAACTTCAGTTCTACAAAGAACGGAATAAGGAATTCCAACTTACGCTTTATCAAATTTTTCAAAGCGATAGTGTTGAAAATTTAAAGTTTGATTTTTTTTAAAGCTCATGATCGTCTGGTTGCTTATTTGTTGAAGATTGAACCGTCTTTGCTTGAAGACAAGGATATTAGTTATTATGTCCTAGAGCAGGGGTAGGGAACCCTGGTCCTGGAGAGCTGCTATCCAGCATGTTTTAGAGGTTTCCCAGCAGCTCACCATGCTCTACAGAAGCCTGTGAATCACCTGCTGATTAAAATCAGGTGTGTTGAAGCAGGGAAACCTCTAAAACATGCTGGATAGCGGCTCTCCAAGACCAGGGTTCCATACCCCTGTCTTAGTGCAATTCCAATCGTCAAAGTTTCATAGCAGTTTATGCTAACATTGCAATAAGTGTCACATTTTATGGTTATTCTTGCAGAATTATGTAATTATTATACTTTTCTATTCTATTTCTCTGTGTAAATCTTACTAAACAGGTTGCTTCCATTCTATAACCATTAAAGCAAGACATTTACTCTCCAGTTGTTCTAGTTGAGTTGTTCAACATCCAGCATTTTTCTTAATTGGTCCTGGAATGAGTTCAGATCCCAGTTTATAGCAATTAGAATCATTTTCTTTCTTTTTTGGTGGAAATAAGTTATATAAAAACCAGTCTTTACTTTTTGATGCTTTTCCTGGTCCAGAACCGGTTTTCTGCCACTGATCACTCCCCCGTCTCCTTCTGTTTCCCCAAACTGTGCTGCGTCCTGTACGGCAGCAGCAGGGCAGTGGACTGATTACACGTAATTACCTCGTGATGCTTGTTAGGGAATAGGTTTGTGTGTGTTCATGCTTAAAGTGTGCGTGCATGTTTGTGACAAGCAACGTTCATCAGTCTCCATATTTGTTTTGTCACACCACACCTGTCCCCGTTACGCATCGTAATCTGGCTAGATAAATCACATTACGGTTCGTCGACGCAACTGAGCGCCGAGCCACCACAGCCCCGTTGATGAAGCCAAGCCGCCGTAATAAGTTTCAATCAAATCGAGAGGATGGCAGTTTAGTTTTGTATGTCAATAGCTTTTTCCCCCCTTTCTTGATCTAATTTTGGTGTTTTTTAAGCCAGTAGAGTGATTTGTCTTCATTAAGACCTGAACTAAGATAGGGGAGGGTGAATATTGGTATCGATGAGCTCCTGGTTCTGCTAGTTTTAATGTCAGAGTTAGTGCGACAGTTTAAAGATGATGTTCTGGTGTAAAATAGGTCGAATGGGGAGTGTATTTTTTTATCTATGCAAATATGCTGTACCAAAATGTCTCAAAAAAGTCTTTTGATCTCTCTTCGTCCATCCTTTCTCATGTCTGCCCTCCATATTCTCCAGCTGTTCCCTGAGACGGGGCCTCGTCAAGGAGGAACCAGGGTGACCATCTTGGGGGAGAACCTGGGTCTGCAGTTCAGAGACATCCAGATGGGTGTCCGGTTGGGGAAGGTGCCCTGCGTGCCCGTCAAGGAGGAGTACGTTAGCGCAGAAAGGTGAGTTCATGAACGAACTGAAGCAAAAACATCTGAGTATGTCTCTTTTGACCAATCAGAAACGTGTTTCTGTGAAGGCGCTGCTTCACTCAGCAGCCGAATCAAAGTGACAGCAGTTTGTGTGTTGGTCCTTTTTCGTTTGCTGCCATTACTCCCTACATATGCTCTTTCCTTTATTTTTCTCATCCCTCTGTCCTGACATTTACTCCTCTGCAGGGCCCTACACGGCTGAGGAATTGAGTTCACGCAGATCAAACAATCTCCCTGAAGTGCCGTTAGTTGGGAAATGATGCATGTTGAGATAGAGGGCATCTCTATTCAAAAATTGCACACACATTTGTCATTCTGCACATTATTCTTGTCACCCCCCAGGACTCCTTCCTAGTTGGGTTCTTGCATTATTCTTTTCCCTTCTGAAGTACCTCTTTGTGCGAGGTGCTTCGGTGCTATATCCCATCTATACAAAGCCCACCGTGATTGTCTGACGGGCCATTTTGTCCTTTTGCAGAATTGTGTGTCTGCTGAACGATGCCACTGGCTACAGAGTCCAAGAAGCCCAGGTGGAGGTTTGTGTGAGAGACTGCATCAACGACTATAGAGCGCTGTCACCAAGGCCGTTCACCTTTGTGGTAAGGGAAAGTGGGATCGAGTTTGTCACAGAGGCTTTTGTGGGAAGCAAAATACAATTCCATGGAAATTACGGTCAAACACTTTGGTATTCAGAAGTTTTTGCATTAGAAAACTACAGGGAAAGTGCAATTTAATGTGAATATAGAAAGAAAATGTGGTTAAATTGAAGAACCAAAAAAGTTTATAAAATATTTTTAAATAAATGATTAAGAATTATAATTGTATTTTTTTAATGCATTTATTCAGAGTCCATACTTCACCCGTATCCAGCCTTCTCAGGGACCTATTTCAGGCGGCACTCGCGTCACGATTGAGGGAAGCTATCTCAACGCAGGCAGCTATGTGTCAGTCAGCATTGGACCACAACCCTGCCACTTCAAAAGGTAAGGCATTTCTGTTTTAACATATGAAACATATGAAATGGGCCACTCATGGACACCAATTAAAGGGACACTTTGCAACTTTTTAATATTTTTAAATCATGTTCTTGAGCCAGTATGTGCTAAAATGACCCTTTACAGGGTGAATGAAAGGCCACCCAGCACCTACCGCCCCCTGGGGTCAGAATATTCCACTTGCAACTTCACAGTTGCCGGTCCGATCTGTTGGGACTTAGAAAAAATTTTGCTTGACATATCTGGATCTGCAGTCTGCTTCCAGCACGTTTCCTGCATGTTTTAAATCATGAACACAGCTGATTTGTGTGATTTAGTGATGAACCGCTCCTGTAGACACTAATGAAGGCTGAGGAGACGTTTCAGCAGTTAGATTAAGGTGTTAACAAGACGAACGCGCAGCGAGGAGAGATAAGTTTTACTTTCGGTTTCGCCAACGAACACTAGGGGTGCTAAAAACAAGCCAAAACTGACTAGTGTCCCTTTAAAATATCCTCTAGTTCTTACAGGAGTTTGGTCGATAAAGGTTTAACTGAGGATAATGCAGGAAATAGAGCTAAATGAGAAATCAGTTTATATGAGCTATGTAAATTTCATTACTTTGCAGAAATAAGGGTGGGGTTTATGAAGTGCATGTTTTTGCATGTTACTTTCATGATGCACCGGATCTGTTTGTGTGGACCTACACAAGCTTTTGCCCCTAATCTAGTCCATAAAAAAAAAACAGAAATCCAAACCATCACCGCAGTTGCCTGCATGTCAAATTCTGGATTAGCCTCCCATGGCTAATCGCTATTGAAGCCACCGTATAGTAGCTTTGATGTCACAGCAGTCATTTCTGTGCAGCGGTAATCCCACAGACTCCACTTCACAACAACGGTTCCCTCATCTCAGCTCTGTCTTTATCTGTCACACCCCAACTGTGCAGCCGTGTTTGTGGCATCTTCTGAAGATTGCTGGGACATGTTTTTTTTTTTCTGAATGAGGTTTCTATGGTTACGGGATAAGGAACATATAAGTGTGGACACACTGACGATTCTCTTACCCTTATTTCCTACCCCCCCCCCACACACACACACACACACACACACACACTTTCTCCTGTCTGTGAGGAGACACTATGTGATACGTTAAAGTTTCCATGCACACCTAAACACGTTCATATAGAACAGGCATTAACATGGGTTCTGTGGAACCTCGACCCAGAAAAGCAGCCACCGCTCAACTGTGCTAAATACATATTAGATCATGTAGCTTCTGGAGATGTTCTGAAGACGGAGATTCAAAAACGTTATTTTGCCACTGGGACCTACAAGCACTGACACACACAAGCTCTCTACATCCCTTTTAAAGATGTTTTTTTTTTTCCTGTAAATGCACCAGTTATAACAAGTCTAGATCTAACCCAACACAGCATTAGGTCCTTTTTTAGGTCTCTGTTTTTTAGAATACCTTAAAAAGGTCTTTATTTCGCTTTTCAAAAAGTTCAAGTTGACTTACTTACGGAGATGTTTTAACCGTAAAGGTGAGGTTAATTGAGAAGCCATTTGGCACTTTTTCTTTTTGAAATATGATCGGTCTACATGCATGCTGAACGTGAAAATAGTTTCTACCTCCATCGCCTGCATTAGCCGCCAAAAGAAAATAGACATGGAAACGCTCTGGTGAGAAAAAGCCACACGGATTCTATGTTGCATTGAAAATTAGTGTTCACGGAGTCATTCACCTTGGCTTGGGACTGCAGAAGACTGTTGATTTAGCAACAAGAATGTCTGGGCTCGTTCAAGCTAACCGTTAGCATTAGCCTCCATCCATCCATTCTCTTTTGCTTTTTCGGAGTCGGGTCAAGGTCAACTTTTTTTATAGAGCACACTTATTGTTGCTTGCGCAACCCAAAGTGCTGTACATACATAAACAAGGCATGCTATAAGAAAAATAAGCTAAAACCGTAAAAATATAAAAACAATAGTAAAAACAGGACATTCAAAAGTCAATAAAACACATAAAATAGAAATAAAATAACAGAAAGAAAAGCAAAAAGAAATTAACCTACATTAAAAGCTAGGTCAAAAAGATGCGTTTTAAGCAATGCCTTAAATACATCCAAGCAGTTTTAATGTGAAAAGGAAGATTGGTCCAGAGTTTTGGGCCAGCCACAGAGAATGCTCTATCTCCCCGAGTCTCTAAACGAACATTCGAGACCAACCCCGGGTTGCGGGGTCAGCAGCCTAAGGAGGAAGGCCCAGACTTCTCTCTCCCCAGCCACTTAGGCCAGCTCCTCCGGAAGAATCCCAAGGCGTTCCCTGGCCAGCTGAAAGATATAGTCCCTTCAGCGTGTCTTGGGTCTTCCTTTGGGTCTCCTCACGGTGGGACGTGCCCAGAAAACCTCACTGTTAGCATTAGCAACTCTACAAATTGGCAGACCATGTTCATGATGGTCTTATTCGTGGAGAGAAAACATAAACGTTGCATTTGTTTACCAAAGAAAGAAGAGCGAATGGTGGCAGTGGAAGAGTCGTGCTCTGTTAGCCAATCAGAGGCGAGGTTTTTTTTGCATATAATGAATAATACTACTCCAAATCCTGCCGTTTTCCATTCCTTCCACTCCTACCACTAACTTCTACCTCCTGAAACAGGAGCACCAGAACTTTTTTCCCACAGAAAATTACCCTCAAGGCATTCATTCATACTAGAGACTACAGCATCACAAGTGTATGCTCAATTTAATGAAAATAAATCAAAATTTTCCTTTAAACCAGACTCATCAATGACATTAGCATGCTTTATAAATCTGTGTACCATATCCAATTGAAGAAGAATGCACTGTAATATAAAACAAGGGTGGTCTGGCTCTGACTAAAATCTGATCCCTGCCAAGTTTACACGCAGTCCACACAGCGTGAACACATTATTAGAAACAGGGAGAAAAAAACATTCACCCATTAGGATGAAAAGTTGGCACGCTAGTATGTTTTAGAGTGTAAATACTGCTGTGTTTGTTTACAGCTCCAGCAGCCATGACTTATTCATTTACATAGTGGGAACCCGTCACGTTGCAGGCAGAAATGAACTGAAATAAGCCCTCAAGAATGCCAGAAGAAACTCAAACACCTGTGAAACAGATGTTCAAATCAAGATAATGTGGATGCATTCTGATACGAGTTCAGAGGGGGGTTGAGGACATTAAAATGCGTACTTCATGTGTGTGAAAGTTCTGTGGTTATAAGATTAGTCCCATTAGAGAGACGGGATTTAAAGTATTGAAAGAGGGATGTGTTTTCTGAATATTGGTAATAATTACAGATCTACAGATTTAAGTGCTCACACTTCTGACTAGGCATGAATATTAAAGGTGCAATATGTAAGAAATCTACATCATGTTGGAAGGAAGGTTAAATTGAAACAGACCTTCTCAGTTGGCTGGAGGGGTTGACAGATTTTTTTCATTGTAGTCATTGTTTACAATCTGTGAGCCCGGGGGGTTGCCGAGTCTGCTCCAACATTTGTAATTACACACCGGCAGGCAAAAAGCTCCAGAGTTGTTTAAAGAGCCAAAGCCAGTAAACAGGAGCGACCCAGAAGTTATTTCTTGTACCCCTAAGAAGCCACGGCATCTTTTTGTTTTACTCTAATATCAGGTGAAGTAGACGAGATGCTAACGTTGGGCTAACAATGCTAACGGTG
Source organism: Aphyosemion australe (assembly GCA_006937985.1). Lineage (NCBI taxonomy): Eukaryota > Metazoa > Chordata > Actinopteri > Cyprinodontiformes > Nothobranchiidae > Aphyosemion > Aphyosemion australe. The sequence continues at coordinate 20,276 of SSNS01000208.1, read as the reverse complement.
AATTAGAAAAAAAAAAGTTGGCTCTGAAATCCTACTTTTTCAATTACCAATAACTCGATATTACAGTGAAATATATGTGTGAAGTGAATAAGGAGTCGTGGCGTTTTACTTCCTTTAACGAGTCGTTTAGAACAAGAGCAGCAAGCCGGCAAACAACCACCCTTCCTCTAACACTGTGTAGAAAGTGCTCCGTCTTTGTCGCCTAGAATCTTCTGGTGCTGATCCGTAACTGGCACCAGCCATGAAACTCATGAAACGGCAGTGAGAGAGTAACTTTTTGTTTAGAAAAATGATCTGCAGTACCCACATTAGACCACAAGATGCCATTCTTACTTCATTTTTTACATATTGCACCTTTAGACAAAAACCTACCAAAAATAAAAATTGATACAAAAATTCAGTCTTTGCCCCAGATCTGAGCTCTTTTAGGTCTTCTGCCATTTTTCAGTTGGAAACTTTTTTTTGGCCCAAAACGTTCTTGCAGATATTGTGCTGTGCTGTCTGCTAGTCAGTCTCATTTCAGATAGAAAGCTGCTGAAATTAAATTTTATTTGTTTTTAGGCTTAAATCACTTCTCATTTGAGGAGTTTTTTTTGGGGAGCACCAAGATTTGACTGCAACTGTACTGAAATATTTATTATCACATGAAGGTTTTAACCCCTGGAGGTTGTTGGGGTCTCTAATGTCCTGATCCACATGCACATTGTTTTGATTGCATTCCTGCAGGTATGGATTACTGTAAAAATGTCTGGAAATGTGATTCAGATGTGCACTTGTGGAGAGTTGGAACTTCAAATCTCCTGTCTAGTGTCTACTTTCCCCCTCTTATCTGCCATTAAAGAAGTGTCTCAGACATTTCCATTGATTTTCTTTCCTACAGTGAATGTTGAGTATAAAACTGCTTTCTCCATCCTTTCTTTGCCTGCCCTTTCAGGAGAAATGCACGTGAGATAGTGTGTGTGACGCCAGCAGGACTCTCTGCAGGAAGTGCATCAGTCTTGGTGGACATTGATGATGCTGAGCTCAGGAACCCAGAAGTTAAATTTAACTACACGGAAGACCCCACTGTCCTTAAAATAGAACCCGACTGGAGCATTGCCAGGTAAACCGCTGTGTTGTGTCACCACTCGCCGTGCTTGATTGCTTAGTTTTATTTATTTCTCCAAATAGGTCCATTTAGCTTGCAAATGCGTCAAACCGAGAAACGCATTCGAGAAGTATTTGATGTGCTGCAGGGATAAATCTCTGCCCAAAAATCGATTCAAGCATGCACGTTCAGGGACGTAAATTGTGCCAAAAAGCACTTTGGCTTGAATGTTGTCTTCAGCGTGATGTGGATCAACCAAGATTCTTGAATTATTATAGGCTGTGAATTCTTGTGGCTTTAGGAAATCAGGGTTCGGACCTTGAATTTTTGCTCTTTTAGGTAAATTTAAGGAAGCTTTTTTGAGGCAAGCTGAGTTAAGCACTATAAGAGGACTCTGACAGCTTGTTTAGATGGAGGGAAACGTGATAGTACCTCTGGAGATTTTATTGTGTGACTCAAACAAGACGTTCTTAAGAGAGAAAATCAACAAGAGCAGCTGCTTGGTTCATCCTAAAGTGGGCTCTGTAAGACGATACACCTCTTTGAGTGTTTGACACTATTTAAGAGCCTGTTAATGATCATCAGCCAAGTTTTCCACCTGAGATGATCACTAGCTACATTCATAAGGACTTTCTACAAGTCAGCACTGTACATGACAGCAGCATCAACGGGGAAGATGCACATAAAGCACACACTTTCACATTAAAGTAGATTTACTGTCAGAGAGGTGAGACACACACTCGTATTGGCCTTTACGGAATAATGAAGGCTTTCATAAGGAAGAACTTTGCCCACACATTATAGATTTTTCTAAAGCCCCATTCAGACAAAGTTCTTTTATGTGTGAAGTAGATTTACTTTAATACCTTTACTGATCGATGCAGTAGTATATACGGAGCTCACATGGGTTTTATTTTAGAATTTCTCTTCTTTTTGATGCCAGAAGATGGTCAGTTAGAGAAAAAATAACATCTTGAAGCATGTTTTTTTATGCTAGAATACTTTGACATCAAAGGAGATGGTAGCCTCCTTTACTGCAATTTCTATGGCTGCAAACAAGACACACCATGACTCTTCCACTACCGTGCTTTCCCATTGAAATCGGATGTTTGAGGATACATTTTATCTTTGACAATTTGTTACACTTCTGAACAAGAAAACATAAAATCACTCACTTTCATAATGGTGGTAATGCCTGCCGATAGCCAAAACGCTAAGTGTATTAAATTAGGAACAAGTCGCTACTGCGCAAGGGTGTCTGTTTTTAAAACGGATGGGGAGGATTTATAAATGAGAGTGTGGCTTGAAGACACATGGGGGCAATTATTTGAAATTAATTTTATATAAGTATTTGTTTGATATTTAATTACATTACGCACTGCAGTGTATTGACAGGTGTTTAAAATCAAAGCTTTGTTCAATAAATAAAAGTTAAAGAGAACAAATGACCGGTTTTAAGATGGTTGATATTAATTTGAGCGGTGTGTCCCGCCGATGTCCGTGAGGGGGCGGGGGTCTCTACAAGGACTTGACTGTCGTTCACTTTGAAGAGCCACGTTAGCGTTAGCTCGTTGTTAGCGCTAGCTACAGCAGGCTGCTGCAGGGTTGTTTATGACAGTTGTAATTTCACTTTCAACCAGTAGGAGGGAGAAGCTGGAAACTGTTTAGTGTTACTTTAAGAGTGAAACTTGTTAAGGGAACATGGATGAGTGGATCCCTTAGTATGAATCTCTGTGTTCAAAAGTGCTGGGGACAAAACTCCCAAACATGAATAGTGGGGGGGACATGTCCCCGGCTAAAATGACACCTATGCTACTGCGTCTTTTGATGGAAGTAATAAGGGTGCACTTCATCATTCACACAATACTTCTACATTCTGTCTTTTTTGGGCTGTATATGATGTCTTCTCTCCTTGTCACAACACCTGGTAAATGTTCTCCCCGTGTACGTGGTCAGCCACAAACAACATGTTATCAGTCCTTCCTAATAATGAAGGTTATACATTTTGAAATAGGCAGCTTTACCCTTTACTCGCACCCGTTCTTTCTTCACCACCACCACCCCCCACCCCCCCACGCGTCTGGCTTCCCCATTGTTACTCATCAGCACATTGTAGGAGAAAGATGCAGAGCTTGTTTGAGACAAGTGTTGATGCCTGGTTCTCTTTGCCCAGTAGGACTGGCCAAGAAGCAGATGAGGCTCAATCTCCTCCCTGCCCCCTACTGAGAACGTGTGTGTGTGTGTGTGTGTGTGTGTGTGTGTGTGTGTGTGTGTGTGTGTGTGTGTGTGTGTGTGTAAGGAAGCTGCTAAAACCCAAGGTTCTATTCTACAATGCTGAAGGATTTTTTATTTTAAAGGAGTTTGAAGACAAACACATCTTGTTGACTGCTAGGGTCCCTGTGGTTTGCCCTTTAACCCCTCCCTCCATCTGGTCCAAAAAGAAACCAAAACAAAACAAAAAAACTGCTTAAATTAACCTCAGAAACAAAACCAAAACTATTGTAGACAACATGTTGTTGTTTCAGCCAATGGGAGCTGTAATTTAACAAATGCATTTCAGCCAGTGCTCTTGGTTTTGACCAGGTAGAAAGCATAAGCGATATGATATGGTATTAATGATGAGTACATCTGCATACAGTCTGTCTTTGTGTAAAAAGCATGAATATTTGCTGAGCTTTGTGATGGTGGCTGGAGATGGTGAATAAAACCAGTGATACGGGGAAAAAAAGAGGGACAGATAGTGTTTTAATGTTATTCTTTGCTGATGATACACCCAGACCTAAACAAAATTAAGAATAAAACATAAAAAATGAAAATATCTATGAAAAAAGCTTTCATCTGTAAGATATATGGACAATATATTAGGTTAGAAAGAATTCTTAGCACAGAGTGTCCTTTTCCTTTCAGGTAAACAGGAAATACAGCAGTGGAGTGTAAAGCGTTGCATACATTCAGCTGTCAAGGCACCCTCTAGCAAAGCACTGAATGGCACCAAAGCTGCTCTCATTTGGTATTTCACTGCATAGGTAACACTTTGAAAGCTGGTTGTTCAGACTTCTAACTGCCAGCAAATAACATAAGAGGAAGCTCCTAAAAAACCTAATGGCTCAAATCGACCTGATAAAAGTATGTATTCACTGTAGGTTACATAATGCCATCGGCTTCTTAAGAGAGATAGTGATTAATTGCTTCTCTTGACTTTTGTTTCTTCTGTCTTCATTTCGTAATGTTGAGGTGTTGGTTAATTGTGTCAGGTCCACTTCAGGTCAAATTAAATGCAAATCCAATTCAGTCCAAAATAGACTCAAAAACTTCAACCATGATTCAAATTCTTAAGAATAGTATTAATCACAAAGGGAAGTGTTGTAGTGACTCATTAATGACGTTTCTTATTGTAGATTGCTTCAGCTTTAACGAGGATAAATATTTTGTAACAAGTTGTGTTACAGTTGTTCTTAAGAAACCTCAGACTGAAGACACTCTGTTATTAAATCACTCATAATTCTCAAGACGTTCAGCCTTTTCTGTCCCTTCTTGTATACAACTTTATTGTTGCCTCTTCAATCCAGCTCAAGCATTAATCTTCCTCACCATCTCCACTTTCCCCCTGATGAAACAAGCGTTTGTTATATTTCTGCTTCTTCTAAATTTACATCATCATCTTTGCTTGGTTCACATTTAAGAGATGATTGTTGCTACACCCTTCCACAAAGTGGTCCACCTGGTCTCTGTACTCTTTCTTTTACATCTCTGACACACTCGACAACTTTGAATATTTCTACAGATTGCTGAACTCAGATTAGTACTGAAAGTCTGAGAAGTACAGAGTAAAAAGGAATGGGGAAAGTACAGTGCCCTGTGGTACTCCAGTGTTGCTGACAGCATAGTGGGCAGATGGTTGCAGGTTTATTAGCTCAAGACCTAAACCCATCACATAATTTAGATCAATTTAACTTGTTTGATCACTTTAACAAAATCCTGTTTTTAGCCTCCTTACAAAAGTCAAGGATAAGCATCCATTGTTGTAGAAAATATATGAAAATCTATTCATATTCACTTAGTAAAGGATTGGGTCAAATAGACAATGAGATAAATGAAACTGGGAGGGGAGAGGACGGATTAAACAAAAGAAACAATTGAGTAGAAACACCAACAGTGTTAGGATTTCCCCAGCTATCTGCTGGAGTTTATTCTGATTGTCTTGTTGCCTGTTCCCTGAAGCATGTACCTAAGCTAAAGAGACTCACTTAGACAAAGAGAGGAGCAGCAGGGACAGAGGGACTCACTGCAAATATCCATCAAGCTGAACGGAAAAGGCCAGAGAGGAGCTGGGAGGATGGGCGGGATTTATATCCATCAACGTATGTGACGCATTAGTTGCATAAACATGTCATCAAAATGTATGTGAATTTGTATATGTCAGCGGTCTTAATTCATCTTTTACAAGTTACAGTTCAAGTTACAGTTAAATCTTCCCCTCAGTCACACTGTTGGAACGTGAGATCTAAACCACTCGCAGGTTGACATTAAAGCCCCAGTGTGTAATATTTTTACCTGTTTACTACCAAATTCTGAGCATCCAGTGCATAAACTTGTCCTTTTTCATTAATATTTCCCACCAACATCAATTCTAAATATTCCTCTCAGCTTGAAATTTTGCATTTTTAATACATAAATTGTGGTCGACGCTCCATGGTCATCCTCCATCTTGAAATACGGTAGCTATTTAGGGACATACGAGCTCTGCATTATGTGTTTGCACTATGACTGTAACCTGAAAGAAACAGCAGAGGGCAGCAGTGCGCCCTGGAAGCATGGCGTCTTCTAATTCAACTAAGAATAAGAAGAGACTAGCTGCTACACCATTGCTGTACTTTGTAGTTTGAATAACAAAGAATGAAATCAAAAGTCACGTCAAATTTGTCAGGTCTTATTAATTTCCAACACTCGGCAGCCGCATATGATGAGAACCCCGCCCACAACAGCTAGACACCAGCCTCCAAGTGTTGTTCCTGACTCACCTCAAGCTGATCATTTCTTTGTTTCATAATAAAGCTCCCAATCCGGTCCCAACGTTTCAGCTCCAAAGTCCTTCAAGAAAGTTCCTTCTATTAAAGTCTCCTCTTTTACCGCAGCCTGCAGTGTCTCTCCCAACAGGCTTCAGCGGTCATCCGCTAGCCGGTGGCTACGTTAGCATTACTCCAGAGCCGGTGGCTACGTTAGCATTAGTTTACTCCAGAGCCGGTGGCTACGTTAGCATTAGTTTACTCCAGAGCCGGTGGCTACGTTAGCATTAGTTTACTTCAGAGCCGGTGGCTAAGTTAGCATTAGTTTACTTCATCTCCACAGCGTGTCCCTGGCTCCAGCCAAACCTTATCGGCTATCCGATCACTAGCAGCCAGTGGTTGATGTTAGCTCCATCTCCACTGTGGCTCACACCGTGTGCTACGATCAGCTGATGGCTAATCGGCCATTTCTGATTTCTATGAATATCCCACATAGGACCTTTAAGAAAAATTGTCAACAACGTTTGAGTCCTGAATTCTGAACTCATGATCAGAAGTGAAGAAGCCTTTTGGAGGTGAACTGGATTAAAGGAGAAAACCCAATATGGTTCTCGATGTCTCTTGAATTGGAACCTTATTGCTTTTTGTATTTTTGAACTGGTGAAATATAAATAAATTCCAAAACGATGTTTATGAACTTAAAAGGTCTTTTAACTCGATGACTTGCATCGTATTGCTTTAAATGATCAAAATTTGTATTCTTCAACAAATGATTCAGCTGAGTTTGTCTTGAAAAATGCAGAGTTGCCCCAGAAGTGCCTTTACTGTTAAAATGAAAACGCTTAAGAATGTGAAGACACTTATACACAAAATGTAAATCAGTTTTCAAAAGACGCGTTAAAAACATGATGCACATAAAAACCCACAATACCATAACAAAAATGATTGTGTCTAAAACAATAAATAGGATCAATTCTCCTTGGACCAAAATGGGAAACCTGCCAAGAGAGAGAGAGAATAAAACGTGTCTCTGACTAGACTTATAGTCTCTCTCTCTCTTTTCTCTCCCTGCACCATGAGAGACGGTGCACCTACCTTTATCATTTACTCCTGTCGAGCCTTTGCGGTGTCATTTACTGCTATTCTAAACCTTGTTGGATTAGAGTGAGAGATGAATGTCTCGTGTAAGCCAGCCAGACTCCCAGTCCAAGATATTAAGAGCTCCTGTCTCTGCTTCCTCTCAAATCATTTCCTCTGCAGTTGGAGATCGCTCACCGAGTCGTTTGGGATAAGTGTCAGATTAATGCTGACTAAGAAAAGAGACCTGCACATTGCCGGCGTCAGTGGTAACACACTGGAAGAATGTTCTGTGCTGTCTGTGTGTGGTGGAGGGTTGACTACATTTTCTCTTCCTGATTGGCGTTATGCCATAGCAGAACTGACGTTTCTGCCTGTATCATCTTAATTGTGTCTCCTTCAGGGACTTGTGATATTGCCTTTTATTTAGCAGACGTTATATGAAACATAGAGCAGTGCATGCATAATTCCTTCTGAAGTTTGATTGGTGACGAGTCAAAAAAATTGTCAGCTGCAGCCATCTCATCATAATCCAACAATTAAAGACCAGAGGGACACTGGTGCGGTTATCCGTCAACTGGTAGCTGAAACAGCTAAAAGTGGTAAATTGTGTCAAACAGCAGAATGTTTTATATGACAGGAGCACTGCTTTTACATGTAAGTAATATGGGCATTGCTGCATTATGTTGTAACAGCCAGTAGGAAATCTAAAACTATTAATCATGAGGTGTCACAAAATCACCAAAATCCCTCATGAAGTCCAAGTGGTTAAAAATTGCTTTTAGCATCTGTGTTGTTTATGGTTTCTTCATCTCAACCTTCCATTTCCCCAAAATTCCCCAGAAGGGAGTGAAAATCCTACAGGAAGACGCATGATGGGAAATCTTCTTAGCTGTATTTCAGAGTGGCACAAATAGCCTGGCTGCGGTGAAAAGTAGTGATCCTCCAGCGGAGAACTGACTCAGAGGCAGGAGCTGCCACTGTAAAACAAAGATGATGTCAAGAGGGTGAGACGGCTTTAAAGAACACATCATCAGTCCCAGACTGAAAAGCCTCTGCTGTGAGTGGCAAGAGGGAGAAAGTTTCCATTTGTCCCACTTGAACCCAAGGATCTTTCCTCCAGACTGCACCCTCTTGCATCAATGGAGATCGTTAAAGCAACTCGTCCATTGCATTCTTAGGTTTTGCAACATAAAATAAAACTAGCTTAGCAGTTTTGGGGTTTAAAACAAAAATAAACCTGCAGAATACCTGATTAAACTTTCAGATGTGTTTTCCAGTGATAAAGTGAAAACCTTAGCTTATGTGGCGTGAGGACTTGCCAACAAAAGAGCAGTTTCACAAAACGTTTTCGAGAGATCTCGGTCCAAACAGACGTTCAGCTGCACCGATTTACTGGGTCCAGTCCAATGACCTTCACTTGCTTCAGGCTAGTTATTTAACAGGAACCCTCCTTTCTCCATTCAACTCTTACTCTTTACTTCTCTGATGGTTATTTTTCAATTTCTCGCACACATAAGAGCCAAACTTACAGCCCAGGGCAAGAAAGTCAACACATTGAGTAAACTCAGCTGTAATACAGATTCACTTTCAAAAACTTTATTATTATTCTCTACCTAGAGTTAAACGAGATTTAATTTTGTGTGTAGTCCAAACAACAATTTATAAGCATCAGTGGAAACAGGCAGACAGTCCCAAACTAGTCAGTTGATTTTTCTCAAATCCGTGGGGTGGAAGGCAGAATGCTGTGCATGTGACTGTTGGTGTCTGGAGCCTCCTGCCTGAGCTCCAGCTCTTCACACTCGGTGTGTGAGATAAAGGTCCTGACTGGATGGGAGGACACAACCTATGTTTTTTTCCCCAGTTATTCTCACCACTCGTCAAGCGCTGCAGTTACCAAACCACACCATGGTGCATGCTCCACGGTGCCCCTGTAGACGATGGTGAGGTTTGGAGAAGGAAGGTTGGCTCGTCTCAGCCTCCTCAGTGAGGCTTTTTCAAAGGGGAAAGGATTAAAGGCCATCTTCCACTTTAAACCCATCTAAGCAATTTTGGATAGCTTGGCCTATATAAGAAGTATTTAGAATGGTATTATGACTAAGATCTTATTTTTTTTAACCTTTATTTAACAAGGAGATAAATTTAAAAAAATCCCATTGAGATTAAAAACCTTTTTTACAAGGGTGTCCTGGCCAAGAGGCAGCAAAATTTCACACAGTTACTACATAAAAACAGTGATAAAATATCATAGGTCATTAAAAACAATTACAAATTACTGATATGGTCTCTGATGCTTTCAGCCTGCTTTTGAATTCATTTAAGGAAACTAGTTCAGTCAGTTTCCAGTCTTTCTGCAGCAGGTTCCAATCAGAAGGAGCTGAAAAGGCAAAGGCTTTCTTCCCAAGCTCTGTACGTGCAAATGGAACAGAGAGCAACAGCTGATCATTGGACCTTAAAGAATAGGAATCTACTCTTCTCCATGTGATTAAAGTGCAAATATAAGAAGGCAATAATCCAAGCATTGCCTTGTATATAAAAACATACCAATGCCCCTGCCTTCTAGTGGCCAATGACGGCCATCCCACTCGTGAGTACAAATCACAGTGATGTGTCATGGCTTTACAATTGGTGATGAACCTCAATAAAACAGAGTCCAACTTTTGAAGAGCAGTAGAAGAAGCATTCATATAAAAACCATCACCATAATCTAACACGGATAAAAAAGTAGCAGTGACAAGACGCTTTTTTGATTCAAACAAAAAACACAACTTATTACGGAAGAAAAAAACCCAATTTCAGTTTTAGTTTCTTCACCAGTTTTTCTATGTGTGGCTTAAAAGTAAGAGAGTCATCAATCAAGACACCAAGGTACTTGTATTCATGGACCACCTCTATGACTTTCCCTTCCAGAGTGGTCACTACTGGAATAATATCTGGCACTTTCCTATTGTAAAACAACATTAGCTTAGTCTTCTCAGCATTGAGGACCAGTTTTAGCTGATGAAGTGAATGCTGGACTACAACAAAAGCTTTCTGCAAGGATTCAATAGCCCGGGAAAGTGAAGTTCCAAAACAATAAATAACTGTATCATCAGCATAAAAGTGTAGATTTGCATCAGAAACAAGATCTAATCATAAAAGTTTTTTTTGGTGCCTCCTAGTGGGTTTCTCGTGACTTGCATGAACAAATAGCGCTTTCTGGTAAAACCCGGACGTGACGTAGGAGGGGGCAGTCGGCTGCTTCGCTAGTGGCTGTTTATATGGAGAATTACCAGGAGATGTCGCCCGATTCGGAGCAAGAATTCACCTACAATTTTGGTGCTGAAGGTCCACAACCTTATAATTTCGAACCAACTAGGACACCTAGTGCTGGCAGTCACGAGAGAGATTGTTTAAATGGTGTTAGAAGAGATATTGCGTTGTGGGAATGTCAAAACATGCACAGACTGGGCAACATGAACTGGTAAGTGAAATTTCAAAACGCTTGACTTACAAGAAATAACTTGCCTAATGTCAGTAAATATTTTTAAACACTGCTATATTAAAGCATAGAGAAGTTAGCAAAGTTAAGCAGCTTAAGTGCTTACTATTTTAATGATCATACGACCAAGTAGTTGTTTTTCTTTAGCTAAATGCTCAGTAATCATCATCCTGCTATTCATAAATGTAGTTTCTAAATTTAGATTATCTCTATTATTCAGGTGGCAGTTGTGGAGCGATGGACAGCATCATCCATAGTGTGTGCTGTCAGGAGCTCCAACCCTTCAGGCAGCTGCTGCTGACTCTGCACCCACCAGCTCCTCATAGGCGGTCTGTAACCAGCCATCCTGGATTTGAGGGAATCCCTATGTTCTAAGGCTGGCATACCACACATTTAAAGCAGCATTCCGCAACTTTGCAGTTATATGGTCTCTGTCGCCCTCTAGAGGCTTGCTCTAGCCACCGACTCTGAAGTAAAGTAATGTTAACGTAGCCACTGGCTCTGAAATAACATTAAATCTCTCCCTCGGGCATAAGATGGATGTTTACATTCCTAATGTCAGGCAAAACAACGACAAAAACAAACTTTTCCACCTCCAGATATTGAATAAATAGTTTTATCAGGACTGTATAACAACTTTATGCCCGACCAAACACAAAAACCCCGGTGAAATAATTTATTACTTACCTAGCCATTAGCAGCACAGCTAGGTCAGAGTCCGTAGTTCATTCCGTTCTTTCTAAAAGAGCTCTCCAATAATAACTCTGGTCTTTGCTCTTGCTCTATGACGTTCTTCTTTTCTTTTCCTAGATTCCTCTGATAAGGGATTTCTAGCTTTCTTTGGTGAATCTGCCGCTGCTACAGCAAGTCTACGTTATACAATTATGGCAAGCCAAAGGGATAAAAAAATTCACATTCTAAACTCGCATTATGTCCGCCAAAACGCTCGTTCAAGACGTGCGTTTTGGCGGACATAATGCTCGCTTTTAGAACACGCGAGTTTTTGCCCCCTTTGGCGTCAAAACGCACGTTCAGGATGCGCATTTTGGCGGAAATAACGCGCGTTTAGAATGCACGCTTTTTTATCTTTTTGGCTTGCCGTATTTTGCCATAAAACGACACCCAGTCAGTACTTCCGGCGCTTCCCGAAGCACCAAAACTGTATAGTGCAGTAAACAGACGTGGGACCCCCCAACACTAACACAGGTATGAAAATGAACATGATAGATAATAGTATGACGCAAAAACTTTACAAAAATGCATAATTTTAAGGTGTAAAAGTTGCAGAATGTTGCTTTAAAGAGCAACAATGGCCCATAAATCTGCAGTTTAATGATTAAGGACACATTCTGTATGAAAATAAAATATGGAATTGTATAAAGACTGAACAACAAATCTTTGGTTTTCATTGAACAGATTTAATGTCCTAAAAGATATATTTAGTGTCAAGGATGATTAGCAGTATTAATTCAATATTTTTTCTTCCATTTTTGCAGTTAAGAGATGTTAATACCATGCTTTATTTACACAATCATACATTCTAACAAACCTTATCTACAACTAAATGAGTAAAGCTACAGTACATCTCTGAAATTTTTATTATCAAAGGTAGGGGTGAAAAACAACATTGGTGAAATATTTACATGAATGGTATAGTATAATATAGTACACAATATATGTATAAATGTATGTAGAATATTTAAAAGTAATAGTAATAACAGAAAAGCAATAAGCTTGTCAGGTGAGATCACTTTTTTTACATTGCAGACAGTATCGCTATGTATCCTACAGGCAGATGATCCGATGGACACGTGGCATCCTTGGGCGACACATTCGCAAGACTCTTCCATCATGTGTGGTGAACGCCATCAGAACAGCCTTTCCAGATGAAGCTGGTCACTTCAGAGGCTTCCGCTGGCCTGATCTGGACTAGTGTGGTAACTGTAAATATAATGCAAAACAGTGTTTGTATGAACTGTTAAAAATATTAAAATTCTGAAAGAACTTGTTGCTCTGTTTCTATTGTTGGCACAAACATTATCTACAACAATACAGTTGATCCTGTAGGCAAACAAGACACATTTAAATAAACTATACATTCAATTTCCTTATAGGAAATGCACTCAGGAGACTTCCAATAATTACCTGGAACTAGCCACTGCTTGTTCCTGCTTTGTCCATCCAACGGAGGATGTAGGCAAACTGGAAATTCAGGTGTCTCATGTACATGAATGTCCTGAACATGATTCACTAGTGATTTCCATTTTGCCTCCATCAAATCAGGGTTGCCGTCAGGTGCGGATGCAGCGGTCCAGTACAGATGGTTCACTATGGACTGCTTCCACAGAGCCACATCATCACAACCCCGCTCTCGGATGATTGTGTCAAGTTTCTTGGAAAGACCTGGAGAAGTGGAAATTGAATATTGTGTAGTTCAGAAAACAACAGCATAAACATATAATAACATTAACAATTACTTTTTCCACAGTGCCAGACGTCGTAGAAGTGCTTTGTTCCCTGTGGTACCAGATGGTTTTTGACCCACTTTGCCACCTGACGACTGCATCCACGTTCATTTCAGAGTCCGAAAAGAGCCTGATGCTTCGCTTGAGACCCTCAAGCTCACACCATGTGCTGTTTGGAACCTCTGAGCTCTAAGATGAATTGAAAAGGAAAAACACACTTCAAGTATACATTTATAAGAGATATTTTTCAAAATATAATATATAATGGGTAACATACCTGCACAAGTTGTATATCGATGACCTTGTTAATTCTGTCTTCTATAAGGGTGTAAGAGCCATATTTAGCACAGTGACCAGGGCTGTCAGACCTGCAGTCACCAGACAACAACAGACCGTCTCCCATCTCCTTCAACTGCTGCATCAGAGTATTCTGTTGCTCTTGCCAAACAAAAATAACAGCAGGGATTGTATATAGTCGTTGATGGCTAAATTAAGTCCCTGTGGAAATAGTTTGCACGCCCAATAGGGACAGCATTCGCAGAGTTTGTGACACCATACAGCCTGTGAAATGCATGGCTCCAGAAAGCAGCAGGTTGCAGACTGGCATGTTCTTGTGGAGATTTGGCTGGTTCTGCCAGGATCTTGTGTAACCACAGTAACAGCATGTCTAAAATATATATCGAAAACAAAATCTCCCATGTTAAACAAAGATTTAAGGTAAACAGAGAAAATGACAATTGTTAAGCCTGCTGCACATGAGAGCAAACTGCTAACGGTCATTTGCGGCCATTTGCTTAGCGGATTCCTCGCTGTGTACACCTAACTTTGACTGAGTTTTCTGCCTCACAAGGCGCTGAGGTGAAAATCAAACTGGCTTGTTATTTTTCGCCTCACGGGGAGCAGAAACTCGCCGTGTGCGCACTACGTGAGCTGTCGGCTGAGCTGAAATCTTCAAGTGGCCAATCACAGCGCGTTTTCCCCTGCAATGTGGCAGCCTCCTGTCCAGTACCGGTGGGAAGTAGGGGTGCTGGGGGTGCTGCAGCACCCCCTGCTGGTGACCTCAGATTTATTTACCAGAACGGCACAAAAGCGGATTTTAGACTTTTTTGGGAAGCCTCGAGAAAACAAAAGGAGATGCAGAAACAGTGACTTCTGGGGTATATTGTCATGTATCCCGTCCAATATAGTGCATTTACAGTTTATTTTTGCAGTTTCTATTGTGCTTTTAAGAGACTTTTTAACAAGGACACATTTGTCCCTCAATCTCCTCCACCTCTTCATTCGCTCGCCACCTCTAAACCCACGTTTCCCGTCATTTCCGTCCACGAATAAAACGCTTGCTGCGTTTTGGCCTCAGACTCCAGCTGCGGGTCTCCTTTTCCCGTCTTCCAGCTAAACAGCTGATCTGTCTGCTGGACATCCATCCTTCTCATACTCCTTTATACATAAAAACCACTAAACTACAGAGATGTAACTATCTATCTGTCACAGATCGCTCCAATATCTAAAGTTTTGACGTCAATGTCTGTCTCAATGTTTTCTCCGCTCAGTGACAGCGCATCAGCGCTCCTTTTGACACCTGCTGTCAGATCACGCAGCCATCCTCTGTCCCTCAGCAACAAAACGCTTTTCAACCCATTCTTAGTTTAATTATTTTAGTATAACTCTGGTTTTATTTGGGCTTTTAACAAAAAAAACTGGTGTGTAGTTTATAATCCGCATTTTAAACATAAGTTGAATAGGAAACTCAGAGAGGCGGAGTCTGCTGCGGCGTCCCAAAGGTGTGTTTTCATTGGTCAACTGCAGACGGGAGTCGTAGGTTTTCAAGCAGTGCTTGAAGACTGTTGGAGGCTGTCTTCTTTCTTATATAGAGACTCATATCAATGCGTATACTACACGTAGGCTATGATTCACCTGTACATAACGAGTTGAGTGCAGCTGAGCTTTTATTTTCCCATCACCCCCTGCTGAGAATATGTTCCTGCGGCTATGCTCCTGTCTGCATGTCATAAAAATAAACGAAACTGAGACGGAGCTGGACATGGTTTTGCTGATGAGGTGTCGCCGCCACCCTCATAAACTCCTTGCCTGGCCCCTCTTTGCAGCCATGACTGAACCTATACTCTAACCTTCAAACAACGATGGCGACGATGCCTCATTAGCAAAACAAGTAAAAGCATTTCCTCCATATCCAGCTCCGTTTCTGTTTCATTTATTTTTCTCACATGCAAACAGGAGGCTGCCACCTTGGAGTCATTTGAGGGTAAAACGCGCTGCGATTTGCCACTTGAAGATTTCAGCTCAGCAGACAGCTCACGTTGTGTGCAGACAGCTCACGTTGTGTGCACACAGCGAGTTTCTGCTCCCTGTGAGGCGAAAAATATCAAACTGGTTTGATTTTCACCATAGCGTCTTGTGAGGCAGAAAACTGAGTGAAAATTAGGCGCACACAGTGAGGAATCTGCTAAGCAAACAGCCGCAAATGACCGTTAGCTCAGTAGTTTGCTCTCGTGTGCGGCAGGCTTTACGTAAAGAAATTGAGTCACAAACCTGTTTAACTTCTATGAAAGTGCCAGACTTTTTAGTGATGATCGCTTCTGATCTTTCACCACAATTGCAGAGTGAGAACAGCTCCATCAGCTGACACACAATATATTTGTCTGCCCTTGATGGTTGGCTAAAATGCAAAATGTATAATGTTTAACGTAACATCCAAAGCTTCTAAAGGTTCATGGAATGTGTTACTGACCAGCTTGGCTCCTCCTCCAGTGACACATCATCATCTGATGATTCAGTCTCAATGGACATGTCATTATCAGGATAGAAGTCCTCATCCTGGTCATTTGGGGGAACTGAGACCACTGATGATGACGTCACAGGTGTGGAAGGCAGTATTATGTCCTTCTCTACATACTGGGTTGCCACGTCCCTGGTGTCTGGCCCAACACTGACTTGGGTTCCTGAGAAAATCAGGTTTGTTTTAATAATATAAATCATGTTTTAGGATCTCCTAGAAGCTGCACGGTCTCTATAATGCTAGGTTAAATGATCACAAAACGTGCTTTGATGTTAAAGCTCTCTGGGACTGTAATTATTTTGCTTCAAATTAAAGGTCAATCACTACTTTTTGTCTGTTTAGGAACCGTGTTAGAGCATGTGAGGCACACATGTAATAAAAACTAGATAGCTACAATGAACAGGATGACTGTTATTTTTCAGTCAAATTATTCATGTATGATAATATAATCTATTTTGTGTTTTGATGATTAAAATGTACCTGATGATCGGTGAGAAATGACTTGTCTGGAGTTGCACTGTGTTGCACGGTTCACCGAGGTCAGCTGGTGGTGCTCTGTAGACAGACCGTCTTCCATCACATCATCAGCAGCATCAGAAAGGACCTCAGCTTCACCAGCTTCCACGTGTGACCTTACATTTGCCATCATCTATAAAACACAAGTACAAATGTATATGTAATACTTATTTTCAAAATTGGAACATGCCAACCAACATTATATAAATGTTTTTTAATTTTCTCTGAATTTCAGCAGGAGCTACTCTCTCTCCTCCTGACTTCATCAAAACCGGCGCAGCATAATTTGCGGCGCAGCTACGTTAGCAAAACACACAACTGAATTGACGCTGCCTTGCTTTCACTTTCGGGGCACTACCTTTTTGACAAAAAGGTTTTACTGCAGGTAACAGGTAGAACATGGCTGGTCCAGCCATGTTCTACCTGTTACCTGCAGTAAAAAGGGCTACAGCTACACAAACATTAGCCATTAGCAGCTAGCCCAGCTGCTAATAAGCTTCTCTTGAGTAAACGGTAACAAAACACCTCCAGAAACCATATTTCTATATTAATACAGTATATCAGAAGTAAACGTGTAGATGTAAAAGTAATAATTACCCAAGAAACTTCTAGTTTCCAAGCGGAAATTCCTCGTGGAGGATTAGAGCTGCTGCATTCTGAAGCACCGGCTCTCGTGGACACAGCATCGCCTCCTTGTTGTCCCCCCTCACGCTGTTGACTGCCTCTGCTGTAAATTGCCGGTACTGTGGTGGGCTTCAGCCTGATCTTCTCCTTGCTTCTGAAACCCATCCTCTGCTCACTCAAGTCACTTTCATTGTAGTCCTCCTCGCGAAAATGCGCACCACAGACCACGGAGCTTGCAGATACAGTCCTAGCTGTGAAGTCTTGTCGTTCGACTTGAACAAACCTCACCTATGCTCGAAATACCGGGTTTTTCCTTGAAGGAAAACGATGAACTCGATGTCCAGACAGACAGGAGTTGGAACAACCTCCACATACACAAACTTTCACCATATTTGACTACTTTTAATCCTTTTGTGAGCTATATGCTAACACAACGGTTATAATGGCAGTCTAGCCGCTGTTGCCCCCTCCTACGTCACAAAGTCACGTGACCGATATTTATTAGATTTTTGTGGACGTAGCCTTTTTGCACAGCTAAAGACAAATTAAAACATCTGAGAGTTATTCCAGCACTGAAATGTGTGATCAACTTTATTTTTTCACTAAATAGAAAGATTTTTATGATTTTAAAACAACTTGAAAGATGGACTTTAAAGTTCACAGATGTTAATGTAAACAATTGTAAATAATATATTTATGCATATCTAGATCAGTGAAATTTGACCAAAACCAAAGTATTGAAAAGGACATTCTGACAAACGGGTATGGTTTTGATTGTTTCTTTCATGCTAACCTCTTCTGTTTCCTCTTTTTTCCTTCCTTTCAGTGGTGGGACTCCACTGACTGTGAGCGGGACCAACCTTGCAACCATTCGAGAACCAAAGATGAGAGCCAAGTATGGACAGGCAGAGTCCTTCCACGTGAGTCTCAATGTGACCAACATGTATAATCCCCCATTAAAGACTTAAAAGCAGGAGCCTGTTTTAATACATAAACAAGTAAGTAGTGCTGCCAATTTCCTAAATCGATTCGATTACGATTCATAAGGCTCTGAATCGATTAATCACGGTCTTAAATATTAATAATTTTTGGATAGTATCATATAGCATTGTCGCTACTGCGTGTTTCTCTTGATATGTGCATTTAGCGTCTTTTTACATTCTTTTCATTTAGCGGCTTATTGTTGGAATTGGGTGTTGCTGAGGTAGAAAACTAGCCTAGTGAACTAGACCAAATTCTTGCTTTGAAGAGTTTAATCTAGGCACGCTTCATTGGAACCCTCGCAGCCTGATCCGCTGCTGTGGCTGTCCAATCACAACTCGCTATAGTTTTGGTTGGGCCAATCACAGCGCTCTATATTTTGGGCCAATCACAGAGCGGGAGTAGCCGATGACGTCAGCGCTGCGGCCGCGAACACAAACAACATGGCGGCAACGCAGGAACCACGTTCATTTGAAACAGCTTTGTCATCAACATCGGATTATTTAGACTCCAACGTGCGTAGGTCTGTCGGATATACTTAGCGGCTTCTTATTTTTATCAAACAAAGTAGTGCAATGTCCCAGTACACCTGATATTTGCATGTTTTTCATACAAAAACAACAGAAATCATTGATGCTAGACGCCATTGCTGCCTCCTGCTTTTCCGTTGCTGTGATTACGTCACGTTGTTCGTTACTCTGATTGGTCCTAGCGCTATCCAATTGCGTGCTGACATTTTGAAAGACAACCGTAGATCCCGCCTCACGACTGAGGGCCGTCAATGGTTCGTGGCCAGACTATATATTCACATATATAGGATGGCTTGCCAGGCTAGTAGAAAACAACATTTCTATAGTTTAGACGAACTCCGTCCTGTTAAGAAGATGTGCAGTTTCTATATATTGGTACACATTAAGCATGTTTTTGGAACAAATTTGTACCTGGAAGTGCCTGCAGATCCGGTCCCAGGTCCGTCTAGTTCGAGGGGAAAAATCGATCTTAGGGCTAATGAATCGATTTTGCTAAATTTATATGAAATCGATTAAATCGATTTTTTTTTGCCAGCCCTGATCATCAACATGCCTATATGCAAATACAATACATTATTTAGATTTACTAGCATTTATGCTAACTAGGACGTTCCAAAAAATCCTTCCCACATCCCTCACGTCCATAAACGACCCCATTCAATGTCATGCCCTACTGATGTCTTTTTTCCCCTCAGCTAAAGACATCTAACACTTCCACAGGCTACAGAGCATTTCAAATGTCACCGTCGCCTCTTGAGTGTTTGTGCAGCAGACTGACAACTTGACAGACCGCTTGTGTGAATGAGAGAAAGAACAAAGTCCGTGGATGAGCTTGACAAGAACTTTGTTTATTCTTGCTAATAGTTGAAGTGAGTTGTCGTGGCTAAGAACGCAACATGGAAGCACTTCAACCTGCAGATGAAGATGCGTCTTATTGAGTCAGACAGCCTACACCGTGCTTCCCACACAGCCTTTTATCAAACGGCTCCTTTGCACTTAGCAGACTGCACCGGTGCTTTTGAATGGTGACACTAATTTACAACAGATCACAGTTCGCGTCTCTCTTCTTTTGGTTTTCTGTTGAGTCTTGTTAAGTATAACAATTAACAGGAAGACTTTTAAGCAATCAAAGTGAACAATGCCTTTTTCGTCATTCTGGCATCAAAACTGATCTTAATGTAGATCAAACGCTTCGTCTGCAAAACATAATAAACTAGATAAATTGCATTTCTTGCAGAAATGCGTTTGAATGCTGTATTGCTGAATACAATAGCTGAAACTGCTGAATTGAAGCTAAAACTAAGCTTAATTGTCAAAATGTGCTGAATGTATTTGAAGTTATAGGAGCAAAAATTGCTAAAAAATTTTAAAAGCCCGAAAAGTAAGTAGAGAATATAGAAAAATATCCTAAACAGCAGAAAAATGAAATCTCTAAACACCACATCTCTAAAAAAAACTGAGCAGCTAAAATGTTTAAACAGCTCATATTTGAGTATAAGTAGTTAAATGTTCACAATTAGTTGAATTGTGAAGTTAGCAGGATATGCTGAATTTTGAAACTGATAGCTGAGTAGCTGAACTGAAATAAGCAGTTTTCTGCTGCGAAAATTTAACGAAATTGTAAAAATGAGCTGAAAAGTTTGAAAGATTTAGGAGCAAAAAATCACTAACAAGTGTATTAAAGCCAAATAAGTAAGTGGAGAAAAGAGAAA